>VWZS01009969.1:308343-414419 GCA_013397075.1 Rhabdornis inornatus | reverse complement strand
CCAAGCACTCTCCCAGATCCTGATAAATACAAAGACTCTGATGTAGAGCAGGATTCAGAAAGTGAAGACAGCTATAGGTATGCACCATCTTCTATGTTCATTTTAAAATTACATTTTTTATAAACTGTTTTGTTTACATCTTAGGAATTCATCTTGCAGTCCTCCTCTTTCTCATGGGATTTAGTATTTGACATTTAAAAGTTTGTATGTTAAGTGCTGAACAGAAATATGAGCTAAAGGCTATTATTTTCTTTTGTGAAGTTGTATAAGAATGATTTTTTGAGTCAGTATTGAAGGGCTCTTGGTGAGACTGTTTCACATGCAAAAACCCTCTCTGGATGCCCAGTGCCCACCAAAGCCACTCTATCACTGACCTCAGCTAGGCAGGGGAGAGAAAATGTAGTGAACAGCTCAGGGGTTGAGATAAGAGAGAGGTTGCTCACCAGCTGCTGTCATGGGTGAAGCAGACTTGACTTGTGAAAAAATGAATTTGTTTATTACCAATCACATGACAGTAGGGTAATGAGAAATAAACCCAAATCTTAAAACACCTTCTCCCCACATCTTTCTTCTTCCTAGGATTAACTTACAATTTTTTTCTACATCTTAATCCTCAGCATCACAGAAGGATGGGATATGGAGGTTGCANTTCTGCATCCTCATCCTCAGCATCACAGAAGGATGGGATATGGAGGTTGCAGTCAGTTCATCACATGTTGTTTCTGCCACTCCTTTCTCCTCAGGGGAGGATCTTTTCCCTGCTCCCATGTAGGGTCTCTCCCACAGGGGACTTCTTCCACAGTCTTCTTCAACTCTTTCCTGTGGGCTGCAATTCTTCATGAACTATTCTAGTGTCGGTCCCTTCCATAGCATACAGTCCTTCAGGAACAGGACTCAAGTCCTGCTGGCAAATGTGAAGGTGCTCC
Source organism: Rhabdornis inornatus (assembly GCA_013397075.1). Classification (NCBI taxonomy): domain Eukaryota; kingdom Metazoa; phylum Chordata; class Aves; order Passeriformes; family Rhabdornithidae; genus Rhabdornis; species Rhabdornis inornatus. Next base: position 413,493 of record VWZS01009969.1, on the reverse strand, counting down.
AGCATGGGCTCCTCTTTCCAGGGGGCTACAGGTCCTGCCAAGAGCCTGTTCCAGCATGGGCTTCCCAAAGGATCACAGCCTTCTGGGGCTCCATGGGGGCTGCAGGGGCACAGCTGCCTCACCATGGTCTGCACCATGGGCTGTGGAGGAATCTCTACTCTGACACCTGGACCACCTCCTGCCCCTCCATCTGTACTGACCTTGGTGTCTACAGGGCTGTTCCTCTCACATATTCTCACTGCTCTCCCTGGCTGCTTTTGTGCTGTTTTTTCTCCCCTTAACTATGCTATCCCAGAGGCATTCCCACTATCACTGATGGTCTCAGCCTTGGCCAGTGGTGGGTCTGTCCTGTTTCAGAAATGCATTTCTCTTCTGCCACATTGCAGGTTCTTTCACGTAGAAGGAAAAATGTTGAAGTAATTTAAGGATTTGATTATCCCTTTGCACCTGTGCTGTGTTAAATAAATTTGTGCATGGTAAAGCTTGACAATTTCTATGATTCAGTGTTACTCTGATTCTTCAAGCCTCAAGTGAAATGGACTCTGAGTAGAAGTAAATATCTAATAATAAATTAAATTAATTCAAAACAGTGTTTATAATTGTATGAACCAGAAGAATTTGTTTAATGTAGTTTAACAGAAAAGCACAGGGTGGGAATGAGGATCTGTAGTTGATGCCAACATACTGTGGGAAGATAAAGGGATTCCACATTAAGTCCTGTGTGGTTCACCGCAACAAGAAAGCCATTTGTGAGTTTCTGACAAACAATGTATCATGTAACAGATTGATAAGGATGATCTTGACACTTAAATGGGAGCATAGATGTCTAAGTTCATAAAGCTCCTGCACATCTGAATCGGGTGAATCCTTACCCGTGTGTCACTTCGTGTTGTGGAGTCAGTATGCAGGACTGGGTGTGGGACATGTACTTAAGGACTACATAGCCCTGAGTTAACAGGCTAGCGGCCATGTCCCCTGGAGCCTATTCACCAGTGAGTGTCAATAGAGCTGACAAGGATGGGGAAAAGCACTGCTTTTTCTGAGCAGCAGTAAATCACTCCTTCTTTGTGTGAGGGGGAGTATGTATTCATACATCATGTTTTGTATTGATCCTTTCCTCAGAATGTCAGCTAGACTCAAGATTAGCTGTGCTTTAAGAATAAAAGTTGACAGAGATGGACAGATTTTTGGCAGTGGTGGTAAGTGCAGACTTTTGTTGTATCAGTGGCTGATCTGGCCCCCCTAGAGTCAGGTCATGTGCTCTTAAGGAGAGCAAGGACTCAAAGAAAGTCAAGGTGCTTGGACATTTTCCCTTCCTGTGGAGTAGATTAGGAAAGAAGGAACATACACCAAAGAAAAACAGGGAGGTTTCCTTTAGTGTATCTCTAGACATACCTACACTGAGCATCAAAGCTGCCTTTGGAGCTGGAGAACAGACCACTACACACATTGAAGCAATGTGGTTTCATCAACACTGCTTACTGGAAACAGTCCTTGGCCTGTCCTACTGCACCAAAATGCTGAGACATTGCTCAGAAGAGCTTTAGTTGGCACCATCCGAAGTCGCAGCAGTTGTGGACAATCACGCGCCAATGCTTGTGCCTGCACTGTGGCCAAATCCATTTAGCCTATAACAACATGACTGATACTCCCTGGGCACGCCATGGCCAGCACAGGATTATCCATCACATACTGTACTGTCACTGGAGTCATCAATGGTGCTGCCTTCCAACGCACCCTGCTCAGGCACCCTTAGAAATATAAAGGCTGTTTGCAGCTGCTCCAAAGTCAGCTTTGATGCTCAGTGTAAGCATGTCTGCTGAGGTGCTGAGCACCCTGTAGAAGACTTTTGAGAAGGAGCAAGATACAGTGAAGGAAATTAATTTGAGGCTGTTAAATCAACACTCATGCCTCATGCAGCTCTTTTAAAATTGCTTTTGAATTGTGTGATGAGTTGCTTTTGAGGCTGGGAAATATTGATGTAATGATTTTAACAAAACCAAATCAGCTGAGAGTAGCAGACAGTAAAATTGGGCTTTGAGATTAGAAAACACAACTCTGTTCTGTTTTATATTTCCAAAATCCAGAGATTTTGCTTGAAGAATTGGATTAAAATAGAAATATGTTAAGCTACACTAGCTGCTTCTTGCTTTAAGGGGGAGAAACTGCTTCTAAAAGGGATAATTCGTAGTAAGAATGAGACCTAGGGAGTCTTCCTTCAAGAGTCTTTAAAAAAAGACCCTCTGTTCCATGGTTTCAGAAGTTAAAACCATTGTTAATCTTCTCTCTGTCCTCCCACTGACTTTTTTTTAACTAGGGAAGCTGTACAAATCAGGAGTTAAATTTGCCTTATCATAAAAATTCCCTTCCAGCCATACCTCTACAAGCAGAGTAATTAATGACTTCAAGCATGTAATATGAGATTAATTTTTGTATATCTAGCAACATTCATCATATTTGGTTTAAGGCTATCAAATGTAAATTGTTAATGAGGTGAAAAATCTAAGAATATAGAACAGGGTGAAAGAAAAGCAGCTGGATTTCTTAAATATTCATTTTGCAGTCAGACTGAGTTTTTGGTATTTCTAATTCCTCAACCTCTTTAGATAAAAATGTTGAGGAAGAACTAAGTTCCGATTGACCTCATCATTATCTTCTTTAAATCTTTAATGGGTGTGACTGATCACATTAACTCCTAGATCAGCATGGAGAGGAATTTGGACATGAGGGCAAATATCTTCGTTCTGGTACTGTTTTGTTTGTGACTTTATGAACAGTCACCAGGTGACAAGTGTGCAAGTTAGTAGTCAGTGCTACTTTGTTGCATGCCTTCCTTTATTTATGAAAATTATAAACAAATTGCAGTTTCTTACAGCTTCTTACAGCAGGATGCTGATGTTGACCTGCTAAGTTTTAGGTCATTCTTGATGAAGTTGACATTACATTGTCTTTTGAGATGACTTATCAGCAAATCATGGTGCTCCTTCTAAAATGGATTGTTCAGGTCATATCTGTGACTTTGCGAAGGGAAGAACTTACTGTTGTGATGGCCAGAAAAGCATCATAGGAGAGACACTATAAAAAGTCTCAGTTTAAAAGCCTTGGTCATTCTGATTAGCTGCAAAATTGGGCGTTGAGGTATTGAATTGCTCTTGATAGAGGCTTATATATTCAATTTTAGAGGTGTTTTGATGTATACCAGTGGAATGGCCAGTAAGGGAATCGTAGAATCATTTAGGATGAAAAGGACTTTTAACATCAAAGCGTTAACCCAGCACTGCCAAGTCCCACTAAACCATGTCCTTGAGTGTCACATGTACAAGTCTTTTAAATATATCCAGGAATGGTGACTTCATCACCTCCCTGGGCAACCTGTTCCAGGGCTTGACAGCAAGCCTTTTGGTGAAGAAATATTTCCTGGTGCAACTTTAGGCTACTTCGTCTTGTCTCTGTCACTTGTTACCTGGGAGAAGATGCCACTCCCCACCAGGCTCCCCCCTCCTTTCAGGCAGCTGTAGAGTGATGAGGTCTCCCCTGAGCCTCCTTTTCTCCAGGCTAAACACCCCCAGCTCCCTCAGCTGCTCCTCACAGCACTTGTGCTCCAGACCCTTCCCCAGCTCCAGTCCCTTCTCTGGACACGCTCCAGCCCCTCCATGTCTTTCTTGCAGTGAGGGGCCCAGAACTGAACACAGGATTGGAGCTGTGGCCTCAGCAGTGCCCAGTACAGGGGGACGGTCACTGCCCTGCTCCTGCTGGCCACACCATTGCTGATCCAGGCCAGGATGCCATTGGCCTTCTTGGCCACCTGGGCACACACTAGATCATGTTCAGCTGCTGTTTGCCAGCACCCCCAGGTCCTTTTCTGCCAGGCAGCTTTCCAGACACTGCCCCCAGCCTGTAGTGCTGCCTGGGGTTGTTGTAACTCCAGTGCAGGACCCAACCTTGGTCTTGTTGAACCTCCTGGAGATGGCCTTGGCCCATTGATCCAGCCTGTCCAGGTCTAGAAAAAAACACAGCACAATATATTTTAATTACCATTTTTATGTGCTGTAACATTCTGACAGCAAGTAAGGAAGAAGCTGCACTGGGCTTTGTGGAAGGGACTGCAGTAATTAATCTTCATTAGGATTGCTGCCATGGCCTTGTGAATTAAAATTTATTATATGGCAAAAGTTTTGGGCACAGCATGTTTGATTAGCAAAGTGCCAATATTTATGGGATAAATTATTCCTAACTTTTCTGAACTGTATTTTACTAGCAGATTCATTCATTATTCCTGTACGTTTCTTTGAGAAAGAGCTTGTTGTGCTTTGTCGCAGCCTGGAAACTTGACTCATGGCCTGTAGTTCAGTGGCAGGGGTGGTTTGTTTCCAGGGGAATGCTGGTAAACCTGTGCTCCAAAGCATTCTCTGATAAATGTTAAGTGAAGCACAGCCTGTCTAGAGATCTTGCCAGGACCACGTTGTTTAACAGCTACTTGGCTTTGTGGCTGCACATTTCAAATGGCTGATTCGCAAGCATTTAAAATCTAAACCTTACAGCTTGTTAAGACATTGCTTAAAGCCCAGAAGAGAGTTAAATACTAACAATTAAAGCTTTCTATTTTTCCTTGGTATTACCTGAAAACATCCTTGTGAGTTTATTTTGTAGTAGTTTAAAATTAGAGTTTCTTCATGTATAGCTATCAGGGTCATAGTTAGATCCCATTTCCCAGATGCCATTCAGATAGTCTGGCATTTGTTTTAGGGACAGGATTCAAAAACTCTTCTTTAATGTTTGAGTAATAAATATTTTCTACCAAATGATAGCATCTTACTTAGGTGTTACAGCTGTGCAGATGGTGTCCACAGAAATTACTGTGCCTGTTCGTAAGTTGGCTGTTGGTAGCTCTTCACCTGTGTAAACACAAAGTAATTCCTTTCATCAGGCAGCCTCAGACTGCATGGATTGTTCAGGATGCTGAAAAGCTAAATTTCACCAGATGGTGAAAGGAGGGAATTGTAAAGCAGATGCGCATGCCACTTTTGAAATGTTATTAGTAGAAGACAAAAAGATGCACTGGCCTTGGTTTGGCTCTGAACTGGGGGTTACTTTCTAACTGAGTTGTTCTGCTAGAAAATAATTTACCATAGCATAACTTTGTTTTGGCTGTTTGTGAACATTAGCTGGTAGTACTTCAGTTTGTGTATTTGCGAGGAAAGAGGGGCCATTTATGTCCATGGGAAATGATAAAAAGACTGGCTCTGCGGCGTGACAGGCCTTCAGTTAATGGAGACTGAGGAGGAATTAATTAGACAGTAAGTGCAGAAGTATATTCCCATATAGCTGCTTTTGTACACTCAGTCCTTTCACGTGTGGAGCTGAGAGTTATTCCTGTTACAACTCCTCCAAAGAGCTTCCTGTCCATACAGCTAAGGAAAAGTGCCCTGAGTGAGCACAGGGTATCTCTGAGCATGATGATGCCACACATTTTTCATCTCCCTTTTAAAATTGCCGCTATCACCTTTTGTAAAAGCTGCAACTCTGACTGCTCCTTCAGAGTAGTACAGCCGCTTTCCACACCACCCAAGCCAGTGCTGGCAAAAATCCATCCTGGAGGAACAAGGATGGGGTTGAACTTGCTGTTCTTTAAAGGTCCATTTCAACCCAAATCATTCTGTGGACAGTCAGTCTGTCTTTCTTCTGCATCTCAAAATTAGGAACATCTTACTCACGTTTCCTGTGATTCTCTGTTTACCTTCTGAAGCTGTTGTTATCAAATACTATTTTGCATCTACTTTTTGTGCACCATGAAAACACAACTATTTAGCTCTCCTCATTGCTTGTTGGTTTTGCTGCTGCTGCTGCTTCCTGTGTTATACATTCCTCTTTATTCACCTCTCCAGTTCACAGCCCAGCTGGGGTCAAATTAGTGTGAAAATACACTTGCCTGTGTGTAGATGCATCTTCTATTCACACTGCTGATCAAGTTGAACAATTCATCAGTAATAGTAAGAAGCAGGTTGACTCAGCAGAATCATCCCACAAAACTTATGATTAAAATTAATCATAATTGTGTTGATGTGCTTTTGTTTGTGGAAAAAATTGAGGAATCTCACAGTTCAGTTACTTCTGAATGTGTTTTATATTTAGATGTTTTACCTTATCTTGGTATATATATCTATATACCTATATCTAGGTATAAAGATATCTAGGCCTATGGGCCTCTGAAACTCCAAAAGTGATTATAATTTTTGGTGTTTAACGTCTTCTGTTTCATAGCTTGTAGGTACAAATGCATAGCTTGTGAGGTTTCTGCAGTGTTTTAATTGCTAAGATGTTTTTAACTAACGTCCTAGATGAAGCATTAGTCAATTATGAATGCAAACTGGGCTTCAGAGTCCGTTCAAAGACTGGAAATAATTGGCCCTTTTGCAAACAAGCTAAAAGGCTTTTACTTAATGAGGCCTTTCTTGTGCTTTTAAAGTGAACCCCTACAGTCTGTCCTGAACATGGTGAAACTCCAGCCCAGACCCACACTGTCCACTTGGAAAAGTGAGAATTCTTTATGCTTCAGTATATTTTCATATACTGTCAGTATAGCTCCAGCATTTATGGAATACCTTAAGCAGTACAGAGAGAAGAAATATGAGAGTCCTTTTCCCAGAAAAGGAATAAGAAAATAGTGGTAGAGAGCCCTGAAAAGCCGCCCCCATGCAAATGACAGCTCAAAGCCAGCAAAGTTGCTATTCCCTGTGAATTATAGGAAGAGTGAGTATTTGGAGCAGTCATCATTATTCATGGAATCACTGAATATTTTTGGTTGGAAGGGACCTTCTGAGTCATCTAGGTCCAACAGTCCCTGCCATGGGCAGGGACACCTTTCACTAGACTACATTTCTTCACACTGTTTCTCTTGGGTAGGCAGGGAAGAACAATATAAAGGTAGGGTATTTCATTTGCTTTAATTGTGGAAAGGCAGGGTGTTTCTTAGAGGATTTCCCTCCTTTCTTTGGGCTTTAATGAGTAGGCAGGAGGTGGCACCGTTCTTCTATGAAAGGTGTGATGGATCAGAGAGGGACGCAGGTCATACTTGTGCAGCCCACCAGCACAAGGCCATTAGATCTCCTGTAGTAATTCCTTCATCTCTATGGAGGGGCAGCCAGAAAGCACAGTGTACGAGCTGCATTGTGCTTCTGATCCATCTCAGAAAGCATTTAGAAACTCCTGCCATGGGGCCATGTTTGGGGTTAATGTTTGGGTTAGGCTGGTTTCCAGTGAGTGATGAGACCAGCATTTCACAGACTATTAACTAATCCTGTTAATGGAAAAAAAATAAGGTGGGCAACTGGAGGTGGGTCGAATTGGGCATTGGGTTCCTTTGTTGTGTTGATTCCAAGGACAGTATTCCCCAATTAGAGCTCTTTATTGTAACTGCTGTTTCTAATTGTGAAGTGTCTAAACAGTATTTCTGAATGGAATGTTTCACAAGCATATTATATTTACACTTAAGCAATTGTAAAAACTATGGATATGAAAAAATTCTTGTTGAAACTTTTTTTGTAAGTAAACTGAATTTTCTGGGTAGAAATTTGAGGAATTTTAATTGAAAGTCTGAATTTAACCAATTTTTTTAGAAAAGCCTTAAATCAGTTTTTGAAGTTCCATTTCTATTTTTGTTATATTTTAAAAAATTCAAACATGAAAGCTGAGAATGCTGTTTTATTCCAGTTAGCTTGTTTGGATGGAACGGTTTGGGGTGTGGGGTTTGGATTTTACTGGTTTTGGGGTATGAGTTCTACCCTACAGCATACAATAACCAGCTCTCCATAATCTGGTTATCTGTATAATCAAATATATCTTAGAATAGATTTTATTAGATTGTTTTAGACTTAGATAAGATTTATAGCATTTTTTCTATGTTTTGGACAAAAACCACATGAAGATACATGAAAGCTCTGTCTTTCCTCCCATTGTTGTCATGTGGCCATGTGGTAGAAGCCAGGGTGATAAAACAGGTTGGCAGCTGTTTAATCCAGACTGAAGACTGCAAAAGGCAGTTCATTCAAGTCTTAAAACCAGAAAGAAATTAAAAACAGCAGAAGAAATAGGAATTCACCAGGGAAAATTACTGGGTTTGGGCTTTTCCTCTTTGTCTCATGGCAAAGAGGTATTTAGTAGCTTCCTAGGGAAATGTCTGACAGAAGGGGAAAGAGTGATTGAATGAGATGGTCCCAGATCAAAACTGTATGAAGTGTAGGATTTGCTGATGAAAGGACAGTTCTTATATTTTTATTTTTGGTCCATATTTATTGTAGGCAAGATCTTGAATGCATGTCAGGGTCCACTGACACATTGCTAAATCAGTTTTGTCTGTTGCTGTATTAGGCAGCAAATATTAGATAAGACTTATAGCAATATCCTGATACACTATAATCAATTAAGACAGCAGAACATCCACCATCACCTCGGTCTGAGAGCAGCTCTAATTTAGATATTCTGAGTTCATCAGCTTCCATAGCTTCACCCTTCTGAATTGTAATTTTGTTTGCTCTTATCTTGACACAAATTTGCCTTGTTTAAAAGGAATTGTTAGATTACATGATGATATTGATTATCACAGTTGTTAAAAAGACTAATTGATTTTTTTTTTTCTGCAGTGAACTTGAGGAGAAGACTGGAAGAAAGAAGAGAAGCTATAGCAATAGTGCCACAGCTGAAGAAATGCCGCTGAAAAGAAAGAAGATGCAATTCAGCCAAGAGGAGGACCCCTGTTTGCCATTAGATACTGGGCTTTCTCTGGCAGAGGATGAAGAGCTTGTACTGCATCTGCTCAACAGTCACAGCTAATTATTTTTCTGCAGGTTTTCTATTCTGGGACATTTCCACAATTTTGTCAGTAGTTTACACAAAAGGAGTTTGGCAGCTGGGCAAGCTGGGTACCAGTGAATGTAGATAAATGAGTTCCACATGTAATGGGATTGCCTTAGATTGGCTCAGAGGTTATAGACAATATTTAGTTTGGTTTACAAGGCTTTCTAAATGAACTTTTCAACCTAAATCCCCAGGTGTCATTTTGCAATAGCATGTTCATAATTTTAATCCTCCAAGTTTTGAAACAATTACCTTCTTTTATTTTCATCTTGCCTTAAATGAAAACAGGATATTCCTTTCTTGACTATATCAGGTTTGTTATTTTGGAAGATATATGTGTACTAAAATTTTTAAGGAAGAAATACTGTTGGCAGCAAGGATCATATTACTTAAAAATAAAGTATGTACTTTCTTCTGTGTGTAAGACATATATTTTAAGACTATTTTAATAAAAATTTCTAGAGCCTTGGTGTAAACTTAATGGTGTCTGTCAGCTTTGTTATGAAAGCATATATTTATCCTTCATTTCTGTTATGATTCTGTCACTAGTGTTAGGCAATTCAGAAAACAACTTTTAGAAGCTAAAACTGAGTCTTATATTTGAATCCCATATGAATGACAACACATTGTCTTATAGTTGTATCTGTTTAGTCTTTCCATATGAACATATTAAATAATCCTTTTCTGTCAGTATAATTTTTTTGTCATAGGAATCTATCATCACCTATTCAGTACAAACCTCTCCTCCTCTCCCTATACTCTATGCTATCTTTTAGCTCAGTTACCCAAAACTGAAAATATACTGCAAATTCTTGCCTCCAAATGTTTCTTCCACTGTTCTGCCAGCAGGCAGGGTATCATAAAAACTATTATAGGCAGAGCACATCTGCCATCTGTTCCTTCCTGACAATGTGGAATGAGAAGAAATGACTGAGTTTCACAAACAGCTAAACATGAAAGATGGGACCTGCTTGGCAGATGATGCACAGTGTTTGTTTAGTCTACAGTGCCACAGAGGGCCTAGAAAGTGTTGTGATCTGGGACCAGCATCACTGATGAATTTGTTAATGAAGAAGGATCTGCCGTGGTGCTGCTGTGACTGGTGCACGTGTCCCATGTGCCATCCTGTGAATGGCTGCAGTGAATGTAATGAGCAGCCTCAGCAAATGTCTATCTGTGCTGGGATAGCAGAGCTCCCACTCCTGTAGCTGTGGAGGAAGGTAGAAAACTGCAGTGCAGGGAGCTCCAGCAGCAGAAAGCTGCTCAAAGATCATTTGGATGTGGGTGACAATGCACACAGTGTTGTGTACTTAGAGATATTCACAGGTTCGTAGTGTATTTGGTGGTGATCAGTTGTCTTCTACATCACCTGATGTCTCTCAAATCAAAGGTTTGCTATAAGAAGCATGAACAGTTGTTGTTGAGGCAGGCAGGTAAAAAACCAAAGGGCTTACTGTTTCTGACTAGAATATTCTTACTTGTATGCTGAAGTGAGAGAGAAATCTTCTTAGTGAATGTACTGAATACTACTGAACAGTAAGACTGAAAACTTAAATTATACATGTCAGAAGGATTGTGGTGCACAATCTTGTGATGATTTTTTAATTGTCTGCATAAAAATAATTTTTCGAGTGCTTTTACTTTATTATTTTACTTCATTATTTTTGGATAATGAAGTTTCTGATGTATTTGTGTTGTTTGATACAGAGACAGCCTTCCTTGAATCCTTATGAAGTTTGCCTGTTTACTTCAGATGTGTCCATCCTTGAGGGTGTGGTGTGTGTATATAAAGAATGAAGCCATGTGTAAAAGAAGAGGGAAGAGACTTAAGTCAGATGCTCCATGCCACGAGTATATGTAAGAACAGGTAACTGCTGCATATGCTAAAAATAGTAAGACAAAAAATCCAGCATTCAGCATTTTGGGGAAGCAGCTGTGGTTCTGGGTTATCATATCAGCTGTAGATCTGCTTAAAGGGGCTCCTCACCAGCCCTGCTTTTAGCAGTGTTTTTCTGGTCTAAGGAAAGAGGCAACAATACACAAAACAAATACCAATACTTGACTGAAGGGTGTTTTCCAAGGAGCTTGTTTCAATTCACGCCCGGGGGCCTCTCAATCTGATGCCAAAAGACCTGGCATGTGTGTCTGGGGCTGATGGGCAGGTGGAGCAGGGCTGGCTGGGCATGCCACCCATCGTGTGTCTCCTTTTCTCCTGGTGCCAGGCATGCCACTGTAGCATCAGAATAAATCCCAAGTTTTCACAAGGTTGTATTTCATAAGCGTTATAGTCCCGGCTTTACACAGGGGAAATGGAAGCAAGGAAATCATAGCCAAAGACTTCCTTGATAACTTCATGTAGTTGATCTGCAACTCCTGAATCACGTGGTTTACCAAGAGCAGCCTCCAACTTGGCGTCAGAACTGCCTTCTGTGCAAAATTGTAACCTTCAGGTGTTGCTGTCTGCTGGGATGGGTTTCAGGCTTCTTCACCCCAGCCTATGGAAAATCCCCTATGGACACTCCTTCAGGAGGGATCGAAGAGTCTGAGAGTCTGAGGTGCTGAGTATTTTCCAAGGCCATTGGCCAGGAGACAAACTGCCAAGAAGGAAGTCTTGTTTTAGATAATGCCTTTTCAGATCGGTTTGCATTTGTATATTATATTAATAGTGGTTGATTTCCTTCTGCTGCTAGAATGGTTCTAGTGTGTTGATTTATAGCTGGGTGTAACATTAAGATCTATTACATGTAGCTAATTCTAAGATATACATTAGGCATTTATGTAATGGCATAGTTTAGTCAGCTTTTATTCAGAATCAATTTTTCTCTTTGTTGTGTACAAAATAACAAAGATATTTGTTTGCCAGATAGCGTATTACAATTTGTTTGAAGCCTCTTTGGATGAAAAACTGGAAGTCAGGTAAAAGTCAGGAGAGCATTGAAGAGTTCAGATTTTTTAGATCAGCTAAATAGACTGACATTAGATGTGCTAACTACTGAAGATAGCTTGCAGTATTTTCATGAGGCACATAAAATGTGTTATAGCAGAGGTAGTGTTAACCTTAGCATCATAGAAGTTTCTGTTCAGTGTTCACTTTGTAAAGACCTTATTGATGCTGCACATTAAATTGTGTGAAGAGTATAAGAAATTTAGGCTCTAACTTAAGGGATTGCAAATTAATATTAAACATTTTAAATGGGTATTTTTCCTTAAATATTATATGAATAGAAATAAAAAGTAATTCCTCCTGCAACTGACTGAGTTCAGCTGGAGCATTGATTGGTGTGTCCTGCCATCCGGCCATACTCATAAAGAGAGAGAAATGCCTGAAGCAAAACATTAAAAAACAGAGAACTGTGGTAGAGAACATTCAATTCAGACTATAAAACATAGTACAAGATCTGAAGATACTGAAGTGACCCTGTGGGTTCCTGTAATCCTGGATATATATGACTAAACTGATGCTAAATACGAGAAGAAAATGTCTCTTAGTGAAGGCTGCTAATGGGTATTTTTCTTTATCATGCTGCTCTCTAGTTTGACCTGATTGATGCTTATATCCTTTGAGAGATGGAGCATGCCTTGGAGCAAGGATGCTGAGCTGTGGTAGGCTGCAGCTGCTGCAGAAATGGCCCCTGTGGCTCAGGGTGTTACTGCTTCTGTGCTGCAGGTCACTGCCCCAGCTGTAACCTTCCTGTGGCAAATAACCTGAGGTTTAAAATAAGCTGGTTGGTTCTATCCTGGAAGAGATGACTCCTTATGCTGCCCATTTTGGGAATTGGGCAGAAGGCTGGTGACAGGCAGCTGAAGGACAGTAACACTTGTGCAGCAGCCACTTCTGTTGTTAATTTGATAATGACCCTGTGCAGAGTGGAGCCAAACCTTGCACCCAGAATGCTTCAAGCTACAAGATCCAGAACACAGTTAAGGTAACTCCAAGAGACATACAATTTGCAATAAACAGTTCTAGTGAGAAAAGACTATTCCCTTCGCTTTTGGACCACGTTTCATTAGATTTGTTGTTTCTCTCTGCTCTGGTGTTTGTAGCTCCTCTGAATTTAGTCTTATTCTTCCAAATTGATGGTTTATTCTCAGAAGGATCTGCAAATTTTATTTTTAAAGGTGGAACTAGATGCCAGAAAAATGCATTGCCATCATCTTTGTAAGTAATAAAAATTGCTATCAAGGCATTAGTTTATACCATGTGGACATTTTATAATAAAGTAATGCACACTTTTATAATTAAATGCTCCCCCAACTTCAAAGGCAAATCAGTCAGTCAGAACCATCAAGGAATTAGAAAGCCTAATGCAGAAGAACATTCTTTTCAGGTCTTTTAGGAGGTATTGCTATGATGAAATCACTAGAGAGAAGCTGATCTGTTCCAAGAATGCGTTGTTCGTTGCCTATTTTTGTGCATATCTGGCCAGAAGCCATTTTTCACAAAGAAAACTATTCATCAGATTCAGTCATGTAAAAATGATTGCTTAAATTACACTGGGCTATCAGCTAGCAGCTTTACCCGGGAGTGGAATCTCTTGGGTCAATACTATCTGTAAGTTTTGCACATTGTCTGAGATGTGCTTTGTCTATAAAATGTAGATAAGTTTAATTAAACTAAATTAGTTTTGTTGAGCAGTTTTTGAAATCCTTTTGAGCTGAGAAGTAGCTGTACTAAGATTTCAGCTACATTAAGAGGAAACTAATGAGCATTGTTCTCCTAATCACGTATGGGGTCGTGGAGGAAGATAATATTCCTGGCTATGGCCTCTCCAGGACTACAGGAGTCCTCTCTGTCATGCACAGCTTGTCCCTCTGATGCTAAACCTAAGCTTCTACAAAAAAAGCAATGTGTAAGCACAGGCTGTAAATTGAACTTGCTGTTAAGTGTATGCTTGATGTGCTTGAACTTACCACACTTAAGGTGAAATGGAATATAGCTCAGTTTTTTCCAACTCCATCATATATACATTGTGCTGTACTTCCTCAAAAAAAGTGAAACAGTTCCTCTGGTCTGGATGGTTAATGGCCATACTCATGTGATCCTTCCCACCAAATGCATTTCATTTGTACTGAAATGCAACTTGTTTTTATCCCATGAGCTCAGTGAAAGCTAATGAATATGGCTTAGGAACTAATTTGACCTCACTAGTCATCACAAATGTCTTAACAAATCATACTTCAGCAGGTTACAGGCTTTTTATGCCATTACCCTGAGTACAGTTCTTATCTATTTGAAGAGGCTGCCAGTCGTTTGTGGAATTTGGTTTTCAGAGGACTTTTTCCACTTCTTAAAGTAGATACTAATGTGAATCCTTTCCCCTAGCAATGAGGAGAGTCTACTCAAGTACACTCTCAGTTGCACACAGGAACTTGCCAGCATGCTTTAAACTGATGTCCTGGCTTGCCAATAAAAGCTCCTCATGGGTGGGAAGAGGCTGCCACGAGGACCCTTGCAATGGGTGGGAAGAGGCTGCCACGAGGACCCTTGCAATGGAGACACTTGTTGCCACCAGAAAGTGGATAATCATCCAGTTGGGGGATACGATTTCCCATGTGAGTGTTACCCTGAGCCCGTTTCCCAAAAATTTAGTTTTTTCTTACACCTAACACCCGGAGTGTCCGTGCAAACCTAACCTGATTGATTTGACTGAAATGCTTATTAGTGTGTGCAGAGAAGGCAGAGAAATGCTTGGAGTTAAATGAATGATTTGATGTCATCAATATCACATACTCAAATGATGGCAGGTCAGCTTGCAGATGGACCCTGTTTCAAAAGGAAACCAGCTATCCTGCTCTCAAATCCCTGGTCATGGTAAATGGCACAATTTCTGCATGGATGCTGCTAAGCTTGTCCTTGGTAGTCCTGACCTGGGGGGATGGTTGGTTGGTGAAGACCTGGGACATGGCTGAGAATCAGAATATTGAATTAGCAGTGAGGTTACAGTGAGCAGCAATCATCCTGTTTCACTCTTACCACTGTCTGGAATGCACAGGGCAGTGCACACGAGCCCTTTTTGTCCTGTGAGAGATAAGAATGATAGTTCTCTTTATCTGACTATTTTTGGACTTCTTCTCTGTAAATCTCTCCATCCTCCCTCAGGAAAATAAGAACATTGAAAAGAACATTGTAGGAAGCTACCAAGCTTGGCTTGGCATTCTCTTGCTAAAACCTTTCCCCACCTATCACAGGGGAGAAGCAGTCCCAGGCAGAAGCACAGTTCTGTGGCTGATGCCCCTTGGCAAACCTGTGTGCTGCAGTGTAAGGCGGTGATGAGGTGACATGAGGATGTCAGCTGTCAGGGGCTGGCCCAGGAGCTTTTTGTTCAAGCCTCTTACTGACAGCTTTATTTTTTTTTAAACTCCATAAATTTGTTTTCCTGTTGCAATGCCTAGCAGAGAGGCAGTGGAGTGGATTGCAAGGGACCAGAGTGCAGGGGAAAGTTCCACTGCTGACTTCCCTCAGGCTAAGCTCGTGTCCAGCATCTGCTCAGTGGCTGTGGCTGCTGGGAGGGATGGTCTTTGACCCATGCAGCTGTTCAAAGAGTCCTCCTTATAAAGAAGACTTACCCAGCACAAAAAATAAAGTGCACTAGGTAGGATTAAAAGCTTGTATTTCTTAAATGTATGTAAGAACACGCTAATCCAGTTCCTTGTCTAATGACTAATTAAGCCCATTTACTCTTTCTGTTGTTTCTTGCAGATGCTGATACATTTTTTTGCAAACTGATTTGCTTCTTCAGCACCCAATTTCAGCATAAACAATGCCAGTCTGTTAGTGATGGCTAAAAGAACAGCTCTCCTCCATAAACTTGCTAAATAGAATCAAGGGAGGGTAAAATTCTGCATTCAGCTCTCTTTTTTTTCCTGCCAAGCATTTGAGGTTGTAGTTTATATCCTCTCTTTGATGTGGAAGCAAAGGAATGCAGATCTTGGCCACCTTCAGCCTGCTGCCAACCTGCTCTGCCCAGGACTGAGCCGCTGCCACAATCCCACTGTGGTGGGACCTTGGCAGTAGCATTGCTCTGCCAAGGGACAGCACCAGGAAGATGCCCAGGCTCCTACCAGTGGTGTTGGCAGCAATATGGGATCTGCACACAGACAAACAGCACAGAAAAATCTCAAGCATTGGGAGACCCTTGGCGGGACAAAGAGTAAGGAAACGCCAAGGAGAATGAAGCTGGAAGCAGGGAGATGTTGGGGTGGGAGGTGGCTACTGTCTCCTGCCTGCAGAAACCTGACTGGGCCTCAGAGATGGCTTGGATAGGTTTGGCCCTGGGGACATTCCTCTCCTGGCTGTCAGGGATTGACTGCTCTGGGGTGGCTGTAGCTATGGGTGCAGCCATGGGGGACAGGCCTGTGCAATTGTCCCACAGGGCTGCCATGGTGACCAGTGCCAATATGGTCATTTAGTCTTTTCTGAAATTCAATCAAATCCTCTCTATTTTTTTGATGAGTGTGATTGGCCAGATATGCCATCTTGCAAGACTGTACTTATTATAAGTCCTTTCATTGCTTTAACTATTCAGAATTATAATTTCGAATTTTCAAAACACAACTCGCTCTGTGGTAATGTAAGATTTTATACATTTAACAACAATTCCACTCACATTTCTGTTGGATAATACTCAATATCTCACCTAAATAGTCTCCTCTGTATTGTAAATATTCATAATTTTCCCCATCTACTCCTGTCTGCCTGCACAGACACTGAAATTTCCTTTCTGTCAGTCAAGTCATAAAGCATTAAGAGGGGCAGTTTTTCTCCACTAAGTGAAAATATGAGCTTGTCTATTTAGCTCTGCAGAGATGTTAGCATTCATTCTGTGTTCAGTTAATGTATGTGGCTGCAGCAGCCACAGATTCTGCAGGAGTAAGCAGCACCACAAAATCACCGCTGAGTTTTTTATTAGGGAAATGCAAAGCTCAGTGTTTGATCCCCTATGTTAAGTCATCTAAAATACCCCTCCCCTCTTCTCAGCCCCCTACCTCCTCGTTTTCTAATCTGCTGTGTGTTATTGAGCATTACCATGCATTTGACAGGAAATATCT
Source organism: Rhabdornis inornatus (assembly GCA_013397075.1). Classification (NCBI taxonomy): domain Eukaryota; kingdom Metazoa; phylum Chordata; class Aves; order Passeriformes; family Rhabdornithidae; genus Rhabdornis; species Rhabdornis inornatus. Next base: position 396,591 of record VWZS01009969.1, on the reverse strand, counting down.
GCTCAGTGGCAGCCCAAAAAATTGCCTATGGTCCTCCCTGGTGAGGGGCTGGTGGCTGCCTCTCAACCCTCCCCAGCACGTTTGCAACTGCCCTGACTCCTCTTGGCTGTCTGGATTTGTTCCCTGAACAACTGCTGTGTCCCCATCCAATTGCAACCATCAAAGCCAGGCTGAGGGGTCCCTCTGAGGATGGCTGGAGCTGTGCAGGGCAGAGGATGATGCTGCAAACCTCTGCAGTGCTCCTGTATATGTGTGCCTGTGCAAGGATGACCTTTTCTGAAATGTGGGGTTGCTGCCTCTCAGATCGGGGTTGTGAATTCTCCTTGCATCAGAAAGGAGAATTTCCCCCACCTTAGTCCTTGCATGCGTCAGTGACAGGATCAGTCTCAGGCAGCTCATGGTCTGCAAAGGGTTAATTGGCTGTCTGTGGAGAGTTATTGAGCTTTGGCTATCTGTGTTTTCAATTTATAACTACATAAAAATCTGCAGGCTCATCATGGTTCATCTGTGCTTGAAGTGAGAAACGTGTCACCTCTTCACTGCCAGCTCTCACTGTTGCCCATCATATATGTCATCCGAAAAGAGTGTAAGATCCAGTGAAGCAGCAGCTAATGAGCAGAGGAGCAGATGTTTTCCCTTACATGCAGTGTCCCCTCCAGCAGGACCACTGTCCTTGGGTGATTTCTGGTCCACTGTGAGAACTGTTAAGAGAACATCCTGGATTTTTTTTGCAACTCCACAGAGTATCCCTGGTGCAACAGGTGCTGTTGGACAAGTGGTGCCCTACATGGATGCTGAGACTCCTGGACAAGCCTCAAGAAAATTATCTGAATTCTTAAGAGGCTGATGTTATGCACAGTGTGAGAAAGATTACAGAGAATGGAAATGAGCAGCGACTCACTTGGAGAAAGAAGAGAAAGTTTTCATTTCATGAAATATGTTTGAGTTGCCAAATCATTAAGAAAACCATGATCATGATCAGATTAATGGATGATTGACCTATGGAGAGCAACTTTAGTATGAACACTAATGAAAATCTGTCTATCATTACTCATTTCAATTAAAAATAGGTGTTTCAGCTGCTATTTGCCAATCTGGGATTCAGCTGTAGCTACTGAAAGTGCATAGTCTCTGCTGAGGGTTTTAAGGACTGTGTGAGCAGGGCTGTTGTGCCTAAGTGAATGCTGAGCTGGGAAGAGAACATGGGTCTTTGTGCAGGGGTCTTTTAGGTGCACATCCTGCAGGTGCCTCTAGCTTTCGTTCCAAAAGAAGCCATCAGAGTTTGTTGCCTTGGAAGAGTCTGCTGATTATTCCCTCTTGGGCACATTGGTGCCTGGAGAAGTGCTGGCACCAGCCTACTACCCCTGTTTGAAACTGCAGATGAAGGAGGAACTCTCTTGTGTATTTAAATAGTGCTTTAACTACTGCTTGAAGCATCTGAGAGGGACTGGGTCGCCTCTGAAATGTTCGGTACTTTCTGTGCCTCAAGGTCGGTGGTAAAATTCCAGCTGGTTTGTTAAGAGCAGAGGTGGCCTCAGGGCTGATGTTGCTGAAAATAAGGCCTCACTTTTGACCCCAGCTCCATAGAAGTGATCTCCCAGCTTGTGACCTGTCACCTGTGCTCACGGGGAGCAGCACTTAGTGGTTGGAGCTGCCTTCAAGGATATATATTTAGCCAAAACATTTTAGTGAAAAAACAGTCAGTGAGGCTGTCTAGGGGGCAGCTTTGGGGAACTGATTTTGTTTTCTTGGCAGGGGTTCAGTTGTATCAGCAATGGTGGGAAGCCCCAGATGGAGGAGGGAGCAGGATTTCAGCTTTCATTACAAGAATTTTATTTTATAAACCAAATTCTGCTTGAAAAACACTTCTCAGCTTAATACATCGATCTGAGCAGCAGCAACAGCCAGGTTGTTATAGGCTGTCTGAGGGCTATTGGGAAGGAAACCATGTGCTGTGTAAAATGAATTAGGAGGTGAGTGTGCTCAGGTCAAGCTGTGTGCTGAAATGCTTTGAAGTTTCTCAATGCCTTGCAATATATGGCCAGTGACCAATACATCCTGTAAATCAGTAGGGACACCACTGATTCTTTTCTCATCACTTATTGGTGACCTGTCAAAGTAATTTTATGAATTTGGTGGAAAAATGGTTTTTAAATGAGGGAAAAGTACTTGGCTGTTTTGTGGCACACGTTGACCATAACTGCCTTGGAAATGCAACTGTGAAGTCAACTGGTTAAGTTTATCAGCCTGTACCTTTTGTTTAGGAACAGTTTCTGTATTTGTTACTCTTTCAGGAACTTAAACGTGATACATATGCAATTCAACCGCGAAAGCAATTACATGGAGTCACAAAGGGGTTATAACTCATTGTAGTGTTAAAAATGAGAAGCTATTCAAAGGTGCCTTATATTCAGGAGAGAAAACAGAAAGTTTCTTTGTTTATGAAGCAGATTAGCTCATGGTCTGAAAATATTCATAGCAGGACCTTACTGTAGCAGCCTACATTAGGGTTGAATGTAGACCTTGAGATCACTCCAAGTCCGTTTTTCTTTCTTTCCTGGAGCAAACAGTAGGTTTATCATTGAAGCTGGTGTCTGGCAAGACAAGGATGCAGAAACTCTTGGAATGAGACAAGGGATTGATTTTGCCTTTGAAAAACCTGAGCTCAGATGTGAAAAACCCATCCTAATCCCCATTCTGCTGCTGGTCTTAATTTTGATCTATTAAACACAAGAGAGGCTCTGCCAAACAGAAGACATGAATCCAGTCAGGCTGTTTCTGGGCTCATTCTCCACCTAGATAAAGTTGCAAGGCAGGTGGCACTGGTGGCCACGTCCCCAGAGGGGTATTTCCAACCTCTGAGGAATAGGCTGCAAAGGAGGGAATTTGAAAAGATTGACAAGGGAATAAATCCTGTTTGCTTGGGCCAAGAGACTTCTGTGTTGTTTCTTCTCCATCCAGAAGTGCAGCTGGTGGCTACCATCATCACTCCAAATGGAGCTGTGTTAGTTTAGAGCAGACATGGGTTTTTCTGCTCAATATATCAATATGAAATATGAGGAAAAACCTGGAGTCTTCCATGAAGGAGAGGAAGGGACTGAAATCAAAACTGATTGGCAGGAGAACAGACGACCAGGGAGCAAGGAGAGATGGGGAAAGGGATGTCCTGTAGTGGATGCTGGGATTTGCACACTCTGAAGCCCTCTGATTCCTGTGATCTGTGATGTTACTGCCCTGCCTGTGCACTTGCTGCTGTTTCTCAGCATGTATTCAAACACTTCACACTAATGATCCTTCATTGCTAGCAGTAATGCAAATGTGTTCTTACCAGAAATATGAGAAATCTGCTGTTGTCTCAGCTTTTCTTTTGGTTTGACAAGTACTTCATAGCAGGTGATAACAGGCCCTGACACAACCAACTTGCTGCTGTAGTGTTTCGAGTCAGTTTTGCTGAGCTGACTTGTGATCCATTTTTGGGGCTGATAAGAGATTTTTCCGGGATTTTCCTTTAGTGGTATAAACATTTCTGTGAGATATTTTTATGGGGCAACAACCTCTTGGCTGATCCCTAATTGCATGTCCTGGACAGTGTCACTCTGAGAGCAAGGCTCTTCTGTGCTGGAGCTCATGCCTGCTATGACAGGAGCAGACATCTGGAACAGAGCCAGATGAGCCTCAAAATGAAGTGCAAATGCAGCAAACCTGGCCTCAAGGACTTTCAGATGCTACTCAGATGGCCATGAAATACATGGAATTCTGAAGAAGTGAACTTTAATAGCCACTCTCTTATCAGAAGTATGGTTACTTCTGGAGGGAGGTGGGTCAGATCCAAAGGGATTGTGGGCAAACTTTCGTCATTTTCCTTTTTTCCCCCTGGTATTACATACAGATATCTTTGGCACCAAAGTAGCACTGGAAGAGAGCTTCTCAGAAAAATAGACAGCTTTTCCATGTATTGCATAGATTGAAGCTCAGGACAGTGATTATCTACATTAGTGCCTTTGCTGCTGCTAAGACAAATGTAATATTTCATCAATAATGAGTGCCAGAAAGAAAAATATTGCTTGAATGTATACAACTGATATTGTTCAGTTTGGGGACTTCTTCAAGGACTGATAATATTTATTTGATGACTGGTCCCATTAAAATTTGCCATATTGATTCATTTGCCAGAAAAATTAATTGGGGGATATTTCATATAATATGGTTGTATTGATCTTCCAGAAACTGGTGAGACAGAGGCTTTCATCACTGGACAGCACATTATACTTTAATTGATATATTCTGAAAGCTAATTAGAGGCCAGCTGGATTCCTTGGGGGAATAATATTTATTTTTGATGTTGACAAAGTGCTCCAATGCACAAGTCATATGGTGTGATTTAACAGTGATTAAAACTTGGCTGCAGACGTAGACAACTTGAGGAAACTGCCGAGAAGCTGAGACCAGAAAGAGTGAGGACCTAGATGTGTGTAATCACTTTGTGCTCTGTCATGTACACACACCTCTCTATCTATCAGCCAGTGACGTATCTGGAGAGAGGTTGCAGCACTTCAATTATTCACTGTCAATCACCCTCTAACCAGCACAGACACGTGTGTGTGCATGTGCCATGTGCAGCCTTGTCTGGAAACTCTGTGGAAGGGGTTATTAAAGTCCCACAGGTAAGTACAAGTGAATCAGGAAACCTAAACTCTTCCACTCATGGTATCTTACAGTGCAGTTTCTCTGGTATGATCATGTTTCTCACCTTACAAAATAAAACATTTATTTTTTTCGCCATAACTCATCTATGTTATCTCCTCTATGCATATGCTCTGCCCTGCTCACAGAGGAGGGAAAGAGGGACTGGCACAAGGAGCCTGTTGCTGTGAAAGCTTACCAGTGAACACACAGAGCACCTGGGATGACTAGCTCAGGTATATCTGCATCTCATCAGATGGATCCAAACACTAATTTTGTGCCATCTGATCTTTTATATATCTGCCTCCCAATTTGCTATATGAAGAATTATCTTTCCAAATTTCCTCTAGTGCTTTGGATGACTCTGGCAAAGAATTCCCTGTATTTTCAGTTTATTATGTTGGAGCTTTTATTTGATTTCTCTAGAGGGGAGATGCTGTTGATGACAAGGTTAAAGGATTTCATTGAAAATTGCAGGTGAGCCTTACCCACAGCATGTTCATTCCCCTGCAAAGCAGCCCTGCCTTATCCTTGTGTGCTTCTCCAAGGTCTGCTCTCAGCCTCTCATCCAGAGACCAAACCATTTTCTTTTTATTACTATTGAAGGCTGTGACTGTTTTTCAATTTTCTTTCATTTGTGGCAGGTATGAGCTCTATCTGTTTTTCTGTAATTGATTCCTGTTCTCATTTCTCTCCACCTGCCTTCGGACGAGCTTTGTGCTCTGCAGAGCTCTGTCAATGTCTGCAGTGTCTGGAGCTCTGCCTGTGCAGCAGCTGCCTCTGCCCAGCTGCCAGCGCCTGCCCGCAGCATCCTGGCCACTGCCTGCGCTTCCTCTGCTCCCTGGGACATGCTTGGGTTGTGAACCACCCCAGCTTTGCTGGAATTCCTTCATTCCTTTTTGTACCGCTGTGCCTTGCTCCTATGCTGTGGGCAAACAGCACTTGCAGCAGACTGGATTGCCTGCAAGGATGAGTGCCTGATTTTCCAGTCAGCTTACCTGCAGCAGGTAAATCCAGGCTCCCGGTGATCTTCTGCATCTCTTACTGCTCTACTAAGGTCACACCCCGGTGCTTAGCAGGCACCAAAGGAAGTGCTCGCTGGCTCCTGCAAGCTTGGTTACCTTCCTAGGAGCTGAGCTTATCTTCCTTTCAGGGTTGCTTCTGCTGTAGCTCTCTTGATATTGATAAATTCCAGTTGTGCCTGCAGGAGTTACTGTTGGAGTCTGAAAGAGCAGAACTGTCTTGCACAGGACATCACTGACCACTGGCATCAGTCCCATCCTCTGACAGGTAGCTGCAGCATCCTCCTGAGACATTGCTCCTTAGTTGCTGCTAATACTTAACCTCTTCTCCCTCTCACATGTAATCTCATCATTCTGACAGTTGAGCAGCTGCAAGAGGAGAGAGAATCTCCTCAATATTTACAGAAAGATTTTCTGTTTCTGCCCAACAGCAAAAAGCCATTAAGAAAAGATTTTGGTTCTGTTAGTCTGGGCAAGGAATTTGTTTGTGAAACTAAATTTATGTTTTTTCCTGGCAATGCTCTCTTTTGGTAAATCTTCCTGAAGCTGATTATTACCATTCCTTTCCCATTGGCTTCCTGTGTTACCATGAGCACAGACTTAAAGCCATCCAGCTTTGACAAGTTCCTGGTGTGAGTAACCTGTGGGTTTTCCTCCTTTTCAGCCTGGAGATGAAAAGCTTTTCAGCTTCTCAGCCTCAGCATGGGGGGTGACAGCTCTCAGTGCCTTTCCAAAGTCCTCTGAGACCTGGAGCTCCTCTTATGCTTGTAGTTCCTGAGCTGGAATATGTTACCATTGGCATTCCCAAATGGCTCCATCCTCCTTGGCTGATGGGACTCACAGGAAACCTCTCCCAGAGGAGAGCCTGGAGGTGAGCAGGGTATCCCAGCCAGTCCTGGTGAGGTGGCCTTGGGTGCTGTGGGGCTCTGTCCCTGGGATGGGGGCAGGTGTAACTAAATCATGCCTCCATCTCCCTGGCTGGAGATGCCTTGAGGGATTTCTGTCACTCCAGAGCTGCTAAGCATCAGCTAGCACTGTGCCCTGGCACTCCCTGAAGATGAAGCTTAACAGATCAGAGGATCAGATCTGAATGAGACATGGATACGCTGAGCCTGCTTCAGGCAGTCACGTTTACGAAAGCCTGATTGCAGTGGGGCAGGCAGGCCACACTCTGATAAATCCTGTGACAGGTCTGCTGGTGTGACTGAAAGCTTGCAAAGGGTGCTTGCCAGGGAACAGCTCCAGGCTCACCAGGCTGGCTTCTTGCACTGGGTAATGAGATCCCATGAAGATGAAGTGGTTACTAGAAACACCAGGGAAGGGCCACACTTAAATTCTTCACCTTGCAACAGGCAGAACATACTGGACAGCAGTTATGCCTGGTAAAGCTGTAATATGCAAGCCTTTTTGTGCATGTGGATGGAGCTGCTCTCCACCTCATCTGGGCTGTGGTTTAAGGGTAAATGTGCTATGGTATGGCTGACTTAGAAAACACAAGCCTTGCTGGATCATGCATGTATGCTCCCATGCATGGGATCCTGCATGTACCTGCAGGTCATTGCTTCTGGTGAGAGGTAGGAGCTAAAAACCTTTCTGGATCTGGGCCTGCCTCCTTAGCCAGGAAGGATATACTTCTCCTATCTGATAAAGGCTTGGTACATGGTTAAAGTGATAGGATATCACCTTTGATAATTCCAGTTACTGGCTGTGTTAAAGGCATGGGAATGGTGGACAGAATCACAAGCTCCTCCAGTTTGGTCTCTGCAGTGCTGTGAATTGAAGGAGGGTGAAAGGGTCTGGCAAAGCACTTGCAGGTATAAACTTCAATGGGGAATGATTTTTTTTTCCCCTTTGAAATGGCACATTCAGCTAGTGCCTGTTTTCTGTTAGGAGAGAGAGGGAAATACTTTTACTCATTTCTTTCTCTCCTCCTTGAAGTTTTCCAGGAGAAATGGTGCTGGGGCAGGTTAGTAGGTTGGACTGCCAACACACGTAGGAGTTCTGTGATGCAGAACACAGTTGTTTTGATGCAACATCACAGTTGTTTTCTTTTCTCCCTCCCAGTGGTTATTTTCATACACGTGTAAGAGAGTTTGAAAGTAGCCTTTTTGGGGAGTTACTGTCATGAAAGGACCCAGAGTTAGTGACCATGATGTAGGTATTAATTACCAGTTTCCAGCACTCTTTAAATAACAGACGCTGTGGCTACTTTGGCATATCCTCATTTAAAAGCAGTGGATTAATTAGAACATTTGAAACCCCATAACACCATGAATGTGTTTGGGTTTTTTCAGAGAAACAGAACAGTTAAGGCAATTCAATTCTAATTTGGCTTAAAAATATTTTGCACCTTTTTATGTTCTCTTTGAATAAGAACAATAAATATGTATTTCCATGAAAATCCGTTTTCTTACCCAGGGTATAAATGTCCAGTGTGAAATCCCAGAGTGAGCAACATGGTTTCCCTTGGACAGAATGTCTCAGTTTAAGCGTTGTATAACTCTTACTCTGCTCCTGGTGTGGTGGCATAGAAACTGTTCCTTGTATATAGCTTTATATAACTGCTGTATATAACCTGCTATAGCTAAACTGCAGCAATTTAAAAGCAATGACAATTTATTCCCAAGTGTGGTCCCTGATCAAAGTTGGAGTCCCCATTTTAGGTGTTAAATATTTATTCAAAGTGCAGATCACACATTTCTGGTACTGTGCAGGGAATTTATGATAAAGCACAATTTCAGGCTGAACACCACAATGTCTTCTACTCCAGCATTTTTTTTTTCTTTTTAAGAGAAAAGTCATTGAACATAAAATAGAATTAGACCGGTGCTTTTGCCAGTAAAGCTTTAGCTAGCTCTCACTTCTAGAGCAGAAGTGTGCAGGCCCAGAAGCTGTGGGATGCTGAGTGTGTGCCTCCTCACCATGCTGGGTCTCCTGGTGCCTCTCCCAGGGTTTGTGTTGTTGGTTGACAGAGCTGACAGTGCTGGGGGCCAGGTCACTGCTCGTGGTCATGACAGTGCTCTGCACCTGCTCTGTCCAGCCAAGGGCCAAGGACAAATGCTCCTTTGTGTGCCAGACAGAAACTGGACAAGAAATGGCCAGTACAGGGAGCTGCAAACACAATGGGCAAAGCGAGCACACACCTTCTGTACCCAGTGTGGGAATAAGGAGGGTGAAGAGTGAGAGTTAGGCACCATCAATGGGAAACTTCAGGCAAACTGAGGGAGGAATCTGAAGGTGTTTCACTCTCCATTTGGTACTGGTAGAGCCTGGACAGGCAGGTGACTAAATTTAGATATCTGAAGTTAGCTGAGGTGAATCAATCTGAGTACAAGGACACACAGGACAGCTCTGCAAAGATGGAAACAATAATGCAGGACTCGTAGCATTCCATCATTTGTAGCTCAGCATTCACCTGGAGGAAGATTGGCCATTACTGGTCGACCCATGGTACTTTCCACAGGGCTGACCAGGTGTTCTGGCTCAGGTGAAGTTTTGCCTTTTGGCAAAACTGGGAACAGTGTCTACTACTGCAGGTAATGTGTCCAACAAAATTATTCGGTTTGGCAGATGGAATCCATTTTCATAGTCAATAATTTTCTTTCTTCTATGAGCCTTATTGTTTTTTATTTCAGTGATACTGATATGTATTGTTTGCTTCATGTACTGTGCAGTGTCTTCCCTGAAAAAACTCTTTGATTTTTGTTCTTACACCCATGACATTGAGTCAAGGAAAGAAAACTACCTGACTTTGGGGACAATAAATGGCCAGTTAGCTGAGTGGTGACAAACTAAAGAACTGGTATCTCTTGTTCCATATGCTTGTGAACAAGTCACAGAATAATTTAAAAAGGGCCTCTGGAAATCACCTAGTCCTATCCCCTTCCTGAAGTGGTTCTAGTTAGGTTAGGTTGCTCAGTCCAGTTGAGTTTCAGACATCTCCAAGGATGGAGATTTCCCAGCCTCACTGTTCAAGGAAAGGCAGCAGGCAAAAGCATACACACAGAGAGGTGAGAAGCACCTCACAACAACAGTGCAGTGGGCAGTGATCTCAGCTCTCCAGGATAACAGTCACCATAAATATTTCACTTATCTAGTTCCTAGTGACACAAACCACTCCATTTAACCCAGGAGCATTTCCATATATTATTGAATTAACAGGAAGGCATGGCAATTTTTAAGGTTTAGGCAGCCTTATTTAGAAGTGAATTTCAAATATTTAACTACTGCATCGTTTTTACTAAATAGAAGTCTCATGTTTGCACAACTAAGGGTGAGGGTCGTGCTCTGTATCTGAGGAAATTAATGCCAGCTCTGACTCTAATGATCAAACCCTGAACGACTCTATAGGAACAATTTATCATCACAGGAGTAAAGCATCATCTTCTTTCTTATGTAGCAGAGGTTAGGACAGAAACTCATAGACCTTCTCCAGGAGGAGAACTGGGACACACTGAGATTCTGATCACTGTCATGTTGTTGGAAATTGAGAGAAAATCCTTTGAAATGACATTGGAACAGAGCAGCAATAAACAGCCTGAGAATGAAGCCCATAATCTCCCTGTCTCTATGTTGTACATGTTCTTCCTGTAGCCTAGTTTAAGAAAAGAATCTTAATTTGTTTGAGAAAACCAAAAGTAGCTGCTGTAGTTAATTTATCTGGGGACATGCTGGCGCTGATGAGCTGGAGGAGGATGTTATCGCTGTCCTTTTACAAGGAGACAGATAACACCATGATGTATGCAAGAGCCAAGCTGTGGCAGGTAGGTTAAGAACGAGACAGCTCTTTTGGTTCCTGCAAAGCTCAGTGCAGGGCAGCTCTCTGAGGATTACTGAGGCATGGGGAGCAACAGGAAAAGGAGGTTATGTGTACTTTTATCCCCTCGTTCCCACTGCATCTGCCTGTGACAGTAATGACCACTCTGCACCTTCAGAGCAGAGCTGCCGGGAGCAGACCCCTCCTGATCATCATAAATGCTCCAAAGGGTGGCTGTAGTTCACTTGATCATTTCATCCTATAGCTGACTTCATGCATAAGGACTTACTTAACCACGTTTCTTTCCATACTTTTTGGACACAGTGGTGCCCAAGTTTTTAGAGCATGACTGCAAAGGCATAAATGTGACCTGGTCTGGTGAGCCAGGCTGCCTGTGTAATGGCACAAAGGGGATGGATGAGTGAGAGTTTACTTGGTTTCTCCTACAGAAGCAGGGAAAAGGACTCCATGGATATTCAGCTTGTGTCTTGTCAGCTTCTGTTTGCCCTGATAAGATCTATTTTTTTTGTGTTGGTGCTCTGCCCTGATATCTTTTGGGCGTTAAAAGAGTAGAAGCGTGCAAGGCCATAGGCATGCTGGGCTAAAATAATGCCTTAGGCAATGGATCTTAATACAGCTCTTTACTGTGCTGGTGGGTAACCAGGAGTAATCAGGTGTTTAGGAAAAGCAGTGCCAAAGACTGTTTCAGACTTTTAGAGGAGGTGTTGTCTGAGAAGTGTTCTCCCCAGGTGAGAGGAGCCCTGCCAGTAAAGCCAAGGGAAGGTCAGCAAGAACCTGAGCTGTCTGAGCATTGCTTCTGGTTTTGCTGCAGACCTCCACACCCCAGGTTACCCCCAACCCTTGTGGCCACGGGCAGGGTTTGAATGCTCTCCTCTGTGGCTAGTAGTGTCTGAGCTGGACTTCTCTGGTGGTGCTTGTGGTGCTGTGCATCTGAGCCTGGTCTTCTCTGGTCAAAACCTGAGGGCCAGTGGTAGCATGAAGTAGAGGAAGGCTGCAATGTCAGTGTGACACCTCTTGGGTTAAGTAAGTGTCTGGGTGAAATTGTTCAAAGTGTCTCAGTGACCTGGGCTGTCTGCCACAAGTATCTCAAAAATCCCCTTTATAAATGGGACTTGGGAACCTTAGATAGAGGGACATGTTTGAAAATTATATCCTTCATGTTTAATGAGCAAGAAATCAATACAACAGGACCAATCAGAGAGTTTGATGGAGGTGTAATGAAATAGAGAGTCTTTTCTATCCCCTTTCTGGTCCCAGTCTACCTTCTGTTCGCTGTCCAGGCTGTCTAAGCAGTGCATGCTTGAAGACTGAGGTTTATTTATTTGTTTGGTGAGGACCTCTCTCAGAGGCACATAAATTTTGGCTGAGGTCTCCAGCTGCTAATGAAGTAAAGATCCCTCTTCAGCTTTTGGTTACCAACTCTGATTTTGGTGCATAAGCCCCAGAAGAGATGGCAGTGGTTACATTTATTCTCTGGTTTACATGGAGAGAAAACTTGTTGCCTCTCCATTTAACTGGGCTTACTACATCCCAAAGACTGTGCATGTGGAAGAAATGACAATTGTTTGACAAAAGGCCCTGCAGTTAAATTCCCCACTTTGCACCCTCTGCTCCAGATAAAATTATGTTAGCCTGCCAGGAAGCATAAACCAGCAAACTGCATAACTACACAGTTAATTATAGCTAATGGCCAGAGAAATGGGTTACCCTTGGTAGGATGGAATCAGCCAGTGGCTTCCTTGCTTATTTCACTCTTGATGGAAAAAGAAAAAGTAGGAAAAATGTCCTCTGGCCTGTGGTCCAGTATTTGCTCTCAGTCCATTGGATAGCATATTGTGTAATATCAAAAGAGCAGTGGGTTGTGACTGGATGTGACACACTCTGGGTTTCAGTAGAAAATAGTCCTGCAAGGCCCCTTTGTTCTTGCCTTGTTAGCTATCAGAAGAAAAGAAATTTTCACAAAATTCCTGTTTTCCCCTTCTCAATTATTTTAAAACACCTCAACACTAGACTAAGTCTAGAGCACATGGGAAAAGGAATTGCCCCAGAAGATACCCTCCTTATGATTAAAATTCCAGCAGAGGAGGACAGCAAATTCTCCATGTGCTAAAAAATATGTTGAAGAGTAGACCTGCCGAAATATTTAAAGTCTATTTTACTGCAAGGTCTCCTTATCTATTAATGCACCTCAAATGTAGCCTGTCAGCTTGCTTTAGCTCTGCAGTGAATCTTTTTTGTCATTCTGAAATCTGTAAATAATGAAGGCCATCTATTAAGAAAGTATCAAAGGTCTTTTTTAACCCACTCCATAAAGGAGTCCTGCAGGCTGTGATTTGGAAAGGATCTGGGCTGCTGTAACTTGTTTGAGCCCTAATGTGATAAAATTAGGAGTTATGAGATGTGAATCCTAAGTTCAATCTCAATGTTGGCACAAATCAGACAATGAAAGTATCTGTCTGATTAGGCAATTAAACAAGGAGAGATGACTCAAAATACCATTTCAATAACTCCTGTGAGATTAGGGGCCCTTTGAAAACCATGTCAAACTCCCTTTTTCTTTAATACATCTGAATTTAATTGAAATGCTATGAAAGAGGATGAAGGCAGTTGTAACCTGAGGAGCCTTGCGTGCGTTCCGGTGTCACACCAAGACTTTAAAATGGTTGACGAATTAGGAGTGACAGGCTAGTCCCCTGAGCAATTGATTCTTATACGCTATCCTTCTGCTTTCCAGGTCCTGCTGTGTTTCTTCTGTCTGGTGCAATGTGTTTTGTGGGTTGCCAAATCCTCTGGATAAGTCAGAAGTGTTGCTCAGACAGAGTAGCTAAGTGAAGCTCAGGGTCTTACCCTGAAGTGCTGGGCAGGGGATGCAAGATAAACTCAACTCCAATTTCACCTACTCCACCCTTTTAGTGCAATCAGATGTGCTGCTGTGATTTCCTTCATCAGTGAAAGGAAAGGATTCTTCATGGAAGGATGCAGGCAAGTCTTCTCCTGCCTCCCACAGGCATTCCTGCTGTGGCTGCAGGGACCATGCTCTCTGCTCCAATGTCCCTGTGTCGCCTGCTGCAGGATTTTGTGGTATGTGAAGTGGGAATGCAAAGGGGGATGGTCCCCAGCTGTTGGAACCCTGAAGCCTGGGAATTTTAAACTTCCTGTGCTTTCTGGCACTGACCCTCAAAAGAGCACTGCTTTTGACTTGAGCCTTGGAGAAGGCTTCCAAGTTTGGGTGATAGAGTCACTAGTGTGTAATTAGAATAGAGGTGTGTAATTTCATATGGTGAAGGGTTTTGAATCTGGGATTTTAGAATATAGTCATAGGTATGGGACAAGATGGAAGTTCTTGGGCTTTGTCTCTTTCTTCCTTCTTGTTCCTTCTTCATAATTTCAGGTAGTAGTTTTTGGTTAAATAAAAAGTACTGCAGTACAGGTCACAGGTATTCAATTATTGAGTCAAAAGTATAAATAATATAGATGTTAACTCTTAATTGAATAGTTAACCTTTAAAAAACCTCGTAACTAACTAAATTCACCTCCATTTTCTCGCTTTTGGCTTAATAGCTAAAAGTGCTGAAAAACTCTCTGTACTTTAAATAAAATTTAATAAACAACCAAGCCCAAACAAAAAGTCCATCTCTTAAGCATTCAATCCTAACTCTGAATAAAGGCAAAAAAAACCCAAAAAAACCACTATCACCCAGCTCTCTGTTAATGATGATTCTCCACACTGAGCCCTCAGGTGGGAGGACAAGCTTGGCTGCCCTCAGGAAGAGAAACATGCTGGAGTAAATGCAGAAAGGGCTTTGCAATGGAGATCCCCAGGTTGCTTATAAATGTGTCTCTCCTTATTCCTCTATGTTACACTGAATTATTTGTCCCAGTTTAGATGTGGAATAAATTGCTCTTGTTCTCCTGCGTTATACATTGTGTCCAGAACATCTTGTTCTAATGGGTTTAGGCTGCCTATAGTTTCTGGCAGACTGAACAAATCAAATGGGTAAAAAATGCCATAAAATACCAAACAGAATTTTTCAACTAGCCCCATTATGTTGTTTGTACCTGGCTGGCTTATATTACTGATTTGGTTTATGTTATTGTGCAAGTATACTGTGCTCTTTGGACGAGGTTGAGTCAGTGCTGCTCCATGGCAGAGCTTTGTGCAGGATTGACAGAGGCTGCTGTGCCAGGGCAGGGTCAATTCTGTCGTCCAGTTTGAGTCCATTTACTGAATTTCCTGGCACTGCAGCCAGCATACCCCAGGAAGATCTAGAGAACATTTGCAGCTCTAGAGCGAGGTCTGCAGTGAGCTCAGCTGTAGACACTCATCTGCAGCTGAGCTGAATAGAGTAGATCTGGCAGGATGAAGAGAAAACAGAGATCACCTCTGAATGCAAGTGAAAAAACACATGATGGAACCTCTTAGAGACAGAGGTCTTCAGTGGACAGACAGCAAAATAAACTTAAAGAAGCTGGGAGATTCACAGTCAATGTAGGAGTGCATTTTGCCCCAGTTAGATCCTAAATAAACACTTAAATGTTGGAATGATGCTATGTGAAATGAATTTAAAATCTGTCTAATGAGTTTTGTGCCCAGTGAAGTTCTCTCTTTAATCTACAAGCCTCCCATAGGAGACTATCTGCTGATTTTTTCCCTTCAGACCTTTAGGAATTCCCACATGGTACAAAATGTATTCATAGTTTTTGTATTGAATATTGATCAAAGCTTTGTTTCTATAAATGCAAATGTTAATGATTTCAGTATAAACCTAGCTTTTCAGTGAGAACAATTTTTTGTACAGCCTTAGAAATAACCAGTTGGCATGTTTTTAATGTGCTTGATTATTGTAGAGTGTCCAAGGATAGAAAGAAAGAAAGAGGATGCTGGAGTAATCTACAGACAATAATAATTAAGGATTTGTTACCACAAATTGAATGAATACATTTGCATGAATACCTCTACAAACTCATCTTAAATTGATTAGTCAAACTGGTATTTTCACTACTGTTTTGATCCAGATACTGTAATGCTTACTGTGTAGTGTCTTTGTAAAGCTATCTGGAATTTTATCAGTTAGGATATGTGAGGTGAAGTTCATTGTCTCTTGTTTATTTACAAAGAAACTAAAATGTGCTAGTCCCTTCAGAGTGCAAACAAACAAACAAACAAACAATTCCCTGTCCTGGAGACCTTTTACTCTAATCTAGACATGTGAAGAGGGGTGAGAACATTACACATTGTGGAAAAAAGACAAAGAAGGAGAAGTTTTATAATGAGAAGTAGGTAAGGCTCTGTGGTTCTGTTACACATACACCCTTTTATAGGCTTAAGATCCTGAGGTGATGCAGAAGGCAGTGAGTTTTGAGAAGACATGTGGCTAAGGAGAGATTATTAAGAATTTTCCTCTTTTGATTCTTCCAATGTCACTTCTTGGTATTGTGACTGGAATGCTGAACTGTTTGTAGAAGAGGCTTTGACTGAAGAATCAGTGCCACACTGTGCAGAAGCTAAAGCCCAAGGGAACAAATCACAAAGTGTAGGAGCCCAGCTGTCCCTGCAGGTTGGCTGGTCAGAGTGGTGTCCTGCCCCCAGCCCTCGGTGCTGGACTGGTGCATCCAGGTCTCATGGGGCTGATGCTCTGAGGTGTGGTGTGTGTGATCCTTAATTCAGGAATGGCTGTCCAAAACAGGGCTTGTGTGCCATGATGTGGAGTGTTTTGTGGTTTGACTTGCTATATCTTGGCAGTTCATTCCAGAGCCCCAGGTCAGAGTCCTGTCTCTCTGCAAGGTTCAGGGGAAGATTGAAGCGTGGATGGGCGGGAGCAGGAGGCAGCAGCATGCTGAACAGGCAGTAGCTTTGCCACTTAACAAAGGTCTCTTCAGATGGGGATGTGTTTTAAATTGTTGCCTTCTGTGGGGCTTAGATCTTTTCTCAGAGCTAAGGGAAGCACATTTATCAGTCTGGATTTACAGTTGATAGCTTTTCCTGAAGGCTAGTACTGCAAAAATAAAAGGAGAAGAGATCAATTTTTTACTTTATTTTACAACCCAGTAGGTGGGATGAGAGAGATGCTCTTTCTGTTCTGCGGAGGACCAAGGCCAAACTTATCCTTGCCTGATGAAATTCAGTCTATTTATCTTCATCATCAATGAGGGATTTTTGTCCTGTGCATGAAAAACTCATGGAATGAGAGAGCACACAAGTGAATGCCAGTGACACTCGTGTTTTCACTTGAAAGATTTGGGTTCCTGTCTTGGCTATATGAATGGTTTATACATTAATGCAATGTCTGCTTGACATGAACCACCCTGAGTATGCCCCTCTCAGCAAGCCTGGCAGCTGGGCCCTCATAGATAAGGCTTTTCCACTGGGAGACAGGAAATAGATTTGAATTAGGCTTAATTAAATGTTACTTCCCCTTGTTTGGAATAGCTTCACAGATAGAAAAAGGATAGTGATGTTTTCTGTTTAAAATACCCTTATGCAGTTAAATATTATGGGAGATATTTCCTGTTTCTGTGTTATGGCACTTATCCTGTGTATCATTAAGGCACGTGCATTCATGTAGGGCAGCAGGGATGGTGGGGGCAGCCCACCAGAATGGGGCAATTTATGTGCTATAGCAGCCATTGAACAGGCAGCTGGCATGAATTTAAATAATTTTATTTTTTCCCATGTAGCATGCTTTTTGATTTCTCTTCTATCATAGATAGATTCACCATGGAGGATGCAATATATTTTGTTTTACAACCACCTAAATAGATGGCTGACTTCCTTCCATGAAGTTTTAGTTATAACAGTTTCAACATTTTCATTTTTGTTTACTCACCCTTAAAACAATGTGTTGCATCTTTTAAGTCCTTTGAAACCATCTCTTTGGTTAGTTTTTAAAAAATAAATGTTTCTGCTTAGCAGAATCGTGCAATGCATCAAGCATAATTAAAGTATTCAAGTTTAAAGAGAAGCAGTTTCCTGATTTCTTTTAAAAAAATGTTGTGAACTCAGTCAATTGCTCTTTCTTTTATTTTGACAGTGTTGTCCATGTCGATTAGCATGTCTGTATGCTGTACTCCGTGCGTGTTCCCACCATAATTCATTTCAAAAGGATCACATGTGTGGCTCAGTTCAGAAGGTGACACTCTTTCACTCCACTGAGGACTGGGAACCTGCTTCATCCCCAAGCAGCAAGGGAGTGACCAAACATGGTACCAACCCAGATGTTCTGGGGAGGATATGCAAGGCCTCCCTCTTTAATGCTTTGGTGTAGAAGTGGTCCTCTACCGGAGCAAACACATTTCTCTGTTTTCTGTCTACCAGTTCAGCAGCTCTGGATGGCCCTGGCCCAACAGGTTGCAAACCAGCCCTTGCACTGGCCATCACTCTTCCATGTGGCTACTACTCCCCAGATTCATCCCCTGCAGGCAGTGGTACCTCTTGACTCTGTGCCAGGCTGGAGCTAATTTTGAAGCTTACATTTTTGCTGAGCTGCACCTTTCCTAGTCTGGAAAATCGTTAGGAGATTCCCAGTGCCCATCTCTCCTTACAGCTCATTTGGCTGTGTGCATACATCTATGTTCTACAGATTTCCCCTCCTATTTTAAGATGGAGGAAGTCCAGTCCCAGCAGTGGGCTTGTGCCAGTTTGAGTTTGAAGCAAACAAGGCAGTTTTGCTCCTAAACACCCACAGACACCCTTCTGTTCATTTGACTGTCTCTGATGTCTTTCTCTGCTCTGTCACTTGAATCTGCGTGACATGGGGACACGATTGTTCAGCAAATTATCTTCTCTGTTCATATATCTTGTCTGTTATTTGAGGGCTATTACATGAGTCAAAACAGTTGTGTATGAGGCATTTGCCAGGCCTTGATTCCACCTTATAGGAATAATGGGCTGTGATCCTAAATAAGCATGAATAGTTCACCCCAGTTTTGATCATGAATCTATTTTACTTACTGATAACTGGTGACTTAACTTGGATGTCACTTTGTGTAGTCTTATTTTACATTTTATTCACTGCTTTCTATTACCCTTATTTCCTTTCAGAGTGAAAAGACACCTGATCTCTCCTTTGTCCCTCTTCTTTGACTGTAGGAAGGTATTTCTAGAGAAGTAGGTGCCCAAACTGAATCCTTGCTTTTCCCATCTGGCTGTGCTAGTGTTGCTGCTGGTGATGGTCCTTGGTCAAGAGTCAGGATATTGAGTTTGTATTCCTAAAGTCTTCATTTCACACATATTTTTCCCACTGCAGAGTTCTTAGATTTTGAGCTAAAACCATTTTTTCACCTATTCTCCATTCATCCTGGAGACTCTTCCACCTCCCCATCCCCACAGCTGTCAGAGCTGTGTTGTCTCTCAAATGTTGAAACCACAGTTTGGTCCCTCCAATGCAATCAGGTCTCTGTTTATTTTCTGAACCTGATCCCTGCCCTGCTCTCAAGCCCTTGCTTGTCCTTGGCAGCAGTGCTTTCCCCTCTTCTCTTTGCCTTGCTCTCAAGTTGATGTTGCACTGTACAGTTGACCTTGACATACTGTTCTTAAATTTTAGAAAAGCTGCAAAGGTCACAGCTCCTGTGTTTTGAGGGTGCAGCAAATGCCTAAACCAGTGTCTTTCACTGGTTCAGACACTGAGGAAAATATTTTCTGCTTGTCTGTATTTATTGTCTCAAATGCAAGGAGAGAGTACTGCAGTCCTTCACTATATTGCCAGCAATACAAGTTTTGCAGTAAACTCCTCAATTTTCTCATAAACTACCCCTCATATGTCTTCCTCATCACCAGTTTTTTAGAGGGATCATAAAGTTTCTCTTAGATAGACTCTTCTGCTGCTGCAGGGTGGGACCCTTCTGCTTTATAGCACTGCTTCATGATGTATGGGCAGAAATACTGCTCACCAAACAGGAGGTGAAGTGAAGCACTGGCTCTGCCATGCTGTCATATGTTGCAGAACTCACTGAACACTCCTTAACACTGTTTTAATGCAGGGGAAAAAAAACCCCAAATATATTTTGAGTGGTTTGAAATAATTCCAAACAAAGAGAACAATCAGAGCTGTGATGAAACCCACCAAATGCCAAGCATTCCAGGTCCTGAGACTGTCCCTGCAGTGGGACAAGCAGCCCTTCCACCACCTGAACCCTGTGGTTCCATGGACAATGGCAGGCATTAGCCCATTGCATATTTCACCTGAAGGGGAGCAAAACAGGAAGAAAGCACGCTGTGAATTTGAAGACCAGAGCCACTGTTGGAGAGGTTTGTACATTTTGTCTCAAGGGCTGCAATCGGGGTCCTTGTAGGAGTTACGTGTGAGATGCATCGAGGTGTTCTGATATCCAGGTGGAACTGTTTTGACAAGTCTAGAAATATGGGTGGGTGAGGAAAATTAATGAAACAAAGTCTCCCTCGATGAAATTAAGAAACTTATTAACTCAGCAGCCTTGGGAAAATACTTTCAGTCTAGATGGACATCTGACAAGAGCCCTATCAAATTTTCATCAATACAATTAATTCCTTCCATTTAGAAACACTCAATTAGAAGCTTCCAATTAGGTTTCACCATACATCATTAAAGTACTATTAACCCTCCAAACCACTGCTGCTGACACTAAAGATCTGCGAAGGAATGATTAAACAGCTTCATCTGAAATGAAAATGGCTTACCTAAGGCAAGCCCAATGCCAATGTGAACATTTTTCTTTTTTGTTTTCTTTCCAAAGTAGATCAGTTGTACAGTGGCACATGCAAGTGCTTCGCATTGCAAGCAGGACCAGCCTGAGGTGAGCCATCCACAGGCCAGGGCTGCTGAGCTGTTTGGGAGCCCCACTAATCACTGGCTGATGGGAAGCCTGTTCCAGACCTCGTCTGGGCTTCCTTGCACAGTGCCACATCCTGCAGCACAGTGTCACCTTTCCAACCTTGCCAGCACTGTCCTTCCCAAGCCTCCCATCTTTTTACAAATGCTTGAAGCCTCAGATACTTCCTATGATCCCGCTTTTAAAAATACACAAGTGACTTTTCTGATTTAGTGCCACCCCTTTGGGCAGAGTTTTTCCTCACTGTTGGCCCGAGCTTCACCTGGTACATATTTGTTTTTTAATGGATTTCTGCACTTTTCCTGGCATATAAGGTGGGTGGAAACCAAGACCTCTGTGAAAGACTTAGAGAAGTTGGTGGAAGTGGTGGTCTTTTCTCAACTAAAGTGGAGAAAGCGTGTGCATATGGAACTGAAAATGCACTATTAACAAATGTCTTAAATGCTTTTTATTAAACAGCTGCATGAAATGAGGGGAGGAGGAAGGGAGTAAGAGCCCAGGTAAGGGGTGGCTTGAGCAAGAGACCCCCTTGGGATGTATTCTGCTGTTTCACATCATGTTTAAATCACTGCTTATCCACCTGAGCAGGTCTTGTCAAACCTGCTAGTTCTGGCTGGGGTATTGTTAACTTCCTTGACAGTGGCTGGTATGGGACTGTGTTTTGGACTTGTGCTGAGCAGAGTGCTGATAATGTAGAGATGTTTTCATTATTGCTGAGCACGGTTTACACAGAGCCAAGGCCTTTTCTGCTTTTGTGTTGTCAGTTTTTGTACTGATGTGCTGGTGAGGAAGCCGCAGGTGCATCAGAGGCTGGGAGGGGACACAGCCAGGACAGGTGACCCCAACTGACCAAAGGGACATTCCAGACCATCTGACATCATGCTCTGTGTATAAACTGGGGGGAAGAGGAAGGCGGCATGTTTGGAGTGATGGCTTTTGTGTTCCCAAGTTACCATTGTGTGTGATGAGGTGCAGCTCTCCTGAGGATGGTTGAACACCTACCAGCCGAAGGGAAGCAGTGAATTAATCCCTTGTTTCGCTTTGCTTGTGTGTGTGGCTTTTGCTTTCTTTATTAAACTGTCTTTATTTCAACCCATGAGTTTTCTTGCTTTTACTCTCCTGACCTTCTCCCTGGTCCTGCTGGTGGGGGAGCAAGTGAGTGGCTGTGTGAGACTTGGTTCCTGGCTGGGGTTACACCCCAACATCAGCTTACATGGAAAGATTGGGGGTCACAGGAAGCTTCTGATGCAGCCAGAGTTTGACACATGAATGTACCTGAGCTGACTTGTCAAGTCTGGATTGTTTGCCAGCCTCTGTGGGATCCATCCTGGTGCCAACAGGATGACTTTGCCAAATGTGCTTGGAGGCAGCTCCATGCTTGATATGTGGTATCATTAGCAGCTCAGAAATTGATGGAAGCTCTTCAGTTAATGCCAATGTTGAAATCTGGTACTTTGAATGTCAAAACTACAATGAAACTTTGAAAAAGTTGCTGAATGTGCCTCCTAGTAGATATTTCAGGGTAACAGATCAAGTTTTTAATTAATTGTATTTCCATACACCTAGAGATAGCATTCTCCGTTCTGAATTAATGACCTATGAAATCCTGAGTTTAAATACAGAGGTCATTTGTAATTTACTGGAGGGCAGAAAAGCGTCAACTCTCCCTTAATGATTGTACTGGGGTTTTTTTCCCCTTGACCTCAACCAACCAGAAGGATTTTTCTCTAAAAAACCTTTTGCTTCTAGTGATGAGACTCTGTATGTTGAGTTTTAGCTGTGATTGAATTTATACTACAGCCAAGTTATAAACCCTTGAAAGTAGGATTTATAATGGAAATTCCAAGTGCAATCTTAACTGTAACAGCCAGCTTTATACTCAATAGTGCTATTAACATTCTTCAAACCCAATGTTCAGGATGAGTCATACTGATCTAATTCTTTACATAACCCTTCTCTTTTCTGCAGCTCAGGCCTACTCTTGTAATTTCTAGTCATATGCCTATGGATATGTTTCTTTAATTTGGGGGACACAGCTGATACCCAGTGCAATGGAAATAGACACTCCAGCAAGGGCATGCCTTCTACACCTGTTTATTCACTTAAAGGACAAGTTTTGAACAACTTTCCCTAGTCTGAATCGTTAGCATGTTTGTTACTTGTATAATGTCTATGTAACCTTCTAGTTCCCGTTTTCTAGTGCTTAGATAATCATGCACCATTTAAAATTACAACAATAAACAAAAAGTTTCAGGAAGCTGTGAAAGTGAAGATAGGAGAATTGTAACACCTTCTGCTTTCTACCTGTTCTTTGTAAAAGAGAGGTGAAGAATAATTGGCATGATGTCCTGCCTCAGTGATGAATATGATGTGCACTGTGGTGCTGTGCTGCTATAAATGCATAAGGTGATCCTAAAAAGGGAAGGTGAATATCAGGGATGAGAACAATGGTGATGAAGCCACTTTGCTTGTCCTGGTCCCTGCAGCAGAAGATTCGGACGACTTTGCTGGCCAGAATGTGAAAATTCTAGTTTGTATTATGGAAGCTTTGGAATTTCACAAGTAAATAAAACTTAGACTTCGTGTAAAAACCTCATAAAGACAGCATCTAAAACGACTAGCAGTTTGGGAGGAGAAGGGCCAAACTGACACTGTGCCTAAGAGTGCAATTGGTGGATGAAAGAAGGGCCTGAATCCCACAATTCCCTCATGGCAGGCCCTTGCCTTCCCCTTGCCTCTGCTACCTTGTGCCAGGGAGAGAATGAAATATTCAGCTGCCTATATGAAGTATAACTAATCACTCAGGTGAGATTAAGAGGCTGCCTGAGGCTGTTGGCTCTGTTCTCCTTGCCCCATCCATCAGCAGAGGGTGAAGGGAAAGAGGAGGAGGTGCCAACGATGAGCCAAGCTGTCAGGAGCAGAGCACAAAGCACAGGGCAGCTGGACATCCCTCTCCAAAGAAGCACTGATTTATGGGAGCATGAGTGAGTGTCTAGAGAAAATCTGGCAGTATGGGCCTTCAGTTCAGTCCTGCTATAGCACGGGCAGGTCCATTCCCTTTTACTGCATCTGTCCTTTCCTTAGATAGCAAAGGTTTCCTTGCAGCCCATGCTGCCTTATCCTGCCATTAAGCTGCTCATATGGGTGAAGAATGCCACTAATTACAGCTGCTGGTGATGAGCTTCTCCTCCCACCCACGGGCTCACCAGGACCTGTGCCTGAATGTGAGTGCAAATCCAAATGCAGGTGACACTTGGAGCATGCCAAGAGCTGACACCAAGCTGCTTCAGCATCCAAGCAGCCTCTGTCCTCAGCAGCGGTGGACTACTGCTCCTTAAAGCCTTGATTCCCACAAAATGTTCCTGACAGATCAGTAAAAGTGAACAGGTAAAGCAAGCTTCTTGTGGGCAGGTTTGTGTTTTCTTCAATGTGACACTCTGCTGTAAATTTTTAGGGGTCCAAAAATCAGAGATGGTTGACAGCCACAGGATCACTTTTGTAAATAGCCAGAGAGTAGTCAGGGAAAAAAAAGTCCATATTCTCTCCACCTCTTCAAAACTGAGACACAACTGGTGTTTCAAGTCCCTGTGGAATTGAGCTTCTTTTAACATAATCAATTGGGAAATTTTAATTTCTTTCTTTAATAGGTCATATTATCATAATTTAAATTGCTGTTCTCCCACAGTTTAAATATATTTCCAGATTTATCCCTGTGATCTTTTCATCAACTTTTTCAAATCTGAAGTGTCAAGCCCTCTGGGAAAAAGAGGGTCACTAGCACTAATATTTGATTGATGCAGTAAAATTGCCACTTGAATTTCTGTTATACTCTGGTTTTACAGGGTCTTGAGTACTCATTATTACCTGGTTGTTAGTTTAAGCTGTGTCTCTCTGGGTGTATAAACTGTTGCTTTTGAAGTTATAAGCATACAAAAAACTTTACCTTCTACTTTGAAAAATAATCTTTCAGACTGTTGAAATGATTTGTGATGTTGTTATGATTTGGCAGAGAAGAAGTCACCCCTGAGAAAAAGTACTTTTACATATTTTTGGAAAATCTTTGAAAAGTATATGATTAATAAAGATTTGAAAGTCATATTTTAAGTCTCTCGGGTATTTTAGGAAAGGCTTAACCCCTTCCAAACAAGCATTCCTCTCTGGGATACAAAATTTCTGCAGCTGTCCAGAAATAGTTTGATGTTTGCTTCTTCACACATCTATGAAAAATTTTTAACCTCTTGGTTGCTCTTAGACAAGCTCAGAAGAGGGAGAGACAGCTCCTGGGCCCCTGAGGAGCTCTGCAGAGATGGAGGATTCCTTAGCCAGGGAACCCCAGGTGAGATGTCAGCCAGGGGCTGCTGCCAGCATCCCATGGAGTGGTGGGTGGCACATGGGGTCTGTGTAGGAGGAGAGATGTGGCTGCTGTGCTTCAGGAAAAGACCTTGTGGACCAAAGCAAAGCACACTGGACTAGGAGGGACTGAGATCAGGGGAATCAGAACTCCCTGTTTGTCGTTGCTGCCAAATCAGCCTCAGGCAGGGACCACAGACTCCTGCCTGAGCCGCATCTGTAGAAGTCTCCTGGCTGAACTTGACCAATGAAGAGTAAAACAAACCAGCCTTTAGGACCCCTTGCCTGGCTGGATGTAAGTCTTGAATTGAAATGGTTTTTTGGCTGTGATGAGACTACAAAATGCCTTTTTCCTAGAAGGAGGACAACATGCACATATTTTTGCAATCAGTTTTGGAGGGTTAAAGGAAAGGGCTTGAATATGAAAATTGCATAAAGCTATGTCTTTGACAGAAAGGGAACCAGAAGGACCAGAATGTACACAAGGACCACATACCCCACCTTTCCCCTCTCGCTGTGAGTGCTTGGTGAAAAGAGCCAAGTGTTGGTGTATTTACTGCACGTCTTATCGCTAAGTGATTTGTTTTGGCTCACCACTCCAGTTCAGCCAGAAGCTGTCATGTGTTTGGGAGGAAAAGGTCTTTGCTCTGTTTGCAATAGACTCTGTATGACTGGAGATGGGGCTTAGATAGGAGCAGGCGTGTTTTGCTGCATGTTGTTTGTTGTTTGACAGATGTCCAAGTGATTTGGAGATCGTACTGGGTTTTTGGAGAATCACACTCTGGACAAACTGCTGTTTTGGCCTTTTTCAGGAGAAGCCATCTTTCTGAGTCAAGTTTCATGCTGACAACCTGCCTTCATGGATTAGTCCCCTGGAGCCTGACCCAGGGTTGGGGGTCACTTTGCAGGGGTGCAGAGGAGGAGCAATGGAAATTCATTCTCTTTCTGCCAGTGGCTCTGTGCCCTCTTTCCCAGTACCTCTTTGCCTGTGACTGTCACAGTGGTGGCACCAGAGTTACTGCTGCTTATGCTCTCTCATATATCCTCCTTCAAGACCCCTGATTATAGGTACTTAAACTTAATTACTGTGGATTTTATAGCACTCTGCGACAAGATAAAGGAGAATGAAAACTAGTGAGGCAAGTGGCCCTTCCTCTGCTGTTCAGGGAAGACTTTAAGGTATTTTTTTAACAGGTAATTTATGAAAACTCTGATCAGATTATGTAGCTGTTTCTTGTTATCTCAACATCATCCTCATGAGAACACTACCAATAGGGCTTGGCAGTAAATTTCTGGAGATCTCTTAATAGTATTAGTCTTTCTGCATCTGGGAAAAATTTTCTGACATGAATAAATTTATATTTCTCCTGATGAACATTATTAATTTCAGACTGTTTCTTCAGTTTATCAAAATTATAATATATTGTCACATTGTTCTGCTAAATGTCTCTGGTTACCTGCAGCTTTTCTATCACCACTTCTTTGTGGTTTCCAGCTGGAAGTCACCAGATTGAACTACACGTTGCTTACTGCGTTGAGAATTTTATCATACAAGATTTACAACTAAAAATTTATATTACTGAGAGAAGTAAAAGAGAAGAAAAAAGAAATCACATGTCCAAACAGCAAATTCCTGGCAGTTTCCCTGGAGGAAGAGGAAGGCACAGAGATGTCCAGCTGCAGCTCCTGTGGCCTGAAGGAGGACTCTGCATCTCATTCAACACTGGCTGAGGTGAAATCGAAACTTCCACTCACCTTATCATGGAATGAATCTGGATCCTTTGGTAAGTGACCTTTTTCAATATAGGAAATGTCAGAGAGAAGGAAAAGAAATCTCTGCTGTTCTATGATCTTAAAGCTCTTATTTAAGATATTTCTGGTGTGTTCTCTAGAAAATGTTTATAATTTATAAGAAGAAAATTTGATTAATTTATTTGTGATTACCAGCCTCATCAAATAACTTGCTCTGCACTTGTCTCTGAATAACACTAGATCACTTAGAAATTCAACACACTGTTTTATTTATTTTAATGGGAAGAACCACTGACAATTAAAAACAATATGTTCCATCTCTGACAGAAGTCTTTTAGTGGGAGTTCAAGTAAATTATTCACAAATCAAATGATGATTTTATTCCAGTGGGAAGGTGAGAGATTGCATTATTCATTATTAATTCCAAAATGCCATAATACTGCGCAGCACTTTATGCAAAAAAATGAAACCATCAGTTGCAAAGAACAAATGCTTCTGGAAGCAACATGCACATGGAGATGAGCAGAAAGGGGATGTGGTGAGCCTCAGGTCTTGTGCATATCCCCTTCTTCCTTTTCTTTCTCCAAATGTCTTTCTCTGTCCCTTCCTGATTTCAAGTCCACACCATTTTGGACTGGACAATTTAGATTAATAACTGATCTAGAAGAAAAGACTTTGGAAGACAATGGAGCGATGCAGATGTAAGAGTTAAGCTGAGCCTCAGGACATGCAGGTAAGCAGTAGAGAATAAGATTAGAGGCACCTGCTCAGGAGGGAGTGAAATACAAATTAAACAGGATGAAAAAGCATGAGGACTGGAGATGTAGGTCATGACCACTATTTTTGCTGTCTTTGATACATAAGTAGGATCTGTGTGGGACACAGAGCAAAGTATGAGAGAGGGCTCAGAGGCTCCAACAACCTCTAACAGGGAAGGTGCATGTTACCACCTCACAGACAAGAATAATCCCAGATCCTTTCCCACATTTATGCCCATATTCATGGACCCTCCAAGTCATCAGTCAAGAAGCATGTTCCTGTGAAGGGAAGGCTGGCAGATCCCCACTGGGATATCTACAGCTTGCTTCTTGAAGAGCAGAGTGGAGTAATAGGCCCAGCTCTTCTTCATCCAGGGGAGCTCTGGCAGCAGGAAGGAGAAGGGTGGTAGTAACCAGATTGTGACAGCAAGTATTATTTCAACATAAAAGTGAAATGATTGTCCTGTTTCTGCTCTGGTTCCAAATAGGATAACTTAATAGCCTTTCTGTATCAACCCATCTTCCTGGATTTATTTGTTTTGTGACCTTCGGGATAAATACAACTCAATATTGCAAATGGATGTTAAAACATTTCCTCTCTAAAGGGGAGTACTGAGTTTATGATGAAGTGATACCAAGTGACGAAAGCCAAGGTCATGGTGCCTGTTGTACTCTGTTCTCTGTAGGTTCTGGTATTTCACTGGCCTCCTAGAGCACCTGGAAATATGGCAGCAGCAGTGCATGATGAGGCCTCCTTAATATCTGGTGGATGAAGTTTGCTCAGTCTCTCAATCAGTTTGCAGTGTAGAAATTAAGGATTTGGGGAATGGAGGAGAAACTGGTTTGTCTTATTATATGTCTTGCTGTATGCTAGAAAGGGCAAAAACATGGGGGTGTATTTTGCCACAATTTGCAAAGTGATATGGTAATGGTCCCTGCTTCCCATGGGAGCTCCTCCACAGCCTCAGGTCTGCCTAACCAATGCTCCATCTCCTGCCCAGATATTCATTTTTCTGGTTGAGGGCCACAGTAGGAGCTCTGTCTTGGACAGACCTCTGGGACCAGCACAGCCCTGAGCAGACGCTCAGGCACTAGAGGCAGCTGGCTGGGCACCTGAGTATTATTTACTGACTTGCCCATGATGTTGTGCAGATGATGACAGGCATTTGGGCAGCTCAGCAACATGGCATATTCTTGCAACTTACCAATAAGGAAGGAAAAGAGGACAATCTATCACAGATACGCCCTGCTTTTTTTTTTCTGATTATGTTTGTTGTTATCCAACCTCTCAAATACAAGGCCAGCCCCACCTGTTCTGTTTGGTTATTTGTGGCCTTACCTCCTCAGTAAAACAAGAAATTCTGCCTGTGTCAGAACTTGCCAGGAATGCAAGAAAATATTCAAACTTCTCTGCAATTTTCATAAATCAGCCATCATTGCTCATGATGAAATATGGCATGGAAAATAATATTCAACAAATACAAAGCAAGGAAAGCTTCAGCAGGCACCTCTCTCTTACTAAACTTCATGATTTTTCTTCCAGCACAGGAGTTGAAAATAACTTCATGGGGCTTTTTTTCCACTGCAATGGCTGTAATTTGAATTTCTGAGCTATTTGCAGATCAATAAATTGTGTGTTACTACAGGCCTCTGCAGAAAAACCTGGGATGTATAGACCTGCAGAGACAACAGTGCGGGGGCCTTGAGACCTTAGAGGCAGCAAGGCTTGTTTGCATCAACCTGCTGCCATTTATTGAGAAGATGCAATTATGCAGGGAAAATATGCCCTGCAAGAAAACAATCAGTGCCAGGAGTTTTAAAACTGATTTAATTTAAAAACATGGCTGTGCACATACATATGATCACTGACACCAACAGGATTTCTACGTAATTTCTGTCACTACAGGCAAGGGCTTCTGGATGGAAAGTGAAGCCTAAAAATAAACCACACCATGTTAATCCTAGGTCTTGTTTTTTGAGGAGATTAAACTGTTTCTGATGTGCATCCAGTAATAAGCTCTAGAAAAGCCAAGAGGCTCCAGGTGGCTGTCTGTTCCTCTGGGCTGAGCAAGTCATAATAAATAGGAAGTGATGTTGGCCAGGGAGAAACTGCTGCTCTGAAAAATGATTTACTGACATTATGGGGTTGACCCAATCTCCATAAACCTGTCTCTGGACTCTGTGCCATTGCCTGGTGATGATCCCTATTAACCTTCTCAGAACAAAAATGTCAATACACTGGAGGATATCACCAGGGTGGAAAGCTCTAGTTATGACATCCATGAAGGACAGTCATGTCTGCACAAGTTTGGGTTGGTTGGGCTTCCCATGAGGAAATGAAGAATGGTCACAGCTGTCCAAGAAGATGACCATTTCTCTTGGGGGTAAGGATTGGTTAAGGACGCTTCTTACATGTTGCTACAGTGGGGGAAAATTAATCATCTTATGGGAAAAGTTAATGGAATTACCCTGCTCACACTGAGCTGAAGTAAAAGGACCAATGAGAAGGCAAACCAGAAAACATGAGGCTGCAGTGGCTGGCACTGGAACTAAGGCAAGTGATCTTGGCTTTGATGTTACAAGATATGACTGGGACCAGGGGGAAAAAAGATATCCCTACTTGTAACACACACCTGGATACAGGGCTGGTATATCAAAACATATAATGCTACCTGAGTTGTTCTCAATGCCCTGTCCCAAGGAAGCTGCTGATGCTTGATGTGTGTTTGTCAGAAACACACCTTGAGCACAAAGGCAGGATATAGAGTACATTCCAGCCATGCTAAAAGCCCCTCATGTCCCAGAGGGCAAAACTGGCATCACACCAGGGAATGATGTCTCTGCTGTAGGGGTCTCACAAGAGCACCTTGCCAAACACGAAGGCTGTCTGTCCTGGAACAACTTTGACACAGTCCTGGCTGTGTGACAACCCTACAATGCACCTTCCATGGCTGAAAAGAGAGGGGCTGTGATCAGTAATGTTAAGTGCTGACAAAAGAACCACGGAAACTAAAGGGAAACCTAACTCTTCTGCTTTTAATACATTATTTAGGAACCTTGAGATGTGCTGTCTCAACCTGTGATGACTATGGAAAGCCTTGCTGATTTTTTCCATGGAACTGAATTAAATGAATTTGAGTTTGCAGTGATATTGCAATGTGATATTCGATGTGTCAACATCACATTTCTGTTTTTAAGGGGCTTGGAGGAATTCTCTATAGGCCAATCTAGTGCTGCAGGGAGAGAGCACTGCTGTTTGCATGCCATGGCTACTGGGAGAGGCACAGAACAACACCATCCACCTGCCATGTGCCTGTGGAGCAGCTCTGGGCCTTGGAGCATTCATCTCGCAGGTCTTCTTTTCAGCAAAAGCATATTCTCCCCTAAGAGACCAATTTGCTTGGTGAGATTGAAATAATTGTTTAAGGAAGTTTATATTCAATGGAGGGCTGCCTCATTTAATAGTCTCCTGTTATTAGGCTTGTGCCATTGTCGTAGAGACTTTTCAGTGCAATGTGCAGATGAAAATCTCCTCCTGTAGCTGAGGAGATGTACAAATTAACACTTATAATGACATTTTTAAGGAGTAAACAGAATTAATTTTTCCTGTGGAAATTAACAGCTCCAAAGACAACATCCAAGTGGTTGCCTAGAGGTACATCCAGCAGTTTTGTCAGTCAAGGGCAGAAGGGTTATATCTTCCTTTTTAGTTAATAGTGTTCTTGTTCTTTGCTTCTGATGTGGAGTATATATTGAAATTTTCCTCTGTCATGGACACTGAACTTTGTTGCTGTGTTACACATCATTAGTGCCAGATCAGTCACAGTCACTGTCACAGTGAAACCTTGCCTATAGCCCTGAAGCCCTCTCAAGACTGTGGGATCATGGTAGTAATGCCAATGCAGTTATTGTCTGTGTCCTGGAGGGAATGTGGCAGGTTCCTTGCCTGCTTCCTTATGAGGCTGGCTTCTCCTTCAGAGCAGCAGGGCAAAGATCATATCAGATGAAGCCTACATCTTTTTAATTAGATAATTTATTATTTCAAAGAGAGAGTCCCTGCATTTAGTCCCGTGCAGATGAATTGGAGAGCTGCTTGTTAGCATTAGGAAAGTGGAGGCTCTCTCACATCCCATTCCCCTCACACCTCTGATCAGGCTTTTACAAAAATGTTGGTGGGGTTTCTTTGTCATTTTACATCTGTGCTTTGCTCTATGGTGCTCTGCTTTTGAGCTGCTTTTGGATGTGGAATGCTCACAGACCAATGCTTACAGACCTGCTGCACCCTATGTCTGAAGCAACAACCTGGCTTTCTCATCTGAGACCCTGCATTGTTTCCCTAACATTTATCACAAATGAGTCAATCCCCTGGGATTTGACAAGCACATCAATCAGCCATTTGGTCCAAATCGACATCATACTGATCTATCATATCCAAATATATTCTGGTGGAAAGTTACCTTGGTTAGAGCAAAAAGACGAGGAAGAGGAGAAAGAGGAACATACTGGGTTTTCCAAGATCTTGTCTGATCTGCTGAGGATGGGCAAGGTCAGGCAAAGCTCTGTTCAGGTCAAGACCTGTATCTGACATTGATCAATAACAAGACCATGAGAAGAGGTCAAACACGTAGTGATACTCTCCCTAAGACCTCAGATCCAGCAATCTGTAGCTGAAGAACAGAAAGAACCAAAGATGGTACATTTTGTATTAAAACTCCTGCATACATTTTTCCTCTGCACTTTTTCAACCAGTTGTGAATGTATCTGTATTTTTGGTCTCCACAATTTGCTGGTGAAGAAAGTGCTCAAATTGGACCATATGAACCGTTTTCTCAATTGCAAAGAGTAGGGTAACTTCTCTCATCCTGCTTTCTATTTTCTCTAACCTGTAGACATTTTATGGTGTTCTTTCTGTGATCTAAAATATTTCCAGATGTTAAAAATCCCTTATTCCCACTTGGTCCATTTGAATGTGCTGCTCTTAGACTCAGAAAACTTCTCTATTTGCATTTTTTCTCTCTCAATTTTCTTACTCTCTCATTCCTCAGGCTGTGGAGACAGATGGCATGTTCATGCATAGCAAGAGGGAGAAGTTAAAGAGGGCATTTTCTCCTCCATCTCTTTCTCCCATGTGCTTTCATCAAGCACAACCTCCAACATCATCTTCCTCTTCCTCCCTCACTTCCTGCCACACACATGCATGGCAGAACTTTCTTCTGGAAAATGTTTTCTTGTAGAAGCATGGTAAGGGACACATCAGGCATTGCTTGGGATGCAGGGCTTTCACAGGGCAAGGCAAAACCAGGGCTGGACCTGGGGAGCAGAGCTTTGCAGGAGGGTGCAGAGGGCTGTATGGAAGGCCTGAGGGCTCTGCTGTTCCGATGTGAGAAGTGGGAGTGTCTTATTCACGGTAGGTAGAAATACAAAGATATTATTTGCCCTTTGTCTTCTTTGTTGTTTTAACTAATAACTTCAAATGTAGTTGTCATGTCTTCCACCATACCCAGTTTCCATGAACAGACATTGTATTTCTGGTGGGCTGCTGCCTTCCCAGCTCTGCAAGCACTGCCCTCATAAATCCCCTCAGCCCACATACCTCCCTCTAACTAAACACTCCCACAATGAGAAGAATGAACTGAATGAGCCCTCCTTTTCTAACACGTGTCTTCAGCCAGGTCCCTGAAATGAGTCATCTCAGCTATTCCTCCTTTCCTCTCCTACCTGAAACCCACCACAGTGCTCAGGGCTGCCTGCATCTACTTTTTCCAAAATCTAGAGAGGGAAGAGAGCAGAGCATCATTTGGAAAAAGACCTGGCAGAGTCCTGTGGAAACTTGGTTTCTTGTTCATCACAGGCAGAAGCTGCAGAGCTGTGATGTCTGGCATCTGCACAGAGCATGCAAGAAGCAGTGTGATTTGCCCTGAGCTGCCTGTTGTCCCTGCAATTCCCATTCTTTGGGTCTCCCTGCACCATGTCTGTCCTGCAGCTGAGCTGGGTAGTGGGGCCTGATGCATTTCCCCTCCATAGGGTGCAATGCTATCTGAGGCACTGCCTCTCCGGCAAGCTTCTGGTTGTCCTCAACCCTCACTGATTCCTGTTCTAGAGAAGAAAAACACTTGAAAGCTCAGAGATATAAAAAAAATATGTCTCTCACCTTTAAAGTGATCCACCTACTTGTAAAGGTGAAAAACATTGGGTCATTACATCTACATATAAATATTGCATCTAAAGAGCCCCAAGTGTGAGTGAGGAGTTGGCAGCTGCTTCCCAGCACCAAGACTGGCAGGCAGGCCCTGCTCAACTCTAAATTATCTGGGCACAGGCAGTTGTGTCTGTGTTGCTGGCTCACTGAAATTGCCTGTCTCTATGTGAATGTCAGAGCCCTGCTGCTTTTTAAGTGACTGATGGTTCCCTCATGTGTAGATCTGAGACTGACCCTATGCAAGAGCCTGCAGACAAGTATAGAAGGAGCAGGGGAGCTCACTGGGGACAATCAGTGCAGGACGCTGACAGCTGGAGCTGATGGATGGCTCTGCTGCCCACCTGATGCATTTAGTGAATTATTGAGTCAATGACCGTGGCTCTCAGTGAAGTCAGCAGATTTTGCAGGATGCTTTAGTGTTTGGAAGCTCACAGGCTTCCTCCCTCATCACAGTTTGCAGTGGTTGTGTGGCCAGTGCTGACACAGTGGATTCCCCTGGGGGCCGTGTGGCTGCACTTAGGGAACACCTCAGGTGAGTGATGAGGGGAATCATGGGTCTTCAGGTACAAGACTAAAGTAAGAGGCTATATGACATTTGGTTTTCTCCTCCCTCCACATCTACAAGCAGCTACCTCTGTGTAATGGCATGTTTCCACTGGGAAGTGAGGAAGTGCTGACTAATTGACTGCACCAAAAAAAAGTGATAGCATGGTGCTAGAGAAAGAGATGAGACCCTGACTCTTTGCTTTACAAAAGAGGATCCAAGCACGGATCTGCATGGCTTTGTGTGGGTGGTTCAGGTATGGTAGAAGGATTCCTGTGCTGAGATCACTACCAGCAGGCGGTAGTCTTTCTGTCTCTTTATTTCTTAATCAGTAAATACAAAATTATTTTTCTTTTATTGACCCAGAACTTATTTGTTAATTTGGAGATTTTTTTTTTCTACAGGTATGGATAAGCTATTCTTTGTAGCTGATTACTGAGATATGTACACGTCTTACAGGTAGCTTGATATGTTGCAAGTATTTACTGTAAAGGCAGGCAACAAATCAGTTTTTGATCAGCTATGAGATCAACTCCTACTTGATGCTTGTGATGTTGAGGTGTTCTGGTAACGGGAGCTGATTCCTGAATGTAATTTTTAAAGTTCTCCTCCCTACTTGATGATCAAAGACAGCAGAGTGCATAATTCATGGCCTTTCATATTCATGTTTATATTTTTGGTTTATGGTAGGCGAAAGCCTTTGCCATTTTAATGAAATATATGCCCACCCACTGCTCAATTATTGAAAGAGGATTAACCTGACAAATATGTGTAGTTATCACTATTCATCTTCAGCAAGGAGGTTCTTTTTGAGACAGTCTCCCTGCTGGAAGTTCTGCAAGGTTTTTGGCTTCAGCTTCTTCGGGCCACTGGATCTCTCTTCCTTTTGGTACAAAAGGAGAACAGACAGCTCTGAGGAGACCCCATAGCAGCCTTCCAGTTCCTAAAAGGGGATTATAAGAAAGATGGGGACAGGCTTTTTAGCTGCAGTGGTAGGACAAGGGGTTTTAAACTAAAGGAGGATAGATTCAGACTAGATACTATGAAGAAATGTTTTTACAATGAGAGTGGTGGAATACAAGAACAGGGTGCCCAGAGAGGTGGTGGCTGCCTCATCACTGGAAATATTCAAGGTCAGGTTGGACTGGGCTCTGAGAAACCTCCTAGTGGAAGGTGTCCCTGCACATTGCAGGGGGACTGGACTAGAGGGTCTTTAAAGGCCCCATATATAACTCAAACAAGTCCATGATTCTATGATATATCCATGATGTACAAACTCACTAGAGTCTGAACTTGGACTTGTAGTCGAAATGTACGTAGGATAGTGTATGCTTTTGGGGAGCTTTGAGAGATAGCCTTTCCCATAGTTAGTTTTTATTTTCTTCCTCTTTTCTGGTCTTTATTCACACATTTAGAACAACGCCAATTTTGATCCTGATGCTCCTGGAAGAACTGGGGGCTTGTTACAAGAAACACAGAATTATAGAATATCCTGAGTTGGAAGGGACCTACAAGGATCATTGAGTCCAACTCTTAAGTGAATCCTCCATGTAGAGACCAAACCCACAACCTTTGCATTAATAACATCATGCTCTAACTAACAGAGCTAATCTCTTTTCATAGCTATGTAACCAAAATAAAGCAAGCTGCTTGCTCTGCTTTCACACCACACCTGGTGCAGAGTGAGTAGGGCAGAAAATTACTGACTTTTTGTGCTTCTTCTGTTAAAGGAAATAGACCAAACACTGACAAATGCCAGCACTTCCCTTGTGCTAGGCATTTCTCAAAAACACTTACCTGTGTATTAATATGCTCATATGCTGAGCTGTGGGAAAGGCCTGATCAAGGGATGATCAGTCCTTGCATGGATGCTCATCTGGTCATGGAAGTCTTCTCTCTGCTGGCTGTTAAGCCTGCTCACTGTTATGCCTTCACTTTGGCCTTGATATACCCAAATTTCAAGAGCAAACACTATCTTCCAACCCACATCAGCTTCATCTAGAATTAATTTTGCAGATACAGCACAGTCCATGAAACCATATAACATAGTAACTAAAATATTATTCTTCAAGGTAGTTTTAACTTTGCAGCTTCATTTGCAAAAGGGAAGGCTTCAGGGTGACCTAACTGTGACCTTCCAGTACCTAAAGGGAGGCTACAAGAAAGATGGAGAGAAGCTGTTTACAGGGGCATGCAGTGATAGGACAAGGGGGAATGGCTTTAAACTGAAAGAAAGTAGGGTCAGGTTAGATATTAGGAAGAAATTCTTTACTGTGAGGGTATGAGGCACCAGAATAGATTTCCCAGAGAAGCTATGGATGCTCTGTTTCTGGAAGCATCCAAGGCCAGGTTGGATGGGGCTCTGAAAAGCCTGGTCTAGTGGAAGGTGTTGCTGTCCACAGCAGGAGGGGTTGCAACTAGGTGATCTTTAAGGTTCCTTCCAACCCAAGTTATTCTATGTTTCTATGATTTTCAACTTGTGCAATTAATATTGCAGTTGTTCTCGCTGACCTGTTCAGTTAATGGGAGGTGGTAGAGGGTGCTTTCTATGATTAAGACATGTCTGGTCATAGGGGAGGTGTGAAATTTTAAACATATAAGTCTGGTTGGGTGATTTCCAAGTTGACATTGTCCAGCAGCTCTGTAGAAGCAGAATTTGGGGCTGTAGCCAGCATTTTAGTGTTTCTGATGGACAGCACTGGTCCTTGGAAAACTGAAAGGGGCTGTACCCACTACAGCCTTGTGCTCAACTGGTTCCAGTGAAAATGAACAGTTCAAAATCCTCTTCAACATGCACATGTGAAGATTTTGAAGCCTGTGGCTGGCACTTTTGAGACTCATGTTCTTGTCTTTTTACACCTGATTTTGCTTAGGCATGCATACATTTGATGTGGATTGCAACTTCTGTATGAAGCATGATCCCCTGCAGTCTTGGAAGTCCTTGTGTCTTGTGATGTGCTCAAAACAAGCTCAAGTAAGGTTTGGCAAATACTGTATTATGTCATTCACTACTGTGCTGGATAATGTGAAGCTTGGCTGAATTACTTGGTAAAAAATGACAGTAATAGTCAGCTATCATTGCACAGAGCTTTGCTGTGTTCAAACAAATCAGTTGCCAGTTTCTACCAGACTCCATGAGTACCACCACAAATTATCAGCAGCTCCTTGCAATTCTGTCCCTTGCACTTTGAAACAAATGTAGCAAATTCTAAGCATGTATCCTGTTTTCTGAATTTATATAGGGTCAGAAAAGTATGTGTCTTCTTGGGGGTTTTTGTTTGTTTGATTGTTGGCTTTTGTTGTTGTTGGATTGGTGATTTTTTGCATAAAAACACCCTTATAATCTTTTCTGTCCACTGTTTCCTTAAAAATTAAAATTTCCTGAAGTCAATTAATCAATTTTAGCTGTGCTTGTTATTCACTTGGAACTGCTTTTTCATCCCCAAATTAATAAACGTTGCAGGGAGCTTGTTGTTCATGTGCAGACTGGCCTGATGACATCTATTTGTTTAGAAGTTTCACTTGTATCATAATTTCATCTTTCTCTCATGACTTTTGCTAACTGTTATAATATGTGTTTCTGTTCTCGAGTCTCCCTCCTCTTTAGCATTATGTGAGAAAGAATCTGTTACAAGACACTTTTTCTTTTTCCTTTTTAATGGTGTTTTGTAACTATGAGACCATGTGTTGAAATCTTGCTGGTAAAGGAGCCAGATTTCACCACATGATATTCCCAGGAGATTTGATACCTGTTGCAGCCATTGTTACTGTGGTGTTGTGCACATGTTGATCAAACTTCCGGCTTCCAGGGTCAAAGGAAAATTGTTCCTCTTTGGTCCAAACATGATATGCTTTGCTTTGTTTGATCAATTTAGCTTCAGCAGCTCTTTGTGAAGCCAGTCACTGAAGTGCTGTTTTGCGATAAAGTAATTTGCTGTTAGGGCAAACTGCCTCTTCCCTACTTGACACTGCTATCCCAGTAGTGTCCTTTCTCAGTTCTTTCAGGGAGTTGGTATTTTTGTCACTTTCACATGAGTTGGATCTGTCCCAATTCCTTCATTTCCTAAAAGGTGGCCAAGACTGCTTTCTACATATTGAACTGCTCTCTGCTGCAGTCTGCTCAGAGCTCATGCAGTCTGCAGTTTGTGACAAAGCTTCCAGGCTTTATTGTGCTTCTTTTTGTGCTGCTAGAACATCACCAGGTGACCTCACCTCTTGTCAGCTTCTCTGGAGTGCTGTGTCCAGGTCTGGGCTCCTCAGGATAAGACAGACATGGAGCTCCTGGAGCAGGTCCAGCAGAAGGCTACAAAGATGATGAAGGGACTGGGGCATCTCTCTTGTACGGAAAATCTGAGGGAGCTGGAGCTGTTCAGCCTTGAGAAGAGATGGCTGAGAGGGGACCTTGTCAATATCTAGAAGTATCCAAAGTGTGGGTGCCAAGAGATGGTGGCTCTTCTCAGTGGTGCCAAGCACCAGGACAAGGGGGAATGGGTAGAAACTGACGCACAGAAATTCCAGCTGAACATGAGGAGGAACTTCTCTATGGTGCAGGTGACTGAGCACTGGAACAGATTGCCCAGAGAAGTTGTGGAGTCTTCCTCAATGGAGTTGTTCAAGGGCTGATTGGACGGAATCCTGTGCAATGTACTTTAGGATGACCTTGAACAGGGAGATTGGACCAGGGAACCCCACTGTCACCCCTTTCAGCCTTACCCATTCTGTGTGTACCAAGAAAAAAATTTGAAAAACACAATCACCACAAATTACTTGTGATCATGATTGTGTGTGTCAGCTGCTGGATGGTAGCAACCCATAAGTACATTCTCATCTCATGACATGTCAAGGTAAATGCCAAACCTTGTTTTTCCCTTTCCTGCCAACCAACCTCCCATACCTCCCATTTGCTGAGAATGGAGCTATCTGCAACGTTCCTATTGCTGGGGCAATGCTGTGGGTGTTGACAGAGGTGACCAAATAATTTCAGGTTCATTTATTCTTTTCTCCTTTGGTTTTGATTGTTTAGCTGGTTTTCCCCTCCAAAAGTGGCCTTTCTGAAGACTTTCCAGGGAGGTCTTCCCTCAGATCAGGAGGGTCTCTGGGCACCCTTCCTCCCTTACTTTCCCTCAGTTAGTTTCCTATGCTCTCTCCAGTCTCTTCACCTGCAGTTTTCTCTCCCTGGCACCCTCCTTCTCCTCCCTGGGCAGCACTGACAGGCTGGGTTTGTTCTCTGCTCCCCATCTGGAGCCAGCTGCACTCTGCTGCCTGGCTGTGCTGAGCCTGCCGCCACCAGAGCAGCTTTACCTGCTCCTCATTCCACCACATCTTGCATATTTAATCACTTTTCCTAGTGTAGAAGTTAATGGAGGGTCTCTGGTGGCCAGTCCCTGTGGAGCAGAGACAATTGCCAGCCAGCTCTACGCCTCCACCCCTTGGCCACCTGGTAATGGCTGATAGTGTTTAATGCTCACAGGCTGCTTGATTGTGTACAGTTCCTTCTAAATTAATAAAATCAGAAATGTAACCTAAAAGGCAAAGTATGATGGGTTTTCATGCAGGGGAAACAGAGCTGTTGTTTTCAGTGTGGACAGACTGTAAGGTTTCAAGTGCTTCAAAGTGTGTCTGTCTTCAGAATTCATAGAACTAAGCAAATGTTGCCCTTCATGCTTTTTTTTTTTCCCTAAAAAGGCTCTCAAGGTTAATACCTTCCAAGTTTAATTTAGCAGTCTTGATTTACTTTCTGGTTGTTGACAACTATTCAAAACTCAAATTTGTTTTCATACATTGATACTTCAATCTGTTTTTGAGTTAAAGGCTTTTCAAGTTTTCAAAAAAAGTCTAAAGATGGAAAAGCAGAGAAAAAAATACATCTATCAACTACTTCACAAAAGATGACTTCCCCATGTTGACTACAGAGCTACAAATAACTTTAAGGAGACAAAACCATACTGCAGTGCTTTAAGCCTCAATGCAAACTATGTAGACCGAGGCTATGCCATATTCTTCTCAATTTCTAAAAATGTATAGCTTTTATCAATTCTCCCTGCATTTGGCCCCACTCCCAAAGAGCATATATGGTGTTTATCATATTATCCAATATACAGTCATGCTATTGCCTGAGGCTAAGAATTTAATTGTAAATAATTAAGATTTTAAAAGGTTTTTAATTGGCTTTAAGTTTGGTAAATAATTTAACCAGCACTTTCAGAATGTTCGATTTTTTTTTAAATTTGGCCTGTACATGTCCTACATACTAATATCTGAATCAATCGAAGAGGTTCTCAAAGGGAGTAAAGAAATCACAGCTGCAATTCCATTAGCAAGAATATATCTGTGGTAGACAACCTTTTCCATTCTGTATATAGAGGTTTTAGGC
The DNA here is from genome assembly GCA_013397075.1 of Rhabdornis inornatus. Taxonomy (NCBI): domain Eukaryota; kingdom Metazoa; phylum Chordata; class Aves; order Passeriformes; family Rhabdornithidae; genus Rhabdornis; species Rhabdornis inornatus. Next base: position 356,326 of record VWZS01009969.1, on the reverse strand, counting down.
TCTGATTTATTTGTAAGACCTTAGGAAGTCACTCAGTCATCATTTGTAGCTCAGTGAAGATCTCTGGCTAGCACAGCATGTAGCTCAAATGCCACATCTTACACTGATAGAACCACGCTAGCATTTCAGACGTAAGGAGCAGCTACCTGCCTTAGTTTTGAACTTAGAGTACACCAACAGCACAAGGAAGATTCTTCAGTGGATTTAACAGCCCAAAAGTTTGGTTTGATCCAGGTTGATAATTTTGGAAGTACCTGCAGTACCTACCTAGGTTATGCCTGCTGCAAGGTACGTTCACCTCATTTTAGTGAATGGAAAATTAACGGATGGTGCCAAGCATTCCTCTTGGTATCGGAGGATGATGGAGGGCTTTGCCAGGGTGCATAACTGCAGGTAAGAGGAAGGACAAAGAAGAAATAATAAAAGTCTGAAAAAAAGACCAGGAAAATGGATAAAGAATGTAATACTTCAGAGGCTTTCCAACTAGAGAGACTTTTAAAAGGTAATGAGAACTTACAAAGAGAAAGGCTATGTGTTGGACAAATGTAAGATATTCAAACCATCTTCAGGAAGAACTGGGTGATCTTGAGGACCACATTAATTGAAAGGAACTGAAATTTAACGATACAAAATGAAAGGTCAGGTACTTGCTAACTAATAACAAAACCTTTACTGCAAATTGGGATCTTAGCAGCTGTAAATGACAGAGGAGGAAAAGCTTCTGAAGGAATTGGCAGGTCAGAGCTGCTGTAAGTATCCAAAATTATGTAGCTGGTGAAAGGCTGTTCAACTAGGCTAGCTATCAGTCACGGTGGTAGGAGAATATCAGTGCAATTCCATGAGGTGTGCCAGAAACATTGATCCCAGCTCTAGCTGCTGATCTAGCTGATCCCAGGCTGCATCAAGCAAAGTGTCGATCCTTCCCTCCTGCTCAGCCTCAGCAGACACCTGGAGTGCTGTGTCCAGTTCTGGGCTCCCCAGCACAAGAGAGACATACTGGACATGATGGAGCACGTCTGGTGAAGACCATTAAGATGATTAAATGCTTGGAGTGTCTGATACATGGGGAAAGGCAGAGAGAACTGGGACTGTTCAGCCTGAGGGTGAGAAAGCTCAGGGGGATTTATTCGATGTATATACGATGAGAGGAGTAAAGAAAATGGACCCAGGCTTTTCTGAGCGGTGTCCTAGTGATGGGACAAGAGGCAATGGACACAAACTGAAACATAAAATTCCATCTAAATGTGAGAAGAAACATTTTTTACTGTGATAGAGATGAGCACCAAAACAGGTTGCCCAGAGAGATTGTGGAGTCTCCATCCTTGGAGATACTCAAAACCAACCCAGGTATTGTTCTAAGTAAGCCAGTCTAGGTGACCCTACTTTGAGCAGGGGATTGGGCTAGCTGACCTCTGTAAAGGCTTTCCCACCTCAGCTGATCTGTGCTTGAGTGATTCATAGGAGATGGATTCAGGGTGCAGAGAGGGGTCACAGGGATGAGAGGGGTCCTAGAGTGCCAATCCTGCCTGGTAGGCTGAAAGTTCTACCTAAAAAATGTATGCAGTGTAGGAAGGGGAGATTTAAGCACCACGGAGAAAGAACAGAGAAAGAGGAAATATTTATTGCAAAAGGCCATGGTCACACAATAATAGCTGGGTTTATGCTTGCCATAAATAACTGAAAAGTTGAAGTCAAAAGGTATTATTTATACATCAGAGCAATCACATTTGCTATCAACTTTCCAGGCAGCAGGAACAAAAAAAACAACAACCAAACAAAAAAAATAAAAAATAAAAAAAAAACCCAAAACCAAAAACCCACAAAAAAACCACAAAAAAACCACAAAAAACCCCATAAAACAAACAAACAAACAAAAAAAAAAAAAAAAAAAAAAAAAAAAAAAAAAAAAAAAAAGAAAAAAAAAGGCAGCAAAATCTAACCTTTTTAAAACAACTGCTAGAAATAATTGGAAAATAAATGCTATAACGCAATATCTTCATGATATGGGGTCCTTCAGTCCTCAGTGAGGAGCACTCAAATATAGAGGTCCCATTTGGGTTCCTCCAGTTTCTGTTTCCTTAAGGAACAACTGAATGGTAAGAAGTGAAATTGTTGATCTCTGAACTCACATCTGTATGACATTACTAAAAAGGGATTGTGAGGACATAGAGAAAATGAGGAACCCAGATGCATAAGAACACACAGTTCTGCATTTTAACTGGCTTAGCCACAGTAGAAACTTGAGCAAAATCATAGGTATTGTAATATTGCTGCTTTGGTGGGACTCAACAGGGTGAGAGGCCTGCAGACAGTGCTTTAAAAATATAAAATGCGTTTATTTTATCTTTAAACTGAGATTTTCTTATCTTTCTGTGGAGTCCCATTTAACACATTAGAATGGGAGATGAATTGTTTAGGTCCTTTTCCAAATCCCTTGCTGAAAATCTCAAACTCCAGCTCCAGAAAGTTGTGGGGGAAAGTGCTCTTCCATGCCTTAGAAAGAACATTTCAGCTAAAATTCTTCTTTTCCTGTCATTTTTGTTAAAGATAGAAATTGGCTGTGGCATTTTTGGCCTCTGTTGATTGTCTATTATGTGAGAATGTTATGAGGATAAGCTACAGGGTTTTTTTTCTCTCTATTGTTGCCTGCCTCTAGAAAGTATTTTCTAGCACCTCTTCTTTCTGATTCCCCCCAGAAAATTCAGTTTGATACCAAAGCTCCAGGTCAGATGGAATAAAATGCACATGGAAAATTTATCCCTTGAGCATAATCTCTACATCCATACTTCCATGATGTATAGATTATTCAAACCATGTGGACAATTGGACAGGACAGAAATCTCATGAAACTGATAACAATTACCCTTCACATAATTGTTAAAGCAAATTACTCTCTTCACCATACATAATTACTATAATTTATATTTAAACATCTGTGGGAAAATAGAAGGCAAAGAGAAGCACTTTAGAACAATTTTGTAAAGCTGTAAGATAAATAAGTAGATAAATAGCTCCAGTCCCAGGTGCTTGAGTATTGATCAATGGCCAGGGAGCATGCAGGATCTAGGGCTTCCTCTTCGTGGTAGTGGTTGCTTATAGCCCTTGCTTCATAGTTCTCATGATGAGTACAAATTTGATGAGTACAATTGCTCCTGGCTGATCATTTGGCTTTGGCTCTCATATTGCTGCTTGTGCACTTCTCTTTTTAGAACAAGAAAATATCTTATGTGTCAGGGTTGTCTATTGTACAGCATTTTGGGTACCTGCTGATGAAATATTCTCTGTCACATGAGACTGGCTTGGCATTGCTGCCACCCCTGTGAAGTAAAGCTGCTGGAGAGCTGCTGAGAGTGGCTCACTGTTCCTTTTGGGAAATTCTCTCCTTGCTCACCCTCATGCAGGCACAGCTCAGCCCCAGGCATTTGCTCTTGATGACAGGTTCCTCAGCTGAGTGTGCTTGACACACACCAGGTCTTTCTTCCTTGTTCTTTTGATGCATACAAATTCATCCCTTGGCCAAAACCAGTGGCTTTTGCCTCCTCTCAAGTAGTCTGGGAAGAGTCTTGCACATCTGCAAGATCTGCAGCTGTTTGCTGCAGCAAGCAGCACAGGGAGTTTGACGGGATGTCTGACATTGATCCTATTCTCCCTTTCAGTTCATTTGCCCTGCGTGCCTACCAGACTGTGGTGGTGTTCCTGCCCAGGGAACACTCTATTCCCACTGCAGCCAAACTTCAGTCTTCCCCATATCTCTGATGACTCAAACCTCTGCCAACAAGTTCTATTAGGTTCTCCATCACACTGCAAAAGGAAGGACACGTGCAGTGTTATAAAACTTTCAGCAGCTTGTAGGCAAGTGCTGAGGAGTGTCTGTGGATGTGCAGTGACTCACATCAGCTGGGATGCTGATGTCTTTTAGGTATATTTGCTGGCTTACCCAGACATTGATGCTTTATCATGGTTTTGTTCTCTACTGTCAGAACCATTGCACTGCAAATCTTGCAGCATACCTAGCATGTAAACCTTCACCTGTGTGGCTTCAAATTTAGTCAGTATCTCCAAAATTGCTCAGTAGCTCATGCTGGGAGAGAAATGTCAGCAGGTTTGAGTGCGCATCAAACCTCAGGTTGAATAGAGAGAGACTCAGAAAAATTTGGCAATGTGGACTTTGCTGCAGGTAGATAACACAGGCCTGATGTCCAGCCACCAATTTTAGCTTTCTATATAGCATTAAGATACAGAGTGCATCTCAATTCCTCTTACAGAATGGTTTTGCTCTGTTTGTCCCGCCTGAGCCCCTTAACACTGCAGGAAGGAGGAGCCACCTGAGCCAGCTGTTCTGTGAGATGAGGATTGGGCTTCTTTTCCAGAGGAAACTTCTTGTTGAATTGACTGATCCAAGTGTGATGCTAGCAGTACTGCAGGCATGTAAGAGGGAATATTCCCCTATTTCCAATGGAGAGATGGTGAGATTCATTGCAAGGTCTTGTCTTGAGTGTGTCTGGGGCTTGTGCAGCTCTGCCTTTGGACTGGAAAAGGTCAGGAGAAGAACTACTGTGTGTAACAAGAGAAGGAAGAGCATGTCATATCAGAAAAAACTAAAGGAACTTCTCTTGTTTAGTTTAGCTAAATGGAGGCTGGAGGTGATGCAGCTGCTGCCTATGAAAATGCTGGTGGGAAGAACTAGGATATTCTGAAAACAGAAAAAATCACATGAGAACTGAAGATATGGGTCAGGAGAAAAATCAAGCTAAAATAGGAAAGGTGTCTCCCCATCATTACAGCAGACAAGGAACAGCTCTTGCTTCCAATACGAACCTTGTTGTGGCTATGAAACAGTTTCATGCAGTATGATGCCAGTGGCAGACATTCATCCTGAGGAATTCTATCCCTTTATATATTCTGTTGCTAAAATTGCTTTAAGTTCCAGTTATTTTCCTCTCCAAGGGAAGATAGCCACCATGAGAAAACATGGCACACATGCAAAGTGTGCATCAGCAAAGTGTCAAGGGGTCCATCAGCCTTTTTTGTAAGTGTGTTCAGTGGCTTGCTGAGGTCCCTGTTGATCTGGCCACTTAACTGTAATATGTATACAGATTACAGGCAGAATTAAAATGACACAGGGAAACTAAAACAAGCTAGCAGGCAACCAACAGAAAACTAGTGCATTGAAATCTACTCCCTTCTACTTGGGGACTGGTGGTGTCACAGTATCCATGGCTCTGTGTGGTGCTTCCTCTTGGGAAGTGAAGTAATGAAGAGGCACCCTGTGAATCATGACATGCTGTGAAATATGGGTTTAAATTTCACAGAACAGAGATCTGTTGCAAAACTCTTGCTTGTTCAAGGTTTGCTCTTTATTTCTTCCATTGTCTAGAGGAACTTAGATATGGGAATATTAATATTTTATGTCCATTCACAGACAGGTCTTTTTTTCACTCAGGTCCCTGCTAGCAGATGTTCCTTATCTCTTGTCTTTTGGAGGATTGCTATTACCCTCCAGCTGTCCCTGTTTTCCTTCAGTTAGGGATCCAGCTGCAGACCTTAATAAGGAGAATTTTCTTTCATATCTTCTTGTACTTTTAAAAATAATTTGATTATCCCTCACATAATCCCTCAAGGATTCTCAACATGTTACATTTGGATGGACTTGTGGCCAATGGTCAACTCTAATGAAAGTGACCTTTCCTGTTCCCAGGAAACATACTTTTGTCCCCTATCATTTGCTATTTTCTCAAACTAAAATGGAGGCCTGCCTGCCATCTTTAGCTTCTTTCTGAGGCTATTTTCATAACTTCTGCCCTGTTTATTAACCTAGCAAGGTATCATCAGTGTTGTTTTAACTGTGGTATGTTGTGTATTCTGATGGATCCATTTCATGGATGAAAACGAAGTTTATGCTTCTTTCAGGTTAATGTTGGAACAACGATGACTGTTTTTTTTTTATTTTCCTTTCTTTTGTTTGTTTGTAAGCAGCTGGGACTTTTAAGGTGATAAAAACCTTCAGATATTCTGCCTTTTTATTCTGATAAATGCACTTCAAAAGCTCTTTACATGTAAGAGAAAACACTCCAGAGCTCAGAGCTCATAGAGCCTTGCACAGTTCTCTTTCAGTTCTGTTTTCAAGACTTTTCCTGTAGCCCTTCTTCTCCCCAGAGGATCCATATTTTCGGAGTAAGAACATTACCTTCTGCCTGAAGCCTGCCTGAAGTCAAGGAAAGGTCATAAACTGACTGCAGTGGGTACTGGATCAAGGTGTCTTTCACAGTCCTCTGGCAGGTTAAGCAAGCTTAGGTAACTAGAAAGTATTTTTCTTGGTAGGGTATTTTATTCTGAGAAATATTTTATTTTACACCTTTTGGGTTAAAAGGGAACTAGAAAATGGCCTGGAAATAGGAGATTAGGTGAAGGCAGCTTAGATGCAGACATGGTCTTTCCTCTTTTAATTTCCCTTCTTAAATGAATTTGTCATGCTTTATTAGTAAGAAGTTAATGAAATAGTTTGCAGATCACAAGAGGTTAAGTGCATGTAATTTCAGCAAATCAAACCAGGGCCTGAAGTGTTAACATGCAGTAACTGGGCTCATTCTGTAAAAATGATTAATTCTTCATTTTATCTGCAATATTCTGATCCCCTTCTTTCAGACTTCTTCTTTACGTTCCTTGCTGTAATTGTCAAAGTTAGGTGTCATAAAGTATGATGTTCTGGAATCAGATGGGTAATCATCTTTAACTGTTAGTGAGCACTGGTCTGTATCAAGCTTACTTCTGTGACAAGGCATACTTCTTCATTCCTCAAATTTTTGTCCTGTCATAATCAGCCATATGAATGGTGCCCTTTACCAAAAGTGTGACACCTCTGTGTTCTCTGGCAGCCCATGTCCACATGCCACTTCTTCTGTTGCTGGACTAAGCTGGGTGCAGAAGGACCCTCTGGCATGTGCAAGGCTGCTGGGGTCGGGAGTGTCCCGTGGGGAAAACACAAGCAAGTGAGCAGAGCAGGCTGTTGAGCAGACTGCACTCACAGAGGATTATGAGTCAGGAGGCTGGAATCAGAGTGCATTTAGTTTGTGAAGCCCCTCCTAGCTGTTTGTCTCACTGAGAAAACTCTGTGCCATTCCATAGCCCTCATCAGTTACTCTTTGGATCAGGAAAGTGGACAGAGTTTGTTGCAGTATTTCAACACAGAGCAAATTTCATCTTGTGAATGCACATTCACACAGCTCCAAGGAAAGGAAGGCCATCTCTCAACAGCTTCTTGGCTGTACCTATTGACTGTTTTTGCTATTACCTAGCAAACTACCTGACATCTGGATGCCTTTCAAATGGTCAAGGAGAGAAAGGTTGCTTTCTTTCTCAAACAACTAATGGAAAAATGTTTGGATGACACTCTGTAATCCTTAGTGCTTCTTGTGGGTATTCTCAGTCCTCCTTTGTACCAGGCCCTTTCCATGTACACAGTAGCCCATCCCAGATGTTACCAAAGCAATGGCCTTGCTGCCTCAGGACCATCTTGCCCAGGACACTGTCTCCACCAAAACCTAGCAGTGCACACTTGGATGAAGCAGATAAGAATGATTGCTGCCCTCGAGTAACACCCCTGATCCCAGCACTCTGGTTTAGGACTTTCTGGATATGGTCCTGTCCATATGGTGTGGTAAGGTGCCATGCATACTGCTGAGTTTAATGGGCCATGAATGACTGATCATCCTGGAATTCTCGAACTTGCTCAACCCTTCAGCCTTCACAGTGTTCTGTGCTGGTGAGTTCCACAGTGACATCATGAATATTGCAGAAAAAAAAGGTTTGATTTTTCTTCTTTAGGTAGTGAAGTGGGTTATGATTCATAGTTTATACTTCAGGATGATGAGGAGACCATGGCTGCAGAGTTTGCTGGGTTGATGCAGAATTACTGCTTGCCAGCTAAGCCCCCAGCCACGGCAGCACAAAGCTGAGGGCCTACTAGCACTGCATTTGGGGATCCAGCCTGACACAGTCTATTTTCACACCTCTCCAATGACCACTGTCCATCATTGTAGCAACTCATCCAGCACAGGCTCTGACCAGCAAGCTGGGAACAGCCATACCCCCTCTCTTCCTTGAGGAAGGGACAGCCAAGGCTTCGCTATGGGGAAAGAGTTGATCAGATTGATACTTAGCCTGAGTTAGGTGAAATTAAAATTTCTTGTGGACAAAAATAGAAAACAAATTATATAAGTCAGGTAAAACCTGAGAGTCAGTTCTTCTATTAAAGCCAAAATCACTAAATGGAAGGCAAGATGAGTCCTTAGTTCTTCTTGATGTAGAACTGAACAGGTCCCATCCATTTTCCTACCTGTTCTTATCTACAAAATTGTCACTTTTTTTTAGATGCAAGCATTGCTGCAGTGATCCAGGCTGTGCTCTTTGAGTTTCAATCCTTGCAATGTGCTCTGCCTGGGGAATGAAGCAGCTGCTTCCCGACTTGGCTGTGCTTTCCTCAGGGGTAGCATTTATGCTCTTGAATGTTCCTGGCTTTCAGTTTGGTTCTGGATGAAGTTCAAGGCGTTGATTTTCAACTTAAGATAAGCTTGCATCTTAGTGGTGAACTTGCTTCTCACACTATGATGCTGAGGGATCTTGGGCAACTGCCTTTGCAGATGGAAAAGGGATGATGTTTCTGGTGAGGATCTCATCACCAACATTTACTCTCTCTCTTTTGTTTTACCCCAAATGGCTTCTATTATGTTTACTTTTGAATTCACCTATTTTCCTGTGGAAGACCCTGGGGTAACATCTGTGTAAGGAAATGAAACATGCCTGGAACTTGTCCCAGTAGGAGTGGTCCATGCCTATGGCATTAAATTCTCACCCATGCAGCACAGGGTGGCCAGTTGCTGACTGTACTTCTTAGCCATGCTATTTCCTGTACTAGGGAATATTTGGGAAGTTTCTAGATGATCTGGAGCAAAACTGTACAAGGACCACTGTAGCGAATTAACAGTCCAAGTGATTCAGTTCCACTGGTTGGGAATATTTCTTGGCACTACTTAATAGGGATGACTGATTGCCAACAATTAGGGTAAGGTTTGCAGAAGAACTAATGATTTTGAGTTCTTGGTAAGGTACTGGTGAAAATGATGATATTTCTAATTATTGGCTTGGAGACATCTGGGGAGAATTTTGGCACAAACAGCCGGGTGTAAGAGAAGTGTGATCCAGAGCAAGAAATGTGGTGCTCAGGCTTTTGGTCTGGGTGATGACAAAAGAAGTGGGAGAGGATTATTTCAGGGTGCTGATACATCTGTGATACCTCACAGCTTGTTTGCCTGCACCCTGCAGGGTTCAGCAAGGAATGCTGGATCACCATGAGCAATGGCAAGTTCAGAAAGGCTGGGGAGTCACTGGAGCAAGAAGATCCAGATGATTAGAGGAACTATTTCTGAAAAACCAGTGAGGTGGAACCAGACTGTGTCTCTGTGGCATATGGTTAGTGCTCTTTCTGAGAGCTTAAGTTGGGTAAGTCCAATACCTATGCTGTCTGATCAGGACTGGATTTGACTCTAGGATTGCAAGTTCAGGAGAAACATGAAAAATACAAAATATTAGAGGTTAGGAGAGACCCCATTTCAATTTATTTCAGGAATCCATCAGGAGTTCTTGGTGGTGGTGTTGTTATTCTTTCATAAAGCTTACCTGGGATTTTGTGCCCCAATCAGCTCCATTCAGGTTTAGAAGGGCAAGGCTGAGGGAACTGTGGCTATTGAGGGAATGGGGGAAGATGATATAAAAGTGGTCATTTGGATGTGCAGGTGCTTGGCAAAAGAGAGCTTTAAGGATTAAATTCTACTGGGAAATAAACCAGCAGCCAGCACAACTCAATACCTCGTGCTCCTGACAGAGGTCTCTGCCTCCAGCAGCAGAATCCCAGTAGCTTTGCACACAGCCAATAGTTATATGCTAATAATTCCAAAGTTTCTTTAAAATGAAAACTTTTCTTCTTGCCTAAGGGCAAGAACTGACTTGTCTTGTGGGTTTCATTAGTAACTATTACATTTTGGTTTTACTGTAACATAAAGCAAATCTCAGAAATTTAGGTTAAAGCCTGACTTTTATTAGTCCAGATGCTATAAAAAATATTGAGTATCAGCTTTCTCTTCCCTAGCCTTGTGGAAGGCTGAGTATGTTCTATTTTAGGTAACACAGGATGTCTCTTATGATTTCAATAATGTGAGGTTTACTTCATCTAAAAAATATGATACTGTCTTGGGATCTTGAACATAGTCATTCTGAGCTTTCCTGAATACCTCTGCACCTTGCATTTCAAATGCATATCTGGGTGACATTTCCTAAAACCACTTCAGATTCTTAAATTGGGAAAAAGAGAGTTAAGTTGAGCTTTGTCTTACTTTCACTGATTAAAGGTCAGAGGGAAAATGTTATCAGGAGGAGCTCAGCAGGGTCATTCATCTGTATTTTGCAGCAGGATCAAACATACTTTGAAAATCTCTGGACACAGCTTTAGGAGTCCCAGAGCATTTTGGCAGTTGTGATAATAGCAATCATATTCTGTGACTGATGGCAGATTAGGGAAAGTCTTGACTGGGAATTGATGGGCCCCCAATAGTCAGGGTTCTTTTTTATGCCATATCTGGACCAGCCTCTGGGAGGCAATTTGGCAGCTGCTTTGTGAGTGAGGAGAGTGAAATGCAGCGTTAGCTTTTTTACTCCCTGGAATTGACATGTATTTCAGTGTGATCTGGGTTTTCTTTTGTTTGTCCATGGGTGGTTTTGGTTTGGTTTTGGCTTGATTATTTATTGTAGTAAGAATTACAGAATTTTTGATTTTAATGTCCTGAAAACGTTTGGAAAATTATTTATTTTTCCTTTTTTCTCTTTTTGGTTGGATCAGCTAGTAAAAGAAAAAAAAATCAAAATAATTATAATTGAATCCCTGAGTAAATAGAAATTCTTTATATTCAGGAGTGTTCAATAGTGTTTTAGGCCTGGGGATGTTCCTCACCCACCTCTGTATTTATTGCAGGCTGTGAGGATCATCAGAAGGTGCACAAGTGTTTTGCAAAGATATGGAGAGAGTAGTGATACACAGCCAGTTCCTGAATTACAAACTGGAGTTTTACAGAAGCCCAAACACAGTCTAAACAGATCCAAGGGGAAAACTTTATTAGGCAGAATTCACATACTCGTTTTGGACTCTGAGCAGTGCAACTACCAAGAGTGATATAGCATATTTAAGAAAGAGGAGACTTTAATTAGAACCTGCTTTTATCTCTCCTTTTGGAAAGAGGCACAGGTCAGGTCATGATGTTACCACTACTGCACTTTTTAAAGGAACTGGGTCTTAATTGCAGGTCTCAACCCAAACGCATCTACTGCTGCTCAGCTTATCACATTCTGCAAGTATATAGCCTGTGGAGCTGGAACAGCAGGACTTGCATTGATTTGAAAGCTTCTCTGCACTGGAGTCATAAACTTTGTAGGGCACTTTGGGTAGTTGCCTATCCAAAATCACATTTGACATTTCGTCTCTCAGCAGCACAACCAGAAGTCAAGGGATGAGTGAGCTGTAACAGATCACTTTGTGCAAAGTTACTACCTGCTTGGTCATTTAGATGCTCTTCTTTTTTTTCATGCAGAACATTTTATAATAGAATGAGAAATTAGGTAAATATCACGTAGCATTTTAGATGTGTATGTGGAGATTCATATTCAAACTGCACAAGTGGTAGGTCAGAGACTGCTGTTTACAGCAGTGCTTGATTAGAGGGAAAGATTTTCTTCAGAAATCATCCAACAAAATGTAGCTCTGTAGTACTGTCATCACTCGAAGTGAGGAATCAGCCCTAATCCTTTTAGACCAAACTGACAGCAATTTACAAAATGCAGCCCTGTTAGTGTGATGCTTGAAAGTTTTCTTCCTTTCATCTATTCAGTAAGCTTTAGATTTTCATTTTTCTGTAACTTGCATTTGATTCTAGGGCTTCAGCTTACATCAGTCACAGACTTTCAAACTCTGTATCTTTAGTCCCCTTTTTATGACTTTTACTGGAGGCCAACAGCCTGGATCAGCAATGGTGTGGCCAGCAGGAGCAGGGCAGTGACCGTCCCCCTGTACTGGGCACTGCTGAGGCCACAGCTCCAATCCTGTGTTCAGTTCTGGGCCCCTCACTGCAAGAAAGACATGGAGGGGCTGGAGCGTGTCCAGAGAAGGGAACGGAGCTGGGGAAGGGTCTGGAGCACAAGTGCTGTGAGGAGCAGCTGAGGGAGCTGGGGGTGTTTAGCCTGGAGAAAAGGAGGCTCAGGGGAAACCTCATCACTCTACAGCTGCCTGAAAGGAGGGGGGAGCCTGGTGGACGTTGGTCTATGCTTTCTGGCAACAAGATGAGAGGAAATTACCTGAAGTTGTGCCAGGAGAGGTTTAGATTGGACATCGGAAAAATTTCTTCATGGAAAAGGTTATCAAGAACAGGAATAGGCTGCCCAAGGAAATGGTGGAGACACATCCCTGGAGGTATTCAAAAGATGTGTAGATGTTGCACCTGGCAGTATCAGATTTATAGTTGGACTCAATGATCTTAGAGGTCTTTTGCAGGAGAAATCATTCTATGATTCTATGATCACTTGAAAATGTGATAGGAACCAGTCCCTTTTCTCAGCTGGATGAGGTTAATGAGGCAGTGTTAATCAGCTATGGTCCATATTCTGCAGCACTCTGTGAGTGCTGTCTTTTCTATACACACAGAAATGGCAGAATACAGCCCTGCCTTGAGGGCAATTTCTGAAGCTGGGTATGGAGATTTAACCACACAGCTGCAGTTCAAGCCAGTAACAGTTGCACCTCTAAGCATTCAAACCCACTGCTCTAAAAAAAAAACCTATCTAGACACATCTGACTCTGCAGTGAATAACAACAGAAATGTTTGGCACTTCTGAAGCAGTTAACATCTGCTCATATATTAGTTAATTAACAGAGCAATATTAAGCTTTGGAGAAGCCTTGTCTTTCATCAGATGTAAAAAATGAAAGGAGATAGCACTACTGACACAAGACTTGCTCAGGCTGCACACCAATGCTCACTAAACTGCATTTTGAAGCCTACCATTGACTTACTCCATCTGGCTAAGGGCCCAAGTGTGACTTGTCCACATTAGTCACACTCTGGTTTTAGATAAGATTGAGCTTCTCTTGACCCCTTCTAAATGACATTGTGAAAGTAGCATTATAGCTGTTCCATCTCACACCAAAACGTGCATATGTTGGATTTGCATATATGTACTTGATGAAGTGTTCACCCTCAGTTGTTCAGAATTAGTTAGAAATGATGGGACTTGAGATAACAGTCATTGTAAGGTAAATGTCATGAGCTTCTTTGGCAGTGCAACAGGGATCTGGGAGTAGAGGACTGTTATTTTGGTCCAGTTCTGGAGGTTTGCTTTAGGAATTAGCTTGATCAAGCACCAGTGAATCAAGGACCTCTGCATCATATGCTCTTGGGCAGGGGAGAAAAATCCACAGAATTATTTTGGCAGTGCCAATAACTGAACTCACTTCTCCAAAAGACCACTTTTCTTACTGCTGTAGTCAGTGAACTATTACTCCTCTCTGTTCATCTAGAAATGAAATGCAAAAGAACAGCAAAAATGTCTGTACATGTTCATTCTGTGATCCCAAAGTTATGTCACTTGGTGGGTGATGGAGAATAAAACATTCATAAGGCACAGAGGCCTAACTTGTGCAATTGGTATCAAATTGTTCAATAAAACACACAGAGATAGAGAAGACTGCAAATATCACTGTATTGACACAACATGCCCACTGGGCCCTGTGATTGAAATGGCAACCAAGATATAGAGGGCATACCTAACCAGAGTTTAGAGAGAGAAATGAACAGAGAGACAACTGTGAGCAGCTAATACTCAATAAAGACAAATGTTAGAGAGGCTATTTAGATAAGAGAAAAGGAAAAAGTGTCTCCTTTCCTGAAAGACAGATGACTTTATTACATTAGATCTGGAAGGGCACTTTATGATCATTAAGAAGTCTCTTTTTTTCAGATAAGTGAGAAAACATAGAAACAAGAAATAGATCTCTGAATCTTCCTGTAAAAATTACCAGAGGTCTTACAGAGATTAGGTAGTTTTAAAGAAAATAAATCCAACCACCCCAGAATTCTGAAAATTGGCTGGATATAGAAATACTTGAGAAAAATGTAAGAACATGTATTTGCCTCAGTGGTTTTCAGTTCTGCATCTAGGCACCAACATAATTTAGAATCATAGAACTGTTAATGTTGGAAAACACCTTTAAGATCCAGTCATCAATTGAGCACCACTACCATATTCACCATTAAACCATAGCCTCAAGTGCTATATCCACACATTTTTAAACACCTCCAGGGATGGAGACTCTACCAATTTCCTGGGAAGTTTGTCACAATGCTTCACAACCCTTTCCATGAATATCGAATCTAAACCTACCCTGGCATACCTTGGGGCCATTTCCTCTTGTCCTGTCAGATCCAGTGTGCTAAAATAGAGACGAAAATCAGTCAAATTATCTCTGTCTCAACTGGACCCAGATAAATTTTTCAACAACAGGTGTTGCTGAAAAACCAGTTGGCAAATCTATCCTCTGTTTTGTATCCTCTTTTTGAGAGTGCACAGTAAAGTACCTGGCCATACATCTAAATAGAAAAAAAATAAATTAAGATTTATCTATATTCCTACTGTTGCTTGATACACTTGAACCTAAATTATGTTGCTACCTAAATCCAGCTAGGAAGCCCTAATTTCTGTGCTAAGTTCCAGTCAAAAGCAAGTCACATACTGTAAACATGATTCTGTGCAGTGTTTTGGAGGATTTGCAAATATATGTTTCTTTTCCTTTTTTCCTCTGTGCTGGGGCAATACGAGTGAGTGAGCTCAGCAAAACCATGCTCAGTTATTTTTATGCTTACTCTGTGATATTTCTCTGGAGCAGCAATTTACAGGAGTAATGAGCTGTGGCTCTTGCACTGGTATTTTGGCTGTTTATTTACTGATGATAATGTTTAGCTAGTTTTGCTTTCTGCAGTACTGGATCCTATAGCTGCAAGGAACCACAGAGTGATTTGTACACAGCCCATGGTTCTTTTTCTGGGTCATGCCACTTTATGGCATCTTGGTCTTTGAACAGCCCAGGCAGTAGTGAAAATGCTACACAAGATCTTCTACTTCTGTGGAGCCATCTCTATTATTTCGATACAGCTGGACTGCTGGAGTTAATGCTAAGGTTAAGTGACTACAGATGCTTTAGGCCATCACAAAGCCCCACTGCTTGAATTTATGGGGAAGCTGAGTAAACCTCTGGCCTGTAACAGCAATATCTGTCCAGCAAGGGGCAAATGCATGACACACCTATTCCAGCTCTCTCCTCTCATGCCACAGAACCAGGTAATTCTCCCTCAACTCATCCCAGAGTTGCAGTCTTATGTGTATCAACCCATGATTACCTCACTAGGTCAAACTTATATTCAAATGTACAATTTTTTTTCACCACAGGTAACAGTAGTAGTTATGTGACCAAATAACATCCTTAAAGTATTGTATTTGTTGTTTAGGACAAATGTATTTTCAGAGAATCATGTGACCAAATAGCATCCTTAAAGTATTGTATTTGTTGTTTAGGACAAATGTATTTTCAGAGAATCATGGAATCATAGAATCACTAGGTTGGAAGAGACCTTCAGGGTCATCGAGTCCAACCTATGCCCTAACATCTCAAATAGACCATGGCACCAAGTGCCATATCCAGTCTTTTTTTAAACACATCCAGGGATGGTGACTCCATCACCTCCCCAGGCACACCATTCCAGTACTTTATTATTCTTTCTGTGAAAAACTTTTTCCTAATATCCAACCTATATTTTCCTTGGTGCAGCCTGAGACTATGCCCTCTGGTTCTGTCACCTGCTGCCTGGAGAAAGAGACTGACCCCCACCTGACTACAACCACCTTTCAGGAAGCTGTAGACAGTGATAAGGTCACATCTGAGTCTCCTTTTCTCCAGGCTAAACAACCCCAGCTCCATGTCCTCTGGACGTGTTCAAGCATCTCAAGGTCCTTCCTAAACTGAGGGGACAGAACTGGACACAGCACTCAAGGTGTGACCTCACCAGTGCTGAGTACAGGGGAAGAATGACCTCCCTGCTCCTGCTGGCCACACTATTCCTGACACAGGCCAGGATGCCATTGGCCTTCTTGGCCACCAGGGCACACTGCTGGCTCATGTTCAGTCAGCTGTGGACCAGCACCCCCAGGTCCCTTTCTGCCTGGGCACTGTCCAGCCACACTGTCCCCAGCCTGTAGCACTGCAGGGAGTTATTGTGGCCAAAATGCAGGACTCGGCACTTGGATTTATTAAACTTCATCCCACTGGACTCTGCCCATCCATCCAACCATTCCAGGTCTCTCTGCAGAGCCCTCCTCCCTTCCAAAAGATCAACACACACTCCCAGCTTAGTGTTGTCTGCAAATTTACTAATGAAAGACTCAATACCGTCATCCATGCAATCAAAAAGAGTATCTTCAGGAAGTTAAAGTGCTCTAAATGCATATCTCATCCCTTCCTGATTACTCCTGTTCCTTATATCGTAGCAAGTCCTCAATTGCTCAGTCCTGGATGCCTGTCCAACTTTCCAAGATCTCTCCTAGCTTTTGAACTTCTATTCTCTTCTGAGTTCCTGTCTTGACCAGAAGAAAGGATGGAGATCCATTTTGTCATGGAGAATGACAGAAATGTTTGGTCTGGCCAAGTCTCACAATTATTTTAAAACAAAGATATGAAACTATTTTGATATGGTGTATAAACGGAAGGTATTACTGCATTATCAGAACATATTAATTACCATGTAAAAAGTTATTTCTCTGACACCAGAGTTATTTCTCCTACCATGAGAAGTCCCTCTCCTCCACTCTTTTGCCCCAGCGAGACTTCCAGACTCCAAGCATGTGCTGTCCCAGCTGCTGCCTCCACTTCTCTTGCCCTAGCAGGGCTGGGGAGACGCCACTGGAGTGGATGCTTCTCTTGCCATCATGGTGTGGCAGTGGGGAGGTGCAACATATTGCAAAAGAAATGGGGTGCCTCTGGTGCTGAAATGAGTTGGACTGAGAAGGCCCTTAGGTGGCCCCTGTGAAGTGCAGTAGGGAACATCTCTGAGTGATGGACACTTGCAGAATACATCAGGGTGCCTGAATGCTTCCAATTTTGCCTGAAATGAAGACTTCAACCATATGTTCTGCAACACTACACTGGCTGTTGATTAAGTTTGTTTGCCATTAGGTTTCTAATTATTTTTTCTTCCTTTTTTTTGTTTTTGTCATTTGCAGCAGGTACTTGTTTTTTTTATGACACTATTGCACATGTGTTTGAGTGTTCTGGATTGTGCAGAAGCTTTTTCTGCACTTGCTTATTCTGTGATTTTTCTTTACAGAGCTGCAAGTTCACATTAACATCAGTGAGTATCCTGACATACTTGCATTTTGTGATTTAAACGTGAATGAACAGATCCTTTTACTGATGTGCTCAGAGACATCGGTGAGGAGTGTGGTATAGCAATCTGGGTGATGAAGATTTGTTATGACATTCTTCCTAAATTATTGAATCTATCTTGCTCTATGCTAATTAGATCTCTCTGTTTGGTGATAAAACCAGGCCTGGCAGAAAATGGGAACTTAATTGCTTTCATGAAACATTTAGACAATAATAGACCTATGAACAAGTAGTTACCTGGATTTACAATGCAGAAGTCTTACAATCTCCTTTATTTTTAAGCAGTTGTAAAATTAGTTAATAAATGAACAATAATTGCAATATATTTGGATTTAAGTAATTTCATGCAATATGTTCTGGATTTTTGCAGTTAAAAAGTAGTTTGGATTAACTTTATTATGAAGATAATGGCATAATATGAAAATAAAAATGTGTGCTCTAATGAATCAAAATGGATTGAATTATTGAGAAGCTTGTATGGGATTTTATTTGATCCAATTTCATTGAATATTTTCCTTAATGATCTTAAAGAGAGAAGAAGCTGCATGATAATGAAAGTAGCAGCGTTATCGAGACCAGAGAATAAATGGAGATAATAAATGCTACAAAGGGATCTAGACTTACTATACATTTGAGCAGAGAATGATGAACTGAAATACAACATCAGAGATGCTAAGTAGTAAATACAAAGCCCAGGGATCTGCAAGAGCAGAAACTCTGTATAAATTGAAGTGAATTCAGAAAATAAGGAGAAAATATATTTGCTTGCTGTAGACATGGGTGCACAGAAAAGATTAAAAGGGCAATTCAGCCACCCTGCTTTGGGATGGGAAGGTCTGGGGTCGAGGCTGTTGTATTCTTATGTATTGGTTCATGTGAAATCTGTGTCACAGTTCAGAAATAAGCTTTAGCAGGATAAAATGGGAGCTGTGAATCTTGCCTGCTGACACATTTCTGCAAACAGGTTCTGCTCAAATGCTCCAGAGGCACTACACTTTGGTACAAGCCTTGCATGCAGGGTGTCTTGGGAGGGAGAGCAGGCATTTGTCTGTGCAGGTTTGAAAGGTAAGAGCTGAAAGGATCAAATGCACCACTAGCAAGACCAAATTCCAGCCTGTCAGATTCAGCTCAGTAGTTTCCAGGGCATTGTAAGAAGCAAATGAAGAAGAGATCCAAACTAAAATGTCAAATCCAAATGCTCCACATCTGTTTGGATTTATTTATAGACCATGTGTTCACTTTCTCTGTAAAGAAAGAAGCTACACACTAGATGTGAACACCTCCCAAGTGGTGGCAAAGACATCTTTTTGATTTTTCACCCATCTTATAGTCCCAGCATCTCTTAACTGAATAGTGTTGGGTTTTAGCCTCTTTTTTCTGCACTGACTTCACAAGTCCCATTCTCTTCCACCCCTACAGCTGGCCAAGGTCATCTCAGTAGAAAGGCAAACCTGCTCCTCAGAGGAATATGGGTGAGCACACTGGCAATGTGCCATTGTAGGGTACTAGGTCTGGGTCCAACATGGACCACAAAGGAGCATTAGCAGAAGAGAAGCTATTTTTCTACTCTGTATCAACAGAATGTCATTGCATGTTTTTTGACTTTGATTTCCAAATCAATTAAGAAGGATGTTTCTGACATTACTTCAGTCAAGATATGGTGATAAACCAGTATTGTTTGTTTGCATCTCCTTTTACCCATCACTTTGCAGGCATGGTACCACATCTGCTTAGTCTCCACAAGCTGAATTTCAGCTCCAGAAGGTACCAGGTGGGGACAGCCTCAGAGCTGTTCCATGTTCCCACCAGTGCAGTGGGGATGTCTGTTTGCTCTGCACAAAAACGCAAGGATTTACATTAATCCTTAAAACATTTTCTTTAGAGAGAAGTTAAAAGGTAATTGCAACATGGTTCACAATAGCAGCTAGCCACCTTATCCTTGTGTGAGGAAGAAGGAAGAAGGAGTGGATATAAGGAATAGTTGTCAGATTTTCAGTCCCTGGACTGGTACTCAAGTGTGGCAGGTAATGTGTGACCCTGTGTGAGTCCTTTCAGTGCCTGGTGGGGGTTCCAAGTACAATACCAGGTGAAGTGCTTCAGCCTTCTGTGTAGCAAGGGCTGCCTTTAGTAGCTGCTGGTCACCTGTGGTCCGAGCATGGGCAGTGAATGTCCCCACTGTCCCAAGGCAGAGCCAGGGGCTGGCTGATGCACAGATACAACTGCTCATCACTCTTTCGAACCCAGATGCCAGCGTCTATTTTAGGCCCTATAGTGATTGGATCAAATCTTTATTTCTGTGACAAATCAAGGTGATATTCTTGCTTGCTTCCAGGCTGAGGGTTGTCCTCTGCTGCTTCCCAGAGTGAGGCCCTGCACTTATTAGGAACAGTGTATATAATAGTAATAAAAAGTGTAATAAAGAAACTTGCAGCATGCCCTACATAAAAGACCTTTATATAATTTTTTTTATTTCATCTTGGGAGAGCAGTGTCTCCCAGAAAGCAGCTCAGAGATTGACTGTGCCCTCATGCCCTGCTGTCATTGCACGTAAATCTAATTAAATTAAAGGTTCAGATTAACCAACACAAAGGTCTCGTCTGTAGGGCTCAGTCCCACTCTTCCTGTTGTATCTCATTCCATCAATTTATTCAGTGTCATGTCTCATTACTCTGCATCACTCACTACACCCTGAACAATGAGATGCAAGTGGTTCCTGCAGTGCCCTGGCACTGCCACAGCAAACAGCACTCAAGGGCATCAGCAGCTCATTGCCAGGGCTGTACCAGCACTTCTGCAAAAAATCCACATCAGGGCTGTTTGCTGGGATTACATGACAGAATTTTGCTAATGCACTTCCCTAGGAAGACATTTATTACAGACCAGAACTGGAAATGTGAGGACATTGCCTAATGCTTTTTTTTTTTTTTGTCTATAATAAGCTCACTGAGCTAAAACTTTACTACCCTGGAAACTGTGCTGCGAATTCACTTCTTGTTGTACCTTGTCTAAAAATTTCCATTCTAGGAAATGGACATTGGCTATGCATATTTTTTCACTTAAAATAATTACTGGTTATTTTCAAATAGCAATTTCTGCTGTTTTTCAGCTGGACTGAGAGGATAATAAAAGCAGGATGGTTCCTGCTCTTTCACCAGCTTACATGATTTCACCATCATATTATCTGTAATCTTTTTGTTCCATTTTTTACTCACTAGTGTGATGTGCTGTCAGTTGTAGGCCAGTCTGAATCTTCCATTTGTTAAGCAGACTTCTAGTTTTTTCAGTGAACAGTGTTTCAGCAGCTCTAGTACACGAGGTTAATGAATGCAGATTTCTGCAACTTGCTGACCTGAATATTTCAGTTCTTCTGATTGCCTGTGCTTTACAAGTTCCTTTAATGATGTCAGCTGAGCTGTATCTGATAAAAAAGTTCTATAATATCACTTTGTGCATTGGTGGAGAGAGACTGGACTATATATTCTTAGGTGCATACTTCTGGATTTCTATCCAAAACCAGATTACTATGATCTGTGCAAAAGCAAGTTGTGAAGAATGATGATAACCTGCATTCCTGTAACCAATCAATCCATCCATCCATCAATCCATCCATCCATCAATCAATCAATCAATCAATCAATCAATATTAGTTTCAACTTAAATGAGTGGAAAAATATTTTATTGTTGAAACTACAGGGAAACAGCTCACACTCAACAATGACATACAGATTGCCATAGAACATTTGAAGAAAATCTTTGCTCTGCTCCATTGAGATGTCTGGTACAGCACTGTGTCCTGTTTCAAGTACTATTCTACAAGTTCAGAGTGGAGCAGCTACAAAGAAGGCAAGGCAGAGTAATAAAATGCCTGAAATCTAAACCCATGAATTCTGAGGCAAGGCTGGAAGAACTGTGTTGGACAAAAGGAATTAGAGAAGTTACTGAAGTGAGACCAAATAATCTTCAAATATGTAAGTCAGAACTGCACTGAATCAGTCAAATGTAATCCATATCCATTACAAAGATGAAGTAATTACCTAAAATTCTAACAAGGGACATTGAACTGAAAATTAGACTGCATTTGCTATCCATGTAGCTTGCTGCACTCTGGAGAAGGTTGCTGTGGGGCTGGGCTTCTTCATCACTGGGGGCTTTCAAGAGGCAGAGACAGAGCCAGTCCTGCCTGGTGCATTGTGATGAGCTGGATGACCTCTAAACCTCTTCCAGTCTGGTTTATATCAGTCCCAAGGAAAATTCTGAAAATGTTCACAGCTAGTGTTAAAATTGTCTAATATGGACAGCAGCAAAAACCATTCCTCGGTGATTTGCCCAGGGTGCTTTTACTACAAAAGTGAGCAACTTTTACTTGTATTTTCAGGTTTGTACTTTTGTACTTTTATGGGTCAGAGAGAAAGTGGGCACAGATAGAGGATGGACTACAGTTTACTTAGTTGTCCAGTTTGCTTTTTACAGTTGTGCAGTGTCTGAGTTACCTTGTCCAGCTAACACTGTAAAAATGTCAATTCAGGTTTCAACTCTGTCATTCCTCTCAATCAGAAATTAAACCTGCTTCTGCCAGCTGCATCCCTTCCTTTGACTGATAAAACATCACTGAGCTGTTCATCATTTTTGTTTGCTGGCCAGCCCAGAGATGAAGCTCATTGAAATTCTCTGTGGTGGTTATTTTGTGAGAAATGCTATAGAATTGCAAATCATTGTTGCTGGTTAATCAAATACCTTTCAGCAAGTAACAATATCTTTGGGCTATCAAATGTCTCTTTGGTTGCCTCATCTTATTTCCAGTAAAAAAAAAAAAAGAAAGAAAGAAAGAAAAAAGAAAAAATAAAAATAAAGAGTTTTTCACAGTTCTTTTTTGTTTTGCTGACTTTTTCGTACTCTCTTCTGTTGTTTGCCAGATGCTGAAGCTGAATAAATTATTTACCGGGAATGTAAAATCTGACGAATGTGCCAGCTCCTATTTGAAAATGGTTTTGAATCAGCAGGGATTTCTGCAAATGTGGTTGGTGTTTATAAATGGTTGGTAGTCTGGAGGAACCTGCTGATGTCTGGTAAACCTCAATAATTCATAATTCATATGGTGTAACTGAGCTGTTACACCACAGTGCTTCTATTGCCTGACTAGGGAACTGAAAGTTTTTAAATGGGTAAATGGTCAATAACAAGTGAAGAGTAATAGTCTTGTGTGCAGAAGAACCTTTTGTCATAAAGGGAAACACAATAGCTTTCATCCTATAAGCAAAACCCTACTTCTGTGCACACTTGGAGACATCCAGACACATTCATCCCATAGCAGCTGTACTGCATTCATGTGCCAGCTGCCCTGACTCTGAGCCAGAGGCAGCAGAGCAGTGCCATGTTCCCCCTCCAGATTCCATCCTCCTCCCTGTTGGCCTCAGAGGGGCTGAGGAAGCTGAGATGCAAATGGCAGGCTTTAGAGCATGTTAGACCCTCTCCTACCATGGGTGAATGTATCAGGGCTATCAAGGCTGCTTCAGAGTCTACAAGAAGTGCATGTTGGCTTGCACCCATTCAGAACGATTTCCTTCAGTTCGCTCAAAACATCTGCACAGGCTCAGCAGATGTCACGGATGCCCATCCCTGGAATGTTCAAGGCCAGACTGGAGGGAGATTTGAGCACCCTGGTCTAGTGGATGGTGTCCCCTGTACACGGCAAGGACGTTGTAAATAGATGATCTTTAAGGTCCCTTCCAACCAGTGCCTATAGGGATGGGAAATGCTGTGACTGGACTACTGAAGCATGGTTTGGGTGTCAGGGGGACTGTAGGGTGTGCATCCTACAGTGTGTCTTGGCAATTCACAAGCTCAGAGCTTGCTTGAGTGATCCTTGCCAGCTCCTGCAATAAAGCAGACAGCAACATTTTGATCAGCACTTGTGAGTCAAATTCCATTTACCCACAACTAAGCACCAGTGCTGTCTTGGCTAAACCTTTTGAAATCTCCTTGTCTCACTGGTAACTCTGCACACTGGTGCTGCTCCACTCAGCATCTGTTACATCCTTCTGGCAACTTCGCTTCCTCAGCACCTTCTGGTTTCCTCGTGTTTAGATTTTGTCTTTGATTGATATAACCAGGATTCTTTGTCCGCCACAGTGCAAAAACTTCAATTTTCTAACTGTCTGCACCATTGATTTCCCACAATTCATATCCTCTAGTTGTTATGGAAAAAATGAGGCTTTCAGTATCTTCACATATTTTGGGATACTGCAAGGTTTTCCAGACTTTCATGAAGGAGGACAGGGTTCCCTCATCTTTTCCTAGTTTCTCTGGGTTAGCTTAATTTCTGAAAGAAATATAACTGCTGTTTCTGAATTATTGACTGAAACTGTACCCTTTACCCTTTGTCTATTTCTGTATTTGCTTACATCTTGTTTATTCTTATTGAGTTATTTAGTTCACTACGTTTGGAAATAACTTACATTTCTCAGTAAATTTTTGTACTGATTATACCACTGCACTCTTTGAAGAAGCAATCAGAGCCAAGAATGACCTGCCATTAGTGAACTGAAGGTCACTTAGGATGTTCTGCCACAGAAAATCAAACCCTCCCCTGGCAAGCTTTACAAGATTATGAAAACACTGGGTGATGTTTCAGTCTTTTTTTGTCCTAGGATTGGTGAAATGAAGAGTTGGCCATGTGCTAGCTTACCCTGGCCATCAGGAAGTGCAAACATCAACATTGTTGGCCTTAGTTTTTAATCTTGGCTGTGTAGAAAGTCCTTGATTTTTATTTTTGCAAACCTGCATTTTTTCCCACGTGACCAGTGATGTATTACACATGGAACATCAGCTCCTAGGCACTGTGGTGGTTTTATGCCATTGTACTCCAAATGGGCTATCCCAGAACAATGTCTGGATCTGTCCCTGTGAGGGGATCTGAGGATTTGAATATTTCAGACTGTGCTGGTTTCACCTGGGGAAGGACAGACTCAGAGGTTTTTCTCTATGAGCACTTCCTCTGTGAGTTGATGGGACCAATTGAAGGCTGGTTTGGTTATTGACAGCCCGAGAAACCAACTGGAGAAAGTGAGTTCACTCTGTGAACACACATTTTGAAGGAGGTAACCCGGGAAAAAGCTCTCTTTGATTTCCAGTGCTGAGCTGGTAACACTGACCTGGGCTCCCTCCCATGCGGGGGAGGGGCTTGGGAGGCTGCTGGACCCCATTTGCAAACCAAGGGACCCGATGGCCAGGGGGGAGGAAAGGCTCATTGATAAGGCCTTAGCCCTGCTTCCTCCCCCGTGGGCCCGTGGCTCTGGGGGGCCCCGGCTCCTGCTGCTGGCTCGGAGCAGCTTTGGAGGGGCTGAGCCTGCCCAGCCCCGCACGGCCTGGGGTGGAGGCAGCCAGACCCCTGTCTGGGAAGCAGGGGTGGCCATGGGCAGTGTGGGTGCTGCAGCTGAGCCCCAGAAAGGCTGATTGAGATCTCAGCTGCCCCTCACCCAGCATGGCCTGGGCCTGGGCCAGCCTTTGCAGCTTCTGTGTGAAACTCTAACTCTTTAGTGCTTGGATAAGACTTGCAGACCTCTGGCCTTCCTTTGAATATGAGAGGGGGAAAAGGAGATACTCCAGAGTCAGTGAAGCAAGAGCTAAGTTTCTTTAGATGGAAGGAGAATGAGGAGATGCTGTGAAGATGGCTGAAAATCCTTTTGTAAGTTGTAGGGATGAACTGATATTGCACTGAATATTCCTATAAACTATGGAGAAAGACATGGGGGGTTGGAGTGTTCCATTTGATAAATTGTTGACCAAAAGCAGCTGTGTTAAAGATCCTTCGCCCCGAGGAGAAAAGGGGATCTTTGTTTCTGGAGATGAAGCATGAACAGAGAAAAAGAGAGATGAAGAGAATTTTTGGTTTGGAACAATTTCATTCTTGAAAGTAAATACCCCATGAGTTTAACATGGCTCATAAGCACAGCTTTGGGAAAGCTGTTAAGATGGGGGGAGCCTCATGATCTGTAGGTTTTTTCCCAGGTGGATACAAATCGTGAAAAGTGAAGCCATGAGAGAACTGGTTTTTTCCCTCCTTGTGTAAAAGTCCCTATGGCCTGACAAGAGGAAACTTCTCTCTCTGGAGTGAACTGAAAAGGACTGCTTAAGTTGGGAACTGACTGAAGTAGTTTTTTGTATGTTTGTTTTGTTGTTACGGAGGTTGGGAGAGGGGAGGAGGAAGTGGTCTGAAAGTCTTATTCTAAGTTTGTTTCTTTCTTTCTTTGTGTAGTTAATAAATTTCTTTTTGTACCCTTTTAAGTTTTAGGCCTGCCTTGCTATTTTGCTCCTCGTTCTGTCTCACAACAGAAAAATGAGTATATTTAAATTGGCAAATCAAAACTATAACACAGACCCAAGAGGACATCGTCCCTGGTCTCCAGTGCTCCAATTGTTGAGCTGTTTTCCTATAGGGAATGCCATTGCCACGGTTTAGTTTGGGTGTGTAGGTTGTGATATCTGATCTCTCATACATCGCTCAGGGTGCAAAGATGGAGTCTCATCTCTGAAGAGAAATACCATAACTTGTGCTCTGCAATATTCCCCTTTCGTGGATTTATCCATCCAGAATGTCAGATGCTGGCTTGTGGCAGTTCCCTGGAGTCTCCTCTACCTCCTCTGCTGGTGCTTGGGAGCTCAGGGCTGTGTTTGGCACTCCTGACTGCAGATGACTCCTACTTAGATGTGGCAAACAGGAATGTGGCAGTGACAAAGAAATATTTTCTGTGGAAATAGCCCATGGCACTTATGTGAGTTTGGTTAACTACTGAGGGTTTGTTTGTTGTGTTTTTAAAATGCAGATTAATTACAATATATTATGGTTTTTATATTTGTGTCCAAGTTAATTTGTGCATGTTTGGTTTTTATTTTGCATCCACTTCCCACAAACCTAGTAGAAAGTGGAGGCAGCTTTCCCCCAGCCATTCTGAATTTCAAATGTATCCATGTAACTTGTCACTGCTCATCAGAATGATTCAGATTTTTTTTAAAGTGTTGATTCATGGCTGATTTCTGCAAGTGGCCTAGGTGAACTTGAATGGAAGGAAGCTCTTAAATCTTGTGTTTGACTCTTGGAAATAAAATTGTAATTATCACAGTGGGGAAGAAATGGCAAATTGCTGTCACTGGTGACGCACTCTCAGCAAAAAATAACCTGTGGGGGAGCCTTCAGCCTTGCTGGAACAGAGCTCCTCTGGTGAACTGGGCCACCAGCACCCAACGCACGTGGAACTGTGTGGAAACAAATGGAAGTAAATGAATTATATATGTCCTTGGTTTCAGACTTAGGTGCTGTTATATCACCTAGTTTCATAATGAAACAAATGGCCTTGTAATCAGATGCCTCATTCAAGGATCAACACTCACCACTGACAAACCTTGATTTCCATCCCTAACCTTGCCATTTGAGTACTTCGTTAGATTAAAACACTATTTCTTTTAGGAAAAAGAAGGGAAAAGCTCATGTTATGACAAGATTGTAAGTAAAAAGGGAAAGATGAGGTGACATCTGCAGCGGTAATGCTGTGTTTATTAACACTGCCTCTCTGAGTGTAACCTGTAAATACAAAATTGGGGCTTCAGTGACTATACTGTGCTCTCTTTGCCCTTTATTTTTCATAGAACATGTTGGTAAAAAATGCAAACAAACAGCTTAAATCATAGGAGCAGGCAGCTGAATAAACTGGTTCCTGTGGGTCAATTTGATGGGTTCTAACTAATGTCTTCAGTTTGTCACTATTCCCTGTCTGTAGATACAAGACACAGCACTAACATTCCAGGATGATTTCTGTCATTAGTAGGGAATTTGATCTATTTTACTTCTGCCAATTAGGATTTTGACTTCCATGTGCTGGGCAACCTTGTCTTCACGTATTTCCTAGAAATGATTCCCTGCTTTGGGTTGTAACATAATTCTTAACACCTGGGGGAATTGTAGCACTCTGTAAGCTGTTAGACTTACATTTCCTTCTGTAATGTGCTAAACAATAGTCAAAAAAACAGAATCACTGTTTATTCCTTTCATGCTTTTAGTTTCCTAGCTATCCAGGCTTTGCCCAGCTCAGTGCACACAGCTGTATTTAATTTAAATACAATGCAAATGCAGATGCACATAAAAGATCAGCAGAATTAATTATGTTCAGAGTGCTGGGAGAGCCACTGGGAAGCTTCTTGTCAGCATCTCCTACCCACTCTGTTTGGTCTGTAAGCTCTGGATGACATCTGACTCAAGCACTCCTTTAATTTATAACACTGGCAATTAAATGGCAGTTCTCCAGCCTCTGCCCTAGGGAATAGAGCTATAATAGGCTTCAGAGGTAAAGCTACTATATTGCAGGATGAATTTTGTGTAAAACGCTAATGTTATCATGTTGATGCCCTTCAGCAAATACAGTTATTCAATAAATTAAACATTTTTATTATATTCTCCTTGACATTTAATAGCATACTTTAATAAGTTAATGTATCTCTGCAAATTTTTTTCTGCTGGCACCTAGCAATCCAGAGTAGCTCTAATTTGCAGGTGTTATTTGCTGCGCTTGTGATGAACTAATAAAATAATTGGATCAAAATCTGCCAACATATTTGAGCTTTGAATATTTCTTTAATTTCTCTAATCATTTATTTTAATTGCTGATAAACCAAAGCTGAAATAACATTTGGTTTTAGTGTAGAAAGTAATGATAATACCCTTGTTTTTTTGGTGCTTTGGTCACTGCTGTTCTTTATGTGTCGGTAGTTTAGCAAGGTCACTGGGGCCAAATCACCCATTACTCTCAAAGTCCTTTAAAATTTATTGGACTGGAAGATGTAGCGGAACTGTTACATGATCCTGTATCTGATCATGGAAGGAGAAGAATGTAAGATTAAGATAGGAATGTGATCAAATAGTCGTGTTTGGTGGCAAATGGCAAGGTGGAAAGGGAAAAAGCTGCTGCTGCCACACGGTTCTGTGCAGGAGAGAAGGGGTTTAGGCTCTCCATGTGAAGCCCACTGCTGGTGTTTGCATCAGGCACGCTCTGCAGATTACTTCACTGCTTTATTTTAAGCTGTTTCTGCCTTGCAGTCAGTGTGTAACTTGTTTTGGATTGCACTGCAGTGGTGGGGTTTATGCTGATTTCTTTTGAAAGATACCAGCTCTAAAATGGGGTTTTGTCACTTAACTCATGCAGCTCAGAGACACCGGTCACTGCATGGCTTCTGGCTGTCAACACTGGTTGGGTAAGCTGTCCCCAGGGTGCT
The DNA here is from genome assembly GCA_013397075.1 of Rhabdornis inornatus. Classification (NCBI taxonomy): domain Eukaryota; kingdom Metazoa; phylum Chordata; class Aves; order Passeriformes; family Rhabdornithidae; genus Rhabdornis; species Rhabdornis inornatus. Next base: position 327,535 of record VWZS01009969.1, on the reverse strand, counting down.
CTGTCCCCCAGCACCTGTGTAGTCTGTGATAGGGAATATCAATGAGATTGAATTGTGCTTTATATTGGCTGAAGGCAGGAACCAGAAGGAAGAGGGTTAAGGATTTTACCTTTGTGCTTTTCCTGTCCTTTGATGTGGCACATAACTGATAGAATGTTCTTGACACAGTCAGAGGGGCTACTATTTAAGACACTGGACTCCTCCAGTCTGGATACTTTTGCAGCTGGAATTGGGGCTTGTGTGGCCTGACTGACATTTCTTTGGCATCGCCCTGTTTGATTCCCGCACACTTTGATCATACCACGTTTCCTGTTCAAATTATAATGCATTGAACATCTCTTGTGCCAGCCCTGAGCCACACCTGCATAAAACTACTGCTGTGTTAGGGGGCCATTGCCTTTAATAAAGATTTCCTGTTCTAGGGGTCTGAAGAGAAGTCTGCTTCATCCTGAGCCTTCCTTCCTAGATTTAAGCAGCAGATCTTTGAGCTAAGCAAATGGGCCAAAAGATCTTTCTGAGGATTTATCAATTTCTGTTTTATTTTTAACTATTGATTTTTGCAATCAAATCTCATATGTTGCCTTTTGCCCAGTCAGCACTGCTCCACAATTAAGTCTTTCAAGAAAATTCATTGTTGTAATGCCAAAAAATAAATTACATGGTTTTTTAATCTGAAGTCAAGCATTTCTGTGATATAACCATCCTGGTCAAATTAATTCTTACTGTTGGAGACAGCAAGAATGGGTGCCAACATTTTGAGTCTATTTCAATTTGCTTTAATTTGGTGTATAATTATTTTTCTACAACTAATCAATCCCCATACTATAATTGCAATTATCAAATAATGGAAAGACTCTTTAGAAATTTTGTAAAGCAAGATCTTGTTAAGATTCTGTTAAAAAAAAAATCTGTGAACTATTTCAACTTATTTTCATTTCACCCCAGAGAATTTTTTTCCCCACCATCCTAAGTCAAAGGGCAAAATGCACAAAGGCAATTGGCAAAGATAAATATCTTCAGGGTGATTCATAATACCCAGGGAAAGGCATATTCTTTTCTAATTCAAAATATTCCCCAGTGTCCTTTTTTTCTGGAGTAAGTGCAGGCTTGTAAACTGTGACTTCATCTGGCACAGCATAAGGAGGGGAAACTTGCTGACTTTATCAGCAGTGGGTAGAGGAGAAGGTGCACAAGCCAGAAGGAAATAGGCAGCTGAGACCAGTTTCAGATAATGTGAGGAGATGCAAATGTAAGTGATCTCCATGAGGACATTAAATCTGATGGACAGTGTGATACTCTCATTCCCTGGACCATTGCTTTCACATCCAGATTTGAGCACAGACCTCAGGCTTTAATGTCCTGACCAAGAAAGCATTAACAATGTGAAACAAAGGAGGTGGTGCTCAGCATTCTCCTTGATACAGCGGGATCCCACGCAGACAAACAGGCACGCTGACACTCTTGGGCTGTTGTGGTGGAGGGGCTCAGATTAAAGGCCTTGCATCCTTCACACTTGCTTTGTGACCAAAAATTGTCACACGTACACCAACATGACAGCAGAGCTTCTGGGAGATCATGTCACACCAGGAACTTCCCAGAGATGGGTGTGACTGAGGGAATGGGACAAGTACACAGAGGATCAGCTGGGCATTTCCACGCACCCATAGAAGTGCTGCATAAAAGAACTGACGATTTATTTCTGGCCTCAGACTGGGCATCATGTGGCTAGAGCCTCTACATATCTTTGGTGTGAAGTTGTAGAGTGCATCAATAGATCTTCTTGTAAAATGAACCCAACTGACTGAATAGGAGGATGTTAAAATGTTTGGCCTGCTGCTGTCAGAATGTAAGAAAGGCACAGTAAAGAAATAATCAGGTGATATGAAGTGTGATAATGCTGGTGTTTTCTGTGTGATAATATCAACAGTCTAGATCATAATCCTGCGAGCACCACTTCTATTTGAAGTGGAATATTTAAATTTAACTAGAGAAAAATCTTGTTCATACAATCGGTGTCACAGCCAGCAACTCAGCTCAGAACTTCTGCCTCCACGGCTTGATCACCCCGCAATATATTTATTAAAAACTCCCAGTCTGCATTTTTTGCTGCTACAAAAGGACATTATTTTTCCTATTTCCCCATGATGCTGTACTTCCAAAGACATCCCAACAAAACAGCAATTAATATCAGAATAGATTGACTAACACGTGCCAAAAATTGCCAGGATAACCTGAATCCAAATGGGTAGGTAAAAAATCCATGGTAAACCATCACCATGGCAATCCTAAACTCAAATTAGAGTTTATTCACAGCCATAAAGTCTAGAAGGACAGTCCTAAAAATCCTGTCATCTGCATGGCAGAACAGAAAGAGAAAAGAGCAGTTAAATGAAGTTCTGCCTGTAGAGCAGCAAAGCCAGGTATCCATAACAATCTCATTGCCTGCAAGATGCAAATGCAGGATTTGTGGTGGTGTGAAATAATAACGAACAAGATGGGAGTGAAGGCAGAGTTTGGAAAAGACAAATCCTGCCAGACTGTGACTATGAAGTGGAACTAGGGAAAAAGATGAATGGGAGAAAAAAAGAATAATCTCTGAAGCCAGCAGCAAACAATGGCCACAAAAAGCTGCAAATGCTGGAAATGAACATCAATGCAGTTATTGAAGTAAATTAAGTGACAGTTGTCAACAGACTGAGAGCTTTTCCAGAGAAGCAATGGGAGAAAAAAACTTAGAAATAAGATTGATCTTTTAATTTGCATGTTTCTAAGTACAAGGTTTGGATGTTTCATCAGAGCTTTGCATCTGGATTTGTGTGAATTTGGCCCCTTCCCTGGGCACTGGCCAGCCCTGCTGCTCAGTGAAGTGGTGATGCATTTGGGCTGGGGAGCTGTGCAGATGTTTCACATCTCTATCAATGCTCTTTGCAGTGGGATTAAGTGCAAATGTGAAAATGCAAGAGGTGCTTCTAAAAAGCATGGCCCTGTGGCAGTGTGGTGCCCCAGTGGCTACCTTCAAGTAGTGATGGAGAGTGATGGAGTGGCTACCTTCAAGCTGGTGATGATGGAGATTCCAGGGATTTTGCTGGAATTTTGGCTAGGAGAAACCCCGGAAACCTCTGCTAGTCATCATCCCTATCTAAGCACCCTCACATAATGCTAGTTCCTTCTGGTTTCAGCAGCAATTGAAACTTTACAAAAATATTTATTACCAAGAAATGCTTCATACTTTGTGTGGATGTCTACTGTATCAAGGGAATTTGTTTTCTTGCTTTAAACTGTTTACCCTGCCATCAAGGTGTGTACATTAGACCTCCCTAGCCCAGGCCATGGCTCAGCTTGCAGTGTCCCCTGGGAGCCATGATGGGGATATCCATCAGCTGTGTGGTGGGGAGAAGGATCCCATTGGTTGTCAGCAGTGCTCCAGCTCTGGCACATGACACAGTCCCTTGTCTGACTATATAGAATGAGTATCCAGGGAGGCTGCATCCTCTTATCTGCACTCTGCTCACACCTTGTGACCACCTCTTTTGCTTTGGGACACATGCCTTTTCCCTGTGTTCAAATTTTTTTCTTCAGGTTTCCACCTTAGGGGAAAATTTGGTTCAAAACAGGAGCCCACATACTGAGGAATTAATCTAATCAACGCTAAGACACCAGTGCTGCACAGACCTAAGCTGTCTCCCTATTAGTCTCCTGGTGTTTAGAGTCTGGTTTGACCTATACCATAAATCCTAAGTGGCCTGCAGGCTGCCTACCAGCAGTGCCTCTTTCCATGTGTTGCCTGTAGCAGAAGCACTGCCTAGAAGGTCCTGATACTATTAATCTCTCATGAAGAGAAAATAAAAAGACCTAAAACCTTTCCTTAACTCTAATCCTTTTGTTGTCTTTCTGTCATTGAGTTCACTTTCTGTATGATTTTCAAGCTAGAGTTGACCAGAGTTGAAAGTAGTTTATAATGAAAATATGCTCCACTGGTTTATTTAATGGCATTAGGTTACAGAGACCATAGAGCATGCATCTTATTTTCACTGATGATCAGAAATGCAAAACCAAATTTAAAAAAAGAAGTTACCTGAACCAATCATAACAGTTTTCCCCTTGTGCTGCAGCTAGGCTATTAACAACCAAATCTGCCCTGTCCTGTATCTCAATTGATTTAAAATATGGTGGAAAACAAGCTTCCAGTATTGCTAATTGTGCATAACATTTTAACAGCTGCTGTGTTTCCTCATAAATCTGTGTATTTGGGGGAAGGAGCTAAGGGTTGGTGTGTGCAATGAAATCGCAAAAGCTCTGGGTTTTAAAAATATTGTCAGGGTTACAGGGGTGAAATGTGCGAGGAACTAAAAAAAAAAAAAAAGAAAATAAAAACAAAAAATAAAAATTTTTTAAAAAGCAGTTACTTTGGCTTTAAAAAGTTAATTTGCAAAGCAGTTTTGCTTTCAAGAAGTTGCTGTGCAAACTACAAAGAGGAAGGTCTGCTTCTGCCCCACCTGCTCATCCAAACCAAGCAGCCATATGTCAGAGCCAAGGTGGAAAAATGCAACCCCCACAGCAGTGGCCAGGTAAGGGAAAGGGCTAGGGACAGCCTGGCTGTAGTGGGAAGGAGCACCAGTCCCCAGCACCAGGTACCAGTCCCCAGCTTGCCCTGACTGGAGAGGGTTTCTGCTCTCCTTCTCTAGCCTTGCTGACTGAATTGGGACTATGCCAGCCTTCACATTGCACATCTGCTGCACATGGACAGTGATATTTACCCGCTGTGGTTGCGGTCCTGGAGAGGGGAAAAAGAGCAACAACACACATGGACCTTTTTAGGGAAAAAAAAGGCCAATTTTATTGAGCGGAGAGGTTGTATTTAAAGCATGTTACGAGAGACTAGAACAGGACAGTAGCTTATTGGCTAATTGGGATAAACATCCAGGAGACCAGGCCTCAGGATGTATCCCATGGGAAAAACAACAGGTGTTAATCTTTATTATGAATTCCACTCTGTTTTTCACCAGATTCTAAGTTGTTTTTGACCATTTATCACCTTGGGAAATTTCCTTTCTGTCTGCAGCTATCATCAGCTTATCAGCCTGGGAAGCAAGAAGGATTCAGGCTTGAGAGAAAAGATTCTCGAGCTGTAATTTTGCAGCTCTCTAGGTGTCTCTATCCACAACCCACCATGGATATTCTATGGAGGCAAAACACTGATTCCTGTCCTCCCTGAGTCAGTCAGCAGACCTTCTACGATGAGTCCTGAGCAGCCAGTGTGTGTGGTGCATGCTAAAAAGGAAAATCAGAATTCTCCAAGTTTATTTGCTCTTGTACCCCAAGACAGTACAGCAGAGAATCAGAACCTTTCCCAGCCATGCTGGAGGTAAGGATTCAATTATCATTGCCATCAGTGCTGAAAAGCTTCTAAAAGCTCTTCCATTTTTGAGAACAATGGTCTGTGAATCTCTCTAGACTGAAGATTAATGCACCTCCTTCTGCATACCTGTCACTTGTTTCAGTCATCTCCCTCTCCTGGAATGTGTGTGTTTGCCATTGTAAGCACACCAGAACTCCAGGAGCAGGCAGCCCTTGCACTGACCTGGCTCAGGCTACAGAGGCACCTCCAGTGTGGGTAAACTCCTGGACAGGACTTGCTCAAAACTGCTCACTTTGGGGATAAAGCTAAGATATTTTTTCTTAAAAATTTGACTGAGTGACATATATTATCCTCATCTGAGGAAATCTCAGAGTTAAGTAGGGTTTGAGCTTTGTGGTGGCTGCAAAAGTACATAAGTGCATAAATACATTTTAATACATAAGAAAACTGATTTTCTTGCTGACTAATTTTCTCAGGAAAATTCAAGGCAAAACTCATAAAATCCTCAGTATTTTGTGCATCTGATCACATTATCACACTGCTTATCTGCAAATCTCACTTTGATCAGCTTATATTGTCTTTTATCTTGCTGATGACATCTGCTTCAGATGGATTTGTTTGATGTCTAGTAGCCCTCTTGTGCTGTCCTTCAGAGTTTTCATTTCACAGAATCAGAGCACAGCTTGCATTGGAAGGGACCTTAGAGATCACCTAGTTCCAACTCTGCTGCTGTGGACAGCAACACCCTCCACTAGCTGACATTGCTCAGAGCTCCATCCAATTTGGCCTTGAACACTTCCAGAGATGGAGCATCCACAGCTTTTCTGGGCAGCCTGTTCCAGTGCTTCACCATCCTCACAGTCAAGAATTTCTTCCTAATGTCTAATCTAAACCTCCCCTCCTCGTCCTGCCACTACATGCCTTTGGAAATAGTCTCTCTCCATCTTTCTTGTAGCCTCCCTTCAGGCACTGGAAGGACAAATCAAATCACCCCAAAGCCTTCTCTTCTCCAGGCTGAACAATCCCAATTCTCTTACCCTTTCCCCACAGAAGAGGTGACAAAATGTTTATTGACATAATCACCTTCTGTCTGAGTAGTTATGCTTTATTAATAGAGAGAATAAAATTAATATTTTTTTCTTGAAACATGATTTATATTATATGTTAATGAAGCCTGTAACCATGTGGGAGGTGTGTTATTTCGGAGCAAAATGACTGCAGCTCTGTGCTTGGGTCAAAAAACTTGGGAACAGACAGATTGAAAGCTTCACAGCATTCCTGGGCACCCCACAGGTGTCTGACATGTAAATTATAGTATAATTCTGTCCATGAGAGACAGTGGAAATTATGCTATTGCTAATTTTCTCTACATGAAGCCAGGTAATTCACTGGATTTTAAAAAAAGTTGTGCACAGTATAGTAAAGGCAATTTGCTGTGTAACTGATATTTATTTTACAGGGCACCTTATATGTGCAGGAGAAACAAGGGGAATTTGGGTTCTGTTGTATGTATAAAATGATCTCTTAGGAAGAGGCCCTCAGAGTGAAATCTGCCTCAGAATTAAATGAAATGTCTCACATAACAAATCTGACCCTCTCACATAGTGTTTCTTTCTGCCCCACCACACTCTGTGATCTGCAGTGTCTTCTCTCCAGCACTGCCCCCAGAGATGGAAACCTGCACAGCAGAGTGGTACATAAGAGACTTTTGAATTTTCAAACACGACAACCTACTTTCAGCTGCTTGACCTAGCATAGAGATAGGAAAATGCAGAGTGCAAAATTCAGGACCCCAGAACTGCTTCTTACCTGCTTTTTCACACTCTTCCTCTGTGTGCAAATAAAACACAGTAGTCCTGCAACCAGCAGAATTCTGCAGATACTGGCCAGAGTGTTCCCGCTGAAGGCAGTGCACCTTAATAATGAGCTGTATGTTCATTAGGCAGGATTCCCTCTCTCAGCCGAATTAAGCATTCCACATAAGCACAGGCACAGCACAGCATCATCACCTAACACTTGTGCTGGTGCGGGTGGTGTCCTGCTGGTTCTGATGGCCGCTGGAAGCAAAGTCATTGCTTTGCAGGCTGTTCCAAACTGAGAGGCCCACATAGCTCCTAAACCCATGTGGCTCCTAGACTCCTAAGTAGCACCTAAACTAATTTTCTCCAACATTTTTCCTTTTTCTTTGCCCACAGTTAACTGCTTCTCCAAGTCATAGACAGCACCAGGAAGCTCTTAGGTTTTTGCGGGGAGCCTTGATCTTAACATTTTTCTTAGAAATGTCACTCTGTTGTCACTCTCATAATTTCTGCAGGTTTTTTATTTTGGCAGACATTAGTAATTGTTTTATCTCATGCTCCTGTTTCTTCATGTCTTCCTCAAGAAAGGATATGTTACAGGAATTTTCTCACCCCAAAGAATTGTTCTCCCGTAAGAATAAGCAGTGACATTTTCATAGTGCAGAATTTTGCCTAGGATATTCCCAGGAGATTTGAAGTCTGCTTTGCTTATTACAATGAGATTCCATATGTGCTGATCAAACTCACCTTTTTCATTTTCCAGAGGAAAATATTTCATTTTTACTCTGAGCATGATTTTCCAGTGTATTGGTTTGTTCCACAGCAGATCTGCTTCTTACATCAAACTTGCTCTATACGCAGTGGAAGAAGCTTGTGGAAGCATCTTTAGCTCTACTATTTCTCTAATTTCAGTGTAACCTTTTACTCCCCTTTTGCAAGTCATGGTGTCCTTCACATTTTCAAAAAAGAAATAAAATCTTTTTTATTCAGATCAAAACTTCGGAATCATGCATAATGCTTTTCTCAGTCCCTGGAGGAATCCTGTAACTTTTTTTTTATGGTAATATGAACATATATCTTGACAGGTAGGTCACCAAACAATTTTTCAGAAGTTTATACTTCTATTTTATTAAGTACACTTACAGTGACAACTTGGTCTGATGATTTTTTTTCTGAGATGTGAAGAAGCCCAGTTGGTTTGGCATTTGAATTTTGAGTTTTATGTTTGCTTGCATTTTATATTGTTCAGTTGTACCTTTTACTCCTGTTTCTTCTGAGAAGTGACCTGACTTGAAAATAGCATATGGATGGTCATAAATTGCAATTCTTAGCAAATTTGCTATTTGACACAAAACTGTCCCCTCACTCTTCTGAAAATCACTTCTTTGCCTCAGGTCTTGTAAACTATCAACTCTATTAGTGCCTTGCACTTGCCTGTGTCTCTCGTTCCAAGACACTGTACACCACTTACTCCAAAACTCAGTATGTTTACAGTGCCCACAGGAATGAAAAAGCAGAAGACCTCATAAACAAAATAGTTTCCTAATTAACACATTTAATCTAAAACACCCCAGCAACTTAGCTCGAGGGGGAGAAAGAAGGAGGAGAAATGTGCTATCCTTGAGAACGCTCTTCCTGTGCTTATCTTGAAGGCACAATTAGACACCTCTGGAAGCTTGCTCTAACCTACACCTCTAACCCTCTGCAGCAGCTGGAAGAGTGCTTTGCTGTACTCATCTCCCTTTCAGCCACAGCTCCTTGCCTTTTACACTGTGCTTTGTTGCTTTCTTTTCAGCCCTTTAAGACCAAGTGCTATTGTCCTCTGCTGCTGCTGCTGCTGAAGCACGGCAAGACTTTGAAACAGTCTCCATGACAATCAGAGATGTGCAGTCTGGATCCTAATGGGGCTGATACATGGCAGTGATTGTATCCTGCCGAGCAAGGTACGTGTGTGCAGCTACTGGAAGATGTGGGTTAAAAAACTGCTGGTTCCTCCCTCCTTTTATGACCAGGCATGGTGCTACAGGGAAACCTCTTTGCTCTGTGCTGCCACAGTATCTCCTTTTCTAGAGATGTTCCCCAGGGGCTGATTCTATCTGGTGTGAGGTTTAGAAAGGGATGAGAAATATTAATGCCTGAATGATTATAATGCCTTAGAAAATGGAGCTGAAAGTGCAGTGCATAGAGATCAAAATGAAACACAGTATCTGGCTGTGAGATTTTGAATTATATCAAAAGGGAATTTATTCCTACTTTTTAACTTGTTACCTGCAGAGCTGAATTCTTAAAACATCAGTTCCTGCCTATTATGGAAGTATGCTGTCTTCTGTCCAGTGTCTTCATCTCAAAGGAAGTTTTAAAATACAAAAAGATGTGCTGGTTTTAGGTACATCAGTCATTCATACAGAACAAAATATTCAAATGCTATGATTTATAAAGTACTGGGTGGCAGTAGACTGTTTTTTCCTTTGGCCTTATGATGTAAAAATGAGGACAAATGCTGTGGAATGAAAATGAACATGAATTCTCTCTGATGAGCAGGATGTAACCTGTTTTCTGGTTGTCTATGCTGATGTCTTTGCATATTGTTTAAATGTGATAAAACAACTTTATGCTGATGCTGCTTTATATATCATAAAATTCCCTCTTCACGGCAAACTTCAGTCCCATTAGTTTGCTATTCTTTTATTACCAGGTTCTTTGTATCACATTTGAGCCAAGAAACATAATCAAATGGTATCCTGAATACTGAAATATTAGATATTTGTATGTATTTTTAATGGACCATGTGCAAACAGACACATAAAGTTAGTGAAGGTGAGAACTGTATAGCATGACATATGGTGAATAAAATTGGTAATATTAGAACAGTAATGAGAGCTATGTAATGCTTATGTATCTATTAATATCTGTATCCACATACACCCCCATGCATTCTAAATATATGTACAGTAGCTCTAACTTTCAGCAAGTAAAATGAGAATTCATAATGCAGTAGAAGGGAAAGAGCATGAAAATGGAAACAAAGGCAAAGCCACAATAAAACTGAAGCAGTCAGGAGGAACAAAAGAAAAAAAGATACCTATTAAAATTCATTCTATAACAGGAGGATTGTGGATGTTGGGATCTATTTCCAGTGGGAAAAAAAAATGTTTGAGAGAAGCTTTTTGGTTTTTTTTTTCAGCACAAATCTTTGACCTTTCATGTGTACTGTGACCATAAAGGCTGTATCTTGAGACAGAGGAGTAAGACAACACAATGTTTGGGTATTTTAGAATGAACAGAAAGCGTTTTCTTCATCTTTCTTCACATAACCTACCGATGATAGTCCTAACCCTTTAGTAAATTCTCTATGTCTGTTTTAACCGTGGCTCCATCTAGATGCTTTGGTCATCTTCTAGTGTGTCAGCCTTTATGTTTACTGACTTGTGCCAAACACTCCATAGGCTTCCTCTTTATGGACAATTTCTCTTTTACACCAGCATATTCTCTGGCAGATTTTAATATCATTCTGAGGTTTCACCCTTTTCTTTTAACCAGACTAGCATTCCTTATTTCATTAGGAACACAATTTTACCTGCAAATTCTGCATCTTCTTTCATGCTAGAAATAGGCTTGGAGAGAATCTCAGTTAGGACTACATGAGAAATATTCAGACAAATCTCTTGAGATCTCAAAATAATACCAATGCAGAAACCATTCTAAGTACTGTGTTGCTAGGAGGGAACTAGGTCCTGTGGAAGTATGTCCTGATGGGAGTGAGGTCTGACCTCCATGTTATAGGATAGTGTCTCAAACAAAGAATATGCACATCTGGCCTGATGCCAAGAGAGACCTGACTGGGAACAAGGCCAGGGCAATCAGAGCAAGAGCCAGGACACTGAGAACTGAGCCCAAGGTACAACCAGAAGAGTAAGAGAAATAAGAAGTCTCAGCACATCGAGTCTGGGATGGATCTCTAGCCAAGCCCAGGCTGTGTAGCTGTTATGTCTGTTATACCTATCGTGAAATCAGTCCAGAGATAAAAGTCCTCTGGGTCTCTGCTGCAAACCTGTTCTTGTTGACTTTTTGTTCCTGTTGCTGCCTCTATTTCTATACTTTTCTTGCTTGCTAATTGCACCTTTTCAATGTTAATATCACATCCTTAGTCACTACTCAATCTCTGCATTTCTAATTTAATCACTCCTTGGGCACCAGCTCCTCTCAGTGCTCTTATTTGTGCTGTGCTTCTTTAAGCAGCCCTGTAGCCTGTGAAAATCTCATAAGAAATGAAGCAATATTTCCCACACATTTCATCTCAGTCTTGCAGAGAATGATTCTTGCTTCTCTTAGCTGCTGCATCTTTGCATACACACGCACAAGCTCCATTGACCTTTTCTACTACCATATTTCTTTGACGCTTGAAAGTAACTTGCTGGGTTTTGTCCTCTTAGTCCTTATGACGTTTCTGTCATCAAAGAACCTTCCTCTAATAGAAATCATCTTCCAAGCTAATTTTCCTTTCTCTAGTGCTTGTCCTTTATGGTATTTTCCCAAGGTGATTCTCGTTCTGTTACTTTTGGTCTGTGTTAATCCCTCTGTCCCATGTTGTTGGCCTCTCTGTTTTTCTTGTCTCTTCTCAATTTAGCATAACATCTATGAATTTTATTAATATGTTGTTTATGCCTCTTTCTAGCTCATTCCAACTCAGATTATTATGTAATTCTGTGATTACTGGAAGTATTAAATCAGGCAAGACCAAGACTGATCCTTAAATATTTACCTGCCCTCCCTATAAGCTGGTGTTCTTCTCTTTGTTAGCCTTGTTTTGGTCCTTCATTCCAGACTTCAGACCAAATGAGATGGTTTTTTTTTTTGCACAAGCAAGTTCAGTCAAGTTTTTAAAGGATGTTTTTGGGAAACATTGGAGGCAATCTTCCATTCTTATGCTCTCCAGTTTTATGTCAGTGTAGCTGCCTGGCTTTGAGGCAGAGGATGATCAGACTAATTGTTTAAAAAAATGGCTTAAATCCAAGAGTATTACTTTTATTCTGTTCCATTCATCCATTGATTTGGTAATTCCATAAAAAAGTATTATCTTTGTCAGGCGAGATCTATTCTTTATAAATCCTGCCTCTTATTGCTCATCATTGCATTATTCTCTGCAAATGAAGTGACTATTTCTTAAGAAGACTTTTTCTATTGTTTTTGTCTTTTTCTGGGGCTAGAAGCTAAACGTATATCATTGTAATTAGTAAGAACTTTCTTCATTCTTTTATGAATACTGAGACAGCACCACATTGGCTTCTCTGTTCAGCATTGGCAGAAGGACAAATAAAGGCATAGCTGTCTCCTTCCCCTCTTAGCACCTCCACACACCTGTGGTGTATGATTCTAACCACCTGATGGTGCAGGAGATGTGGTGGAATGTGGCCATCACTGCTGCTTCTAAATCTCAAAGTTTTGCAAGATAATTCATGATGAATGTTACAGTAGCTTTAAGAGAATCCAGGAAGAATGAGTTGTTTCATAAGTTTGTTTTCTTAGGTTTTTTTGTTCCAGTTTCTCATGGCCAATAGATTTTTGTTAGTATTAAAGGTCCTCAAAGGATGTGCTACCAGAGTGTGACTGTCTTATGCCTATGTGCCTGTATCAGAAGATGATCAGGGTATACTTGGTTTAAACACTGCTAGAATTGCCCCATAATTTCTTCCTGACTTATTCTGCAGTTGTGTCCAAGTTTGGAAGGTACATTAAGCAATGCTTCTCAAAGTACTTAGAGTTTTATTTTCACAAGGGCAGTACTACTGACTGTTCACTTCCTCTGCTGTCCTGTGCATTTGGCCACCACCAAAATCAGCAAACACAATCTCATTTCTGGTATAAGATGTTAGCCAGATATTTAAGAAAGTAAAGTTAGGTTGCCTTGAGGTAGGGAGGTGAAGTTATCTAAGGGGCACAGTTGACTCCCTCGACTGGTTTGAACTTCAGCACATGAAGAAGTACACCTTTCTCCGCTCCTGAGAGAAAAAAATATTAGAAGGCCTGGAGAGCAAGTTCATCCAGGGCTACATGTCCTAGAATCCTAGTGTGAGATGTTGTGGACTCATCTGTGTACTCGCCTGAAAAATCAAGGTTTACTCTGAAAAACTAGGTTTTTAACTAATTCACTGACTTTCAGCATAAGTAACTTAGACATCTGTCTTGTTGCTGCTCTTGCTCCACGGTGCTGAGCAGATATTTGCACTGGGGTCCACAGATATGCAAGCTGCAGCTGGGAAAAGACATGAGTTTTGCTGGGGTTCTGTGCCTGTGAATTTGTTGTGTTTTGGTTTGTGTTCTAGACATGGCAGGTGTTCTCTGAAGCATGGCTTCTCATTTTCCTCACCATCTAACCAGGAAAACACTGCTGTATTCTAAAATTATTTTTTCTTTCTAGTGTTCCACAAAATAAGAACTATAACAGCAAAAAATGCAGTTAGCCACTACTAAGCTCACTGACAACTCCAGGCTGAGAAGCCACATTTACCAGCGGCCTAATCTGGGATGGAGAAGGGGATGGCTTTATGTCACATTATAAAGTTTGATCATCCACAAGTGAATTTACATCTTGCTCAGTTGTACCCTCATGCAGGAAAGATGAAGTATACAACTAAGGAAAGAACCCACTGCAACAATATTCTCTAAATATACCATTGACTGTAAAACAAAGCAGAGTAGAACACTGGATTTCAAAAATATTAGAAAATATCCCCTTTTTCGTGTCCATGGTCTTTCAAATTAAATATGTTTATTTTCACTTACACCTATATATATATATATATATACACACATTCATACATACATATTCATATTTATCTGAACTGCTTACTAATTAAAATCAATACAATGTGTTGTCCGCCTCCTGTTCATTGTGTCTGCTTCCTTGTTCTGCAGTCAAACCCTAAATGCAAGCAAGTTCCTCTTTCCTGGGAAGTGCATGATCAAAGCAAGATCAAAGCAGAATCTGAGTTCAGGGTGTGTAATTTTTGACTGATCAAACACTGATATGTTCCCCTGCGTTGAAATGAAGGTTGGAGGAAGTTAACTAACTGGCTATAACATTTCCTTTGTATTATCAATTGGCAGTTCAAAGGGCTCCTCCCAAATCAGAAATAAACTCTCTTTGCTACCATAGGGCATATTAACCACAGACATCCTTGCAAAATAATCTTACAGGTAAAATACAGAGTCATACACAGACCCTACCTCAGTCTGAAAGTCTGCTTGGGAGATTTTTCTGCCCCCTGTTTTTCCACTTAGTGGATATCCAGCTAAGTGGATTGTACTGCAGAGTAGAGGGCCAAATGCAACAAGACCAGAAGTTCTTTCACACTGCTTCTGTGTTTTTGTATGTATTGTTTTCTCCAGAGAGGTAGCTGGATCCTAAAAAATAACTGGGAAGATGTGATTCAGACATCAGTGCTATCAGTGGGCAGATTATATGGCCCACGCTTTTGATATCATTCTAATCTCTGAAAGCTAGATTGTTTTAAGACATGACATTTAAGATACCCCCTGCTAATGTTGCTAGCATTAACTGTTATAGCCCTGGCTATTCTTGTTGTGCAAATAAGAATCCGACTCTTCCTTTGATCTTGCTAAGTTGCTTAGAGCCCAACAGATGTCAGTAATCGTAGCATCATAAAACAATATGTATTTTACCATCAGAAAGAAATGCATTTTGGTTAGCAAATATATTGAAGTTTCAGCTTCCAAAGAGGTTATAAACAACAGTGCATAAAACAGTATATGTTTTAAGATGAGTGTATAAGAGCAGCTTATAAAACAAACATTTGGAAATAACTTCCAAATTATATTCAGAAGTGAAAACAAAAGCGGTAAAATATTTCAGGCTCCACAAATATGGACACTGATGCAAACAAATAAAAAACACAGCTAGCGGACTGTGAGTTAATATAGAGCCTCCAGATGTTGCTTTAAATGTAGATAATTGAGGTCACATGTATACATGTGTAGGGGAAGATCCCAAAAATTCTTTAGGGAAAATCAGTAGCATGGTCTCCTTACATGATTGTGTTTCCTAGTAAATCCCATCAAAGCTCTGAAATCCAATAGAGATTTTTTCTTCCAGCTGGTGACTAGGAACAAGGGCAAAAGGTTTCTGGTAAAACTACTATCAGAACATTGACAAAACTATTACCAGGTGACTTAACATTACTCCAAGAACAAGGAAGGTGAAAATCCTGTAGCATGGAATACAGTAAGTGGTCCACAGCTTAAGCTTGCTGGAAATGCAGATCTGAGTGGAGCTGGTGCTTGTTAAACCATTTTTCCCCTCTGCTGTATCTGGAGGTGGTGCTCAGGCTCTGCTCTGAGTAGACAGGTCTCACACTGAGAGGCATGAAACCAAGTTTGTCTACAGCAAGGTCAGACTTGGAGAGGCCAAAAAAAGTATCCCCCTACCTCACTTTGCCGTGAGGTATGGTCTGACTTGCCTCTCCATCATGAAGAAGATCCTGTTTCCAGTATGTTCTCTGGGCATCCAAAATGTGTTCATTCAAAATATTTCCCAAGCAGTTTCCTCCAGACTTCCTGGGGGAGGAGAGAAGGTGCAGAGAAGGAGTGTTCCTGTGCTATCCTGTTCTCTCTTACTGGGAGAAAGTAAGTGCTTACCTACAATAAGCAAAAACATGTAATCTAAGTAAATGTGTTTATCGACACACAGTGGATGTGTTCTGTAATTCCATTATAGACAACTGCCTGTGGAATCTCAGACATCTGCAGACAGAAAAGGAAACAAACCTGTCCTGTTCCTGTCATCTCAGCAGCACAGTCAAGCATAGGCATTGACACTTCAGAGTGAGGTGTTCATTTGTATTTTCATGTACCCAAAAGTAAAAGGTTTTACTAAGAAAGCAGTATGAGAGGAGTATATTTAAACCAAAGCAGAACAGAAGATTTATGCTGTCTGCTATGTGTGCTTCAAGAAGCCTGTGGTAGTAAAAGTCTGTGAAGACTGAAGGATTAGAAACACAGCCAGAGTCAAACAAAACTCCAAGAGGGCACTTTGGTACAGACCTTAAACTTCCCAAAGGGAATAAAAGAGACAGAATAGTTTGCTTATAAAATATAGGCACTAACTGAAAGTGATTGGGTCCTGCCACTTAATAAATTACCATTCATATGATGAAGCTTCCTAAGTATGTGGGTGCATGCTCTTAGCCCTTCCTGGTGGTAAGATAAAAAATGTGTTAACTTAAACCACCTTCACAGAACCAAAGCTGATGCATGTTGGATTTCAGCTCAGCAGTGAGCATGTGTATGCTCAGCAACAAGTGGCACCTGTTAAAGTGACATGAACTGGTCACAGATCTCAGATTATGCAGTGATAGGTGTACTAGAAGCCGAAGACACAGAAAACTTCTATTGGGCTAAACCTGTGTAGCTCTATTGATCTGATGCCAGCTGAAGATTGAGCCTGTTGCACTTAGAGAACAGATATCTACTTTGGTTTCTAAAATTAAAAAAAAAAGAAAAATCAAAATAAATGGTAACTACAGAACCTTTTTCTGGCTTTTGCTCTAAGATTCAGCAAAGCTGGTGAGGGACAAGTATCAAACACTTGGACAGGCACAGTTTAGTTAGAAACTCTCAGCACAGGCAGAAAAAAAGAAGTTCAAACTTGGCCATGTTGGCTCATCTCACACAAGTGAAGAAAATGGGAATGAAAGAGGGTGAATGTGTGGGCATCCTTCACAAGGACTTCTGGATAGCTTTCAGTGCCCACTGAGAGAGTAATCTGTAAGGTTAACAAAGGAACACTGGTGATGAAATGCTCGGTTGGTTTGCTAACAGAAAGCAGAGATGGCAAATGGGACGGAGGGGTAGAGAGAGACAGTGGGATAAGAGTGACAAGTGGCAATATGTTGAGCCTGTTCTGTTTCTTCTATATATAGGAGGTAGCAGTCATCTTAGAGAAGGAAATGTAGAACAAGATGTGCAGATTTGGAGATGATGTGGAACTGACAACCTGAGAAATACCATCCGTAAAGGAAGTAAGTTGAAGATGCTGAGAAATCTGCCTTATGCGTAGGATATGAGGGATGAGCAGGCAGTGCAAACCAGAGATGGAGAAACCAGAATATGGTGGTGAGAACTGTGTTCATTTGCTCATTTGAAACCTCGATATTGTTGCAGGGCAATGACTCAGAAGCCAGAGGGGGTCACTGAAGGAAGAAAGCCCAGGCCAGAATAGATCTCCAAGACACATTTGCAAAGAGCTAAAAATAGGAGAAATACCTTAGTTTTCACACAATAAAGGAAGATGCTAGATTTGAAGAATAAATGTGTGAACATTCTTGGAGTCCTTAGTCACTTATGCAGTAATATGCCAAATAGTTTTTCCACGGTGGCAATGGTAATTAAGAGTGCAAGAGCAGCACTGGAGGCTCAGAAGCCCCCCAGGCAGCTGGCATTCATACCCAACAAGAAGCTAAGAATGTATTTCAGCCAGCCACCATGGGAATCTGAAATTGTGTAGCTAATGCTTTCAGTGCTTCTTCTTGAACTTTAGGACATTTTTCACCTACACCAAACCATATAAAAAATACCATGTATGCTTTGTTCAGTTTTCGAAATCCTCTTGAGTGTCTATATGCCATTTACACAAATTGTGTTCCCCACATCCTGACTCCACTGTCTTGAAACCACAGACCTTATTCCTCTACAGCTCAAATCTGAAGTGTGTCCTAGGGTTCAGCTACAAAATTTCCAGAATGGAGACATTACCACTGAAGTGTGTACAGAGATCCAGTGATGGACACATGACACATCCAGCCTACAAATCTCTCCCATTCCCATTACAGGGAGCTGGGATCAGACACAGGGCCTGGAAACTCTTGGGGAGACTTAGCAGTGACACTGAAAAAGAGAATGGAAGCAGTCAGGCCAGCTGCCTTCTGAGGATGCCACGAAGAATGTGAATGAAGCTTGAAGCAAAACAAATACAAAAAATATGAATGAAGCTTGAAGCAAGATGAGAATTAATGACTGAAATGTGGTAAGACAAAAGGAGAGCACCAGCCTGGATAGAAAGAAGAGGCAGTTGAAACTTCTGTAAGGCTTTTTTTTTCATAAAATATTAACTATTTTTATTAAAATATTATTAAAAACTTTAAATAAAATATATGAAATATCATAAAATATTGCTCATTTGGATGCTGCCCAGATACCCTCACAAATGAACACTCTCTATTGACACTCACACTTCTGTGCCTCCTACTAAGCTTTCCTCAGGAGGATCATGGCAAAATGAGGCTGAAAAATAGGAAATCTACCATTTTCTAAGCTGAGAAGAGTAGTGCCAGGATTAATACAGCATGAAACGACCATTGGACACGGCCTAACCACAGTCTCTAAAGCCTTCATTGCAACTCTTCTTTGTGGTTTTGGAACATCTCTGAAAGCAAAGAAACAATTTCCTTCTTATTGCAAACAATAACCATCAAAGTTACTTTAATATAGAAAAACAAAAGTGCAAAGAGGTTCTGAGGGGCAAATGATGTGAACCCTTATTGTGGGTACAAATAAGAGAATTGTTGCTCTTATCACTGTGGATTTGGGGTCCTCACATTTTCCCATCTCTCTCAGTGTTCCACAGTGCTCAGGGCAAAAATCTTGGCAAACACTGTGTTTAGTACAACAGCACAAATGGCTCTTTTCCATCCACAGAAGTTTTGTGTTTTACATTTCATGTTTTATGTCAGTTCTGTCTGGGTTTATCCCACTTGCTGTCCTCAGAAATCTCTCCCAAGATCCTGCTCCCCAGTAATGTGAATAACAAATCAGAGATGCACCATATTTTCTGCTCAATTAAGAACAGAAAAACAACCCTCACACATGCAGTATCTAGGCTATTGCTGAGAACAGTGCTGAGCATTTCAGATAGATGTTCAGGAAAGACTAAAAGGCAGCTACAGAATAGAATCTTCATGAAATGCATTTCCTCCCAGTCTTTCTTATTCAGTGACACGACCATTTACTCTTCTTTTTT
>VWZS01009969.1:297458-308331 GCA_013397075.1 Rhabdornis inornatus | reverse complement strand
TTTTTTTTTTTTTTTACCGGGAAAGCTGAAGCATTCTATGGCTTCTTGCTTCCACAGAAATGTGAGCATTTTTTGGAGTCTTTGTCATAAAATGAACTCTTTCAGCAGTAAGAAATCTTGCAACACTAAGTGACATGCTTCATGCCCATCCCATTCTTTCTTCCCTGTAACTTTTCTTGGGACCCTGTGGTTATTCCTGTCACCAGCTAACTGTTCTCCAACTCTGAAATAGTAAATAACAAAATGGAGATATGAATAAGGAGGATGCTGCTCCAGAGACCTGGCAATGCAGAGATAAGTGGGGCAATGAAAGCTAACATGGCAGGGCAGCCAAATTGGATGCAAGATATTTACAGTTTTATAAGCTCTTCTAAGTTTGCAATGGCCTACCAATTAATGCTGGAAGCATTGTCTTTATGCTCCATATGTACATTGCAAATGCTGCAATCTAGGGGCTGCTCTTCTTCTGCCGCTGACCCTTTACGTGGCCTTAGCTAAATCACTTTACCTTGTTGGTTCTTTAATCAAATTGTGCTCTTATAAACTATGATCCCTCTTTAATGTCTCAGTATCATGACATTGACTTGATGAGGATTTCTAGCGTTGTAACCTAATTGATGATAATAAAACATAACAAGCTGAGAAGAACCAAGCCATTTTCTTATAGCCTTTAATTAGAAGCTTTTCCATTTCACGATGGTCTGAGAGATCTCCATGTTTTGGGGGGAAATATAAATGGATTTGTAATGTTATGCACTGGAATATCTTTCAGAAAAATGTATACCTAAAATACCCCTTTAGTATCATTTCACAGTTCTTGTAGTCTGCCAGCCTTATACAAATCTAGTCCTGTACAATTTTTTCCTACAAAACAAGATCTTAAAAGACATTTTTGCTCCTCCTCTGCATTAATAATTTGTTTGCACATAAAAATTACTTACAGACTGTTCTTTTTTTAATCTGATTTAGTTTGTTAAAAGCATCTAATTAATTATGTAAGAAAAAGAGACAAATGTACCTTTGCACATGACTTTGACTTGTTTTACAGAGTGATATTGTGCTGTGCTCCACAAAGTTCTATAATCTATACATCTGCTTCTCACTATTATTCTAACTTTTGTTGAGTGTATTATCTTTCCAAAGCTACTGTTTGATTTGCCTTTCAGCAAGGGAGACTTCACCTTTCCAAAGTATCTTATTCATATTTTTACTAGGTTCCTGTTCTAATGCAACCCATTATTTTCAAAGGCTTTCAACAACAGAAGAATATCACTGTGCTCAGAGCAAATGTCTGAACTGGTCAGGAAAATGATTGTTGGGGTTGTGTTTGACCATTTTCAGAGACTTTGGCGGCATGGATTTATAGTATAAGAAAATCTCCAAGCTCACCTATGCCTCAGGCACTCAGCATTCACTAAGGCACTGAACCACTTCTTGCTCATGTGCTCGTGTTCTCCTGCCTTTCATATAAATGAATTGTTACACATATCTACTAAGAAGAGAATACAATAAGACAAGCCACAGCCAGTACTCACAGTGATGAGATTATTTTGAACTGTCTTTAAAGTTTCTTGTGTTAATGACTGGCAAATATTTAGGTCCTCTTAAAAGCCTGGCTCCAATACAGTGTAATGGCAGCTGTGAAACACAATTTCCCAAATAAGCTCTTAACAACAGAGGATTTGTGGTATCTCAGATATACAGAGTTCACCTATCTTTACTTCTGAAAGCCCAAAGAATGTACCAACTGTGCAAGCTTGCAGTCCCTTGTTAATTATAATCTGTGTTTATATAGCAGCTCTATCTCAAAGCTCTTTTCAAACATTAAGACTCCTAGCACTTCTTTTATGTAGGCATTATTATCCCTGTCATTATCATTATCACATCTTCCATTTTATAGGTGGTAAATGAACAAAATCACACTGTGAGTCAGTAGCTGAATTGGGAATAGAATATTGTAGTCCTGACTTTGTCCCTTGCTTTAATTACTCACTAACATGATTGCTGTTTGTGGGTTGAAGTGATTTTGTTCAGTGTAAGATCTCAGCAAATAAGCATGATTCTTTTGATTTTTGTTTGTATAGCTTTCATGCTGCTATTTTTCAGCTGTTGGTGTCAGTTTAAGTACCTAATAAGAGATGCTGTCATCTTCCAATTAAATACATATTTAAAATATTTTAATATTATAAATTTGCATAATAGACTGGAACAGCTGAAACGAAGCTTAGTCTATCAAGCAATGAAGTATTTAGGTATTGATGTTGTGTCCTAATCTAGTCATAGTAAAAACCATGATGGAAATCTATGGAGAAATATACTTTTGTAAAATAGCTGGGTTTTAAATGACAGTTGTTACTAATTAGTCTTTTCTTTTAATGTGAAAATACCACATGCAATTACTAAATTAAATTAAAGCCACTCGTCTTTTTTTTTTTTTTTTTTTTTTAGTCAGAACATTTTAGTTGGTATGAAATACACAAATGTGTTCAGTTGAAATTGAACAGTTAACCTAATTTTCTCCTTTTCCGGGACTGTTTTAATCTGGAAAGGCAATCTAACCATTTCATTGGCTCGAACATAGGTAGCTTAGCTTCAGAACATCTCACTGACAGCAACCCACTCCTTTGTTTCACTGTCATCACATGTCATAAGAAATCAAATAGAAAAATAAAGATTTTCATGAGTGGTTACTCAGAAGACCACAAGGTGCAGTCCTGTGAGAAACTGAAGATGCCCTGGGAAGTGAAAGCATGGTCCTCCCACAAAAGAACTGTAAGACAATATTAATATTACAACATGATTTTTTAGAAATAGTGGGTTACCATTTTTCTTTCTTGTTCATTATCCTTCTCCTTTCCCTCCTCCTTCTTCCTTTAAATAACAAGTTTCAGGATATCTTTGTCATTCCTTTAACTACACTGTAAAAGTCATGTCCTCTGTCAGTGGTCTGCTTGCCTACAGGTGCAAAACTTGGTTCTTGGTGAATTATCATAGAAATACATACTGCCTTAAAGGTCTATCTTTCCAAGGGAGTAGATCCCTCAAATAAAGGTACAAAGCTCACTTTGCTCCTTTCTACTTGCCCCAATTATAGAACAAAAAATGCTTGTTGGTTTCAAAGATCTCCTTCAAGTTGATTTGAATGCTATATTTTGTGGATGCAGCAGTCATTACACAGTCTTTACACACCTGACAACCCTGGAGAAGAAAACCTAGTTGTGCAATTTGTTTCATAGTTTTCTGTGCTAGCAAGGTTACAATTTCCAACATTTGTTCTGTGCCATGTCGGCACTTTACACTCTGATCTTTAATTCATTCTTCTTCAATGACCTAATTATTTTCTCATAAACCAGACTTCCATGTCTCCCAATCATTTCATTAGACAAGTTATAGTGTGTCCCTTCCCTTCCCTTCCCTTCCCTTATTATTCTTTTCCTAAAAAACTTCATGTAATACAGCTTTTTATCCTATCTCAGCTGTGTTTCTATATTTCCCCTCATTAGGAAGACATACTATTCTCCTGGTACTTGTTCCTGAGAATTTATGCCCTACTTTAACACACACTTTGTGGTAAATGTCCAACTCTTCCTCAAACTAGTGGAGTAAATATGACAGACATAGGATTGAAAGTGGCAGATGATACCTGCCTACCTATCTGAGAAATAATATAACATTTCTCTGTTTTTTCATGCTATCACAGTTTATGGAATTTTTAAATGTGCATTCTTGTAAGAATTATATTTCTCTAACTAGAGCAGCTGAAGCCACATATAGCACTATGTCTGTATAGGCCTGTGATTGAAATGACAAATGATTTTTTATATTGTATAATTTTCAGTTATGTAATTCCAATTTCTTGAAATCTCTCTTCTCACTGTTATATGTTACTTGTCAAATAATAGCTATTTATGATTGTCACTTCTACACCGTAACTCCTATGTTCCACCTGCACTTCTTAGTTATACAAAATGCATTCATCTATAAAAATGCTAATTTTTGCCAGTTTTTCCCCCATTCTGTAAACTCAGTCTTCCCTGTTCTGTCAACTCAAGTTTTCCCTTCACTTTCCAAGCTTTTCCTTTTTACACGGATGCTACTCCAGTGTGACCCACAAAGGTGGTGAGAGGTAGATTAGGTAAACTTTATTCCTGGGCTCCTCAAGGCAAGAAAAAATATTTGTATCATAGCAATGATTTAGAGACTTAATTTTAACTGCTGAAGTGTGAAGGTCAGAGGAAATAGGAAACAGGATTCCTTGGCGTAGTCTTACCTAAGCACACAAAGGAAAGTTATGGTATCAATACTTTCTTTGAGTACAAAACAGCTAATCAGCCTCCTGCTATCATGCAAGGACATTACTACACCCAAACATGTTCCTGTAGAGCTTCAAAAAAACTGGCCAACTTTGTTGAGTCTTTATTGCATTGATATTTTCTCCTTATTTCCAGATGCTGCAGTTGGTTTTATTTTATTTGGAGAGAGTTTTATGTTCTCTCAGAGCACCTCTTGATTAAAATCAGATCATTCAGTTGCTTTCCCAATGTGTTTTCAGTCTAATTTCAGACATGACATGGCAAAGACTATAATAAAACTTAACAGAAAGATGCAGAGAGAAAACTGAAGAGCCCAGTAATAAGAGATTACATGGTTCTCCAGTAGAGTCTAATAAACACTGTGGTGAAGCAAGTTTAAAATGAAATCACAGTAAACAACTGCTTGCTTGCTGATTACCACTGGTAAAATAAGCACTTCTGAAACAATGCTATTTTTGTACAAAAGGATTATTCACAAGCACATCACAGGTGATATCAGGAACAATTAAGGGAAAACCTTGAGCTCATTTGTCTGTCAGAGCCTTTTCTGTTTTAAAATGTGATCATAAAGCTCATAAGATGGAGAGCTCTTGCCATGGAAGACACCATCAGCTTTGCAGCTTGGGCAGCTCCATTTACCACATGGGTTTTTGGGAAGGAGGGAAAAAAGTACCTGTGAGGGGCTGTTGCTGCAAGGTGCTTGATCCAATCCAACAGGCAATTAATTACATACTTAATTTTACCTTTCCTGTGAGCAGCTGCTTGTATCCTGGGTTGGATTTCACTACAGGGCAGAGCACCTCAGAATAAGAAGAATAAGACCTTCACATTTCTGGTCCTAGTTTAGAAAATATGGGCATGAAGAAATTTTGTGCTTATAAAGTTTTGGGATGATACTCTAAATAAAAATTAGTATTCTCACTCTCCACCTCAAACTACAGCCTCAGAAGAGAAAAGCTGAAGTGCTACAAAGCTAGTAAAATTTAGTTTTATTTTTAAATAGATTTCTAAAGTTAATTCAAATTTCTCTAAGAGAAGTGGTTAAAATCCTGGCTACAAGCAGGGTGATGGACAAATTGAAAGAACAAGGCTGTTCACAAAGAGTTTCAGCTATGCAACAATGCAAGAAAAATGCATTTCCAGCAGCTGGTATCAGGACTTCTTTTACTATTGCAATAGTGGAAAAGTGGGGATAAAACCAAGGTTCCTTGGATGTTCAGGGCCCAGGAGATAACAGCAGAGAAGAATAATGATGAGTGATGTTAACTTTCTTTATCACACAGTAGTTGTTTAAAAAAAAAAATTATAAAAGGCCTTGGGCAAAATTTGAGCTATATTCGTTGCTGATGAACAGCACAGTGAGCTGGAGTTGACTGAGCATGGATTTTTTCTAGTAGAGCTAGAGGTAAATGGCTTTGTCATCCATTACACTTTCCCAGCTTTCTTAGATTTCCTCCCTGGAACAAAGCCAGGACATTATGGGGAGCAGGAGGGCTGTTATATGCATGGAATGAACAAGAAAATCTCATGTCTCAGGCTGAGACATGTGCTGCCTGGAGCTGAAAGACCCAAAATCAAGTCCTTTCACTCCCAGCCTTCTGCCTGCAGACAGCAGCTGCCAGACTGTTATCCCAAGTGTCCCTTTTGTAGTTTTGCTGTTCTACTCTGTAAATATACAGATGGATCACATGAGCACACATGAGGACTATTCTGCCTTTGGCCCATGGGATGACCTATGGAAAGTGTGGCTGTTTCTTTCTCCCACTCAAAGGTTCCCCCTTACCACCCATCCCCTGGAGGGATGGCAGCATGCCCTGGGTCACAAAAAGGGAGGCAGTCTTGAGGCTGCAGGAGCCCACCGTCCTCCAGGGCTGGATCTGACCCAGGCACAGAGTTTGACTGAACAAGTGCTTTATTCCATATTAAAAGTGACTGGAGTGACTGTTGTGTGGAATTAGCTCTGAAATGCATTCAAACTGTGTTAGGCAAAGCATGTGAGGGTCTGTCAACATGCCATCAGATTTAGATTGTGGATCATTATGCTTAAACCTCACTCCAGTCTAACTAAGCAGTAAAAAAATCTCTTTTCCTCTCTCAGCAATACAGTTAGTTGATGTTTCACCAACCAGTAGCCATGTCCTCTATTTAAAAATATAATCAAAGTCTGCTCCTCCAAATTCCCTGAAAACTTTGTAAACTATTAAGAAAAGCAAAAAGATTAAATGTGGAAGTTCATTACTCTGACCCTGCTGTTCTAAAACATATTGGCTAATGAATAAAGTAAATTTTAGTGCATTTTTAGTGCACAGATACAGTTAAAATACTGTTCTCCTTTCCTCCCTTTGCAATAATTTTACTCAGATCCACTTTGCATTAGTAGATGTATGCATGTGCAGCTTTAGAATTCTGATGTTATAATTAGATCTGTGTACTTGGTCAGGCAAGCTCAAGGTTGCCTACTTATTTCTTCATAGTCTGGACCTATGTTCTACTTCCTAGTACCATTTAACACTCTTGAATGAAGCAAAAGCCTGGTAACCTTCCTTAGTTGGCATCACATGCATCCTTTTTTTTTCTTTTTTAAATTCTCACCATCACATGTGGGAGGTTTCTTCTTTACAGTACCAGAAAAGAATATTTTTCAAAAGTAAGACTAGAAAATGAATATGTAAAATTGTCCTTAAGCTTCATAAGGAATCATCTCCTGAAACAGAAATAATTGAGTCCATATCACCCAGACTACCTTCTTCTAGAAGGTGTGGGGCAATGAAAGAAAAAGAATATCTGCTTCAAAGCTGGGTAGCCTGGGAAGCAGAATTGTCAGCCACAGTAAAGCTATTCCAGCTCAGAATCTCTGAAGGACACTTCTAGTATCTGCAGGATCTTAGCTGACCTACCAGTGCACATGAAACAAAAATTTATTTTATTTTGGTTGTAAAATCCATTCTGTATACAGTACTAGGTTTTCAAACCATGTTTAAATCACTGGGTTTCACCTATAATAGTTGGAGTATGTAAAGCCCTGAAAGACTTCTACACAGATGGCCGTAATCCCATGGGGAGATAGCAGATTACTACCAAGGTTATTGGCATTCATGGAGTGCTTGGTCTGGCTGGCAAAGGATGACATCAATCTTGGTGAAAAAGGGATCATGAATTATTCTATATGCAATCAAGTGCTAAATTTCAACACTGGTGGGACAATAAATTTTTTTTGCAAGAAGGGTCATTAATAGGCAAGTGCCTGAACCACCAAACCTTTACTTACATGAACAGCCTTTGCTCACAGAGGTTATCTCATTAGACAACTGCCTTAGCGAAAAAAGGGCCTTGTAATACAGGGACTGAGGAATTAGTATCTGAAAGAACAACTTTTCTAATTATAGATTGAAAAAAAATTCATGTAAGAAAGTCCATTTGTGGGATTTGGAAGTATGTATGCTGTTTGCTTCTTAACAATGGGAATCAAGAGAAAACTGGGAATTATCAGGGTTCTAATGAGTACAAACCCTGTTGTAATATTCAAAAACTATCCCCTTACTATAATGTCCTCTATTACACGGTGACCAATCCTACTTGAGCAAGAAACCTAATCCCCATAAATGTCATACTGTTTATATGGTATGCTTGAATTCACTATAACTAATGACCAATTTATTCTTGAAAGAGGGCACTCCTGAAGATATTGTGTCCTTTATTTTCATGCCAGAAAAAGTAAGGGTTTTTCATGATCGCATTATCTATATTTTTTAATTTATAAATTCAAGTATAAATGTTACAGTTAATCAGAGCAAAGGAATAATGCCCAATAACAACACAGATTTTTTTCCCCTCTGGTTTCTGAAATTTCCTGTATTCTGCTCATGGGTATTTGAATCCATGTGGTTGGCTCACAGCCAGTATGAACCAGAATGCCAAGGTATGTGTAATCACAGCAGAGTTATTTCCCTTTTAGTTTACTATGCTTCTTTTCTGACTCTCTTTTAAACATTGTGAAATTAGTTGCCAGAAAGAGCAAGAACATTCTCTGCTTTTCATTTATTTTAGCTAAAGCAGAAATACTGCAAAATTGTACGTGAACACACAGAGAAGGGGCTGTGACAGTAGGGAAGGAGTTAAACATTTGCTGAGGTCTCTACCATTGTTCACTCCCTGAACCATTTTCACTCTCTAAGGTTAAGAAAAATCCTTGTAATAATTATCATACTAATACACAAGACACATTTTCACTATTTTCTAATCCTAAAAGCAAGGTATAGTGTGAATAACTGAAGGCAATGCACAACAGGTAAAATTAATACACAAAGGATTTTAAATTTATTTAAGGTAATTTAACTATCAGTAGCTTTGTGTTGCCTCTCCCAACTTGTAAAACCTGAAGACATAGTCATATATTCTAGTGCAATAAATAAGTAGAGCTAGCTATTCACTTTTGCAATAAACACATCTCAAGTTTGTAAATTCTTTGGTTTTGGATTTTATTCAATTCTGCCACAATCAGGGCTAACATTCAAAGGTATCTTCATACCTTTATTATATCCCCTAACACTGTTTTCTGTGCAAAAGGCCATTTTTTATGGTGTTGTTTGAAATGAATTATAAATTAATAAAGTGAATTATTTCTAATCATCTGGTAACTTCTGAACAGCAGTCTCAGATCAACTGCTGCAACTTCACAAACTCGCACATGCTTTTGGGATTAAATGCTATCCCTTCCCAACTTTCAGTGTAGGCTAAAGGATTCAGTGGTGCCTGGTCAGGGAGCACAGCACTACTGGTTTATACCTTGGTTGCTTCTGTGTGGGATCAGAAGCGTTCTCCAGTGGCACAGGCCATGATGAGTGGTCCCCAGGCCCCTCGTCCTCTTTTGCAGCCCCCCACTCAGCTGCTGCCTTGCAAAGAATAGTGGGAGGAAGGAGAGAATGGCCTGAGGACTGATGTGCTGTTTCAGCCTGTGGTGGTTGTTTTCTCCTCTAAGGCAGCGAGTAGAGAGCACTGATTAACGCAGACCTCAGATGTGCACATTGGAGGCAGGTAAGGAGGAAGAAAAAAAGTGCAGGCAGAGTGCCAGTGAGGCTATGGAGATGTGTGTGTGAGAAAGGGGTTGGACAAGTGAAAGGAATGCTGGGCTGAGAATCATAGAATCACATAATAATTTGGGTTGGAATGGACTCCCAGTGCATGGGGAGGTGTGTTTTGGCAATGACACCAGCTATGCACCTGAGGGAGCTGAGTGAAAGGAGCAGTGGGCAAAGGAGTGGGCAAGGGTTTGTCTCTCAGTACTGGACTGACTGTCTTTCCTCTCTGTGCAGCATCAAGCTGTATTATTCTGGGGAGGAGAAGGAGTAATGGAAACCCCTATTCCTCTGGTTTTAGAGGAAGCATTAAGTTGGAGTCCTTTTGCAAATAATTGGGACTATCCCAACTGTCTTCAGCATAGTTCATTCCATGTGGTGTGAATCTTTCTCCAGAACAATCATAGAGTTAATAGTGCCTGGCCGAATTTCACAAGCTGTGGTGCCTTTATTGATCAGAGACAAAGACAGTACAGAAGAAATCTGCCTTGAACAGCAAAGTGCTTAAATACTCAGCTTGCCAGCTTCTCTCCACCTCTGTGAAAAGTTTTTGGCTATCAGGGTCACCAGATCTAATGGATCTTTGCTCTTGACTGAAGATTTTTCCAACTCATGTCACGGCTTATCCTGTACAGATTTTCCTCCAGGCTTTTTAGCCACTAGAAAGGATGGATACTTTCTCTTTTTCCCAGAAGTCCTGTTACTTAAAACAGAGCTTTATAGCAATTCTCCTTCCAGCACATGGGGTTAGTCTAGAGCACACGGGGTTAGTCTAGAGCACACAACATGGGACTGACGGAACCTCCTGTCCATCAGATCTTGTCCCATGCTGCCAGACACTACCACATCAGTTTGTTCCTTTTGGAAACGGGAAGAGCTCCATCCTAATGGTAATTATTTTTTTCTGCCCTGCTAGCACTTCTGAAAGTACTTTTCAAATAATAGATTTTCTTATGTTTAGAAATCATCAAGTGCAATAATGGGCAGCTCATACCTGATTGTTCTTGCGGAAAATGCCTGCCGTGCACTAAAGCCTCGGTAAGGCAAGTTTTCACACATATTCCCACCAGGAGTCCCTGGCGTTGGTTTGCTCCCACAGATTCACACCAGGCTCCCCGGGCAAGGACGGGTGCACTGGCTGTGCACGGCAGGGAGGGATGGGGTTTTGGTACGGGCGGGAGCTCGGCACCGGGTGTGGTACGGTGCGAACGTGGCTTGCGGGTGGGGCGCACGGCGGCCGCGGGCGGCTCGGTGCGGGCGCTCTGGGCACGGCGCGTCTGCGTGGCTGTGCCCAGGGGCGAAGGGGCTGGCTGCGGCCGCTGCGTGTGGCGGTACGTCCGCCTGTTTTGGGGAAGGGGCTGCGGGCGGCGGAGGTGGGCAGCGAGGGCCGGGCTGGGTGGCCGTGGGAGCTGCGTGCGGCGGGGCGCGGAGGGCGCGGCGGCGGGCCGGGCCCGCGGGCGGTGCCGGTGCCGGTGCCGGTGCCGC
>VWZS01009969.1:157703-297413 GCA_013397075.1 Rhabdornis inornatus | reverse complement strand
GTTTGGGGCGGGGGGAGCTGCGCAGAGTGGGTGCCTCGGGGCGCTCATGTGTCCGGCTCCCTTTGCAGGCTGCTCGGGTACTTCAGAGCCAGCGGGAGGCTGAGCCGGCAGCATCCCGGGCATTTCCAGCGAGCGCCCGCCAGCAGTCCGACACCGACTGAAATTTAGACGTCTTCAGAGAGGGGAGGAAGATCCTCATCTTCCGTAGCCTCCTCAATGAGTGCCAAGCTCTCCAAAGAGTTGAGACTGTCCCTGCCGCCTTGTTTTCTGAACAGGACATCTGCCACCTTAAATACCAGCAGCACCTGCATCACGCAAGTGGGTCAACTCTTTCAGTCCTTCTCATCCACCCTGGTTTTAATTGTCCTGGTCGCCCTCATCTTCTGCTTGATCCTCCTCTCCCTCACCACCTTCCACATCCACAAGAGGAAGATGAAGAAGCGGAAAATGCAAAGGGCTCAGGAGGAGTATGAACGGGACCACTGTGCCCGCAGCAGCAATAGCAGCAGCCAGCACCCCGGGACAGTGGTGCAGGGAGAGGCGCCCCAAGGAAGAGACAGCCGACTGGGAAGACCCCCCCAGGACTCGGAGATCCAGCGCTCCTCTGCCTCGGCAGCCCCCAGCTCTCAGCAAGCACAGGCTTGTTTGGACACAGCTGGCGCGGGGCTCCTGCAGACGGTGATCTTGTCATGATGGTTTGGGGGAGACCTCGCGAAGGCACTGATTGATGTTTGTAAATATCTGAGTGATTATTCTAGTCCCCGAAGAAGAAGAAAACATTGCTGATTCAAATGAACGAACAAGCCCATGGTCCAAGCGCATGACAGATCACATTGCGTTTCTCATTGACTGTCTGAGGAAAGAATCATCTTTTTACTGGAGAAGGAGCTGCACACAGCTACTAAATATTAAGTCATCCACCTGCACGACAGGGTCAGGGGTAGGGGGTCCCTTTTCTCTGGACATTACTACCCCATGTACAGGGATAATTGGGTTTCCCAATGCTCTTGGGATTCCCACTGCACCCTGTGTCATTGTTACATGGTGTGGGTTGGGGTGTGGGGGGAGAGGCAGGTCTGGTGGGTGCCTTGGGACCCTTCTGTCATCTCAGAGCAGACTGATGGTACAGTGTGGTCTCTCTTTTTGTGCTGGGATCTATGCCCCTGTCCCCCCCTCTCACTCCTTTCCAGAACTGGATATTGCTTGGTGTAGAAATGGCCATCCCTAGCTGGGCTTAACTGCAAGCACCCTCTGACCCGATGGCCCTGTGCCCCCAGCTGCAGCACTGAGTGACCCACTCGCTATCTGGGGGATGGAGTCAGCTGTCTGCATAGAGTGGTGCCTGAGCTTTCCTCTCCCATCAGCTCCCTTCATCTTGAAAAGTAGCCCCTTCCCCAAGCCATGAACATGAAACCCAAACTCAGTAGCATTCTGTGTGGAAGGGAGAGGTAATGTGCAGTAACTTGCCTGTCCCCTCCAGGGGAGGTTGTCTTTGTGCCTCCTGTTGGTCCTGAAACAATCCAGTTCTGCACCAGGCACTCTCCACTGAATGCCTGCCTTTACAGCTTTGTCTCCCAGTAAGGAATCCTGCAGCAGTACAGATCTTGCTTCTACTTTTTTAGGCTGATGTGTATTTTCAACCCTCCTAATCTTGTAGACAATTAGCTACAGACAACACTTAATTTTATTGTGTTTCCTCTCTTGGGAAACAAATAATGCAGTTGTGCAAAACGTCCACTCCCGACAGATATTTATTTTTGAAGTGGCTGCTTAGGAGTGGTGTAGTTTATCCCCAGGAAGCACAGAGAGTTTTGTTGTCTCTGGATGGCGGGTGTGAGTGGCTGCTGGTACTGTGTGTGTTGGAGGACACAGTGTGGTTTACAGAAAATGCGCCTTTGCTTAGTGATTAAATCAATGACCATTACTTGAAGGTGCCTTAACAGCATGCCGTACCCAAACTTCGAAACATATAGTGTGGTATTGTAGCAGAGGCAGCCCTCTACTGTGCATAGTAGTATATAAAAATTGCAGCAAAGAAAAGGTGATCCCGAGGGATATATTCTTTTTTTTTTTCTTTCTGTTTCATAACTTAAAGTAATTTGAGGATATAGTAATAGTCCACGGTTTTTAATATTCTGTATCCTTTGTATTCCTTCTCTAACATGCTCTGTCTGCCAGTCAGGGTAGCTGACTAAAGAAATCCCAGACACACAGACCAGGAGGTCTGGAGCCGTAATCTGTGAGTGAATGTCATTAACCAATTTGAAACTGGGAAAGAGAGTCGCAGGAGTCCCCCATACTCCTATAATATCCCCAAAATGCAGAGATTTCAGGGCAGTATTTCTGTCACCCAGTTCTCTCGCTTCCTGATCTTTCCTGGCGTGATGGGAAATTGCTGTTAAGTTTGGATCCGTGCCTCCATCGTTTTAGGGAAGAGCTGTACCAGGGAGCCCACGGAGCCGCTCCACCTGCTGAGGTTAGTGTGGTGAGCTGACTGATCGAGGGGTGTTTGTACATCGCCGTCCCGACGGCTGGCTCTTGCTGATAATGGGTACTTCGCTGTTGCTGGGCAAGGAAATTGGCTTTGTTTTGTTTCCCCTAATAAAGGATGCATGAACTTTTGTGTTTAACCTCCTTATGCAACTGCAGCACAGTGTTGCACCACAGGGAATAGATTTAGGACAATGAGGAGTGTTCAGTGAGCACTGATGGAGCTTCCTGACTGTTGATCTCCACTAAATAGAGAGGTATTAGTTTCCCCTTTATTTTGTGCCTTTAAACCCCCCCCTCCAACCCCCTCCCACCAGCCCTCCCCCATCCCAAACCAACAGTGTATAATTTCGAGTTTTATAAAAGCAATAAGATGTTCCAAATCACTCCAGTGCATTTCTGGTTGATGATTCCACTTTAGTGTCTGAAGTCAGATACTCTTTCTTCTGCCTTATGCACTCAAGGCATGCAATAATTCCCCAGAAGTGTACTGCTTGTCACATCTCATTGCAGTTATAAAATTGCCCTATTTTTGAAGAAAAAACAAAGGATGGAGAGATAGATATATATATATCTTTATATATATATTATGGATATACAGGTATATGTATTATTTATATAACCTCATGCCACTGAAAGTAGTTGCGAAAGTGTGACTAGAGTTAAAATATTATCATGTAAAACTCTATCCTTTGTTAATTAGCTTTGATTTAATATTTTAATATCTCTGTATTTATGTAAATCTGTGTAAATTATATGGTCTATTAGTAAAATTTCATACTGACTTTAATTTTCGCAGAACTCTGAACTTCTTGTGGTGTCATTTAAGGTTTTTTATTTCTAAAGTTAAATTAGACAAGATATGAGAAGTTGTAAATTCCTATTATCACACAGAATTACTGCAAAAAGGTTCATGCATTTTCCCACTACACAGCCCTATCTTGACGTATTGCTAGCTTATGAGGTTTAATTGAAAGGTCTCAGGAGATCTAGCTGATACAAGCAGGACATGTAGGTTTTCATTTTCATGAAACAATAAGCAATCTAGGGAATAGATGTGGATTTTTAAAACAGAGTTTATGCTTGGAGGTTCTGTCAAATCAATTGCTTCAAAACCCTACAGCTACAGCTAAACTTCTGCACTTAGCATTCAGTATTAATAAGGCTGATGCTTCTTTCCCCTCCCCCTCCTACTTAAACTAGAAAAGAGTAGAAAATTGTTCGTATTTCTAAAGCATACATTTTCAGCTAAATGTGAAACTGCCCAAAGGGTTTTGAATATACATATTTTATGCAAGTGTAATATCTATGTATCTGTATCCATATATTTAAATATTTTTGTGTAACCTTTTCTATGATATTTGATAGAGATGCTGGGTAAATGCTTGTACCTTTCTTGAATACAAGGAAGGATTTTTACCCTCTCAATGTGGACATTCTTTTTCCTGTGAATTTGCACTGGTTTTGTTGAGAGACAGTGGTGACTGGGCAGCTGAGTGCTGGTTGATGGATGGAAGCACAGACTGTCTTTGCTCTGTTCGGGGGCACATCCTCCAGCTGGATTTTCCTGGCTCTGAACTGGAGCTGGTTGGCCACTAGCATCCTGCATGTGTAAGAATAAGAAGTGCTGTGGGGCTCAATAGTTCCTGTTTGGTCCAGCCGTTGTTCCGTGGAAGAAGCACGACAGCCGTGACTCCTTTTGTAGAGCCTAGTGAGAGCAGAGCTGATGGGCAATGCCATGGCCATGCTGGGACTGCGTTGGAGCATCAGTGATGCCTCGTCCTGCACTCCTGTCCTCAGAGCCTGGGGACTCATCCAGCTCCTGCTGGCTTCAACAGGAGTGGCTTGCACTGACTGCCAGGGGACTGGGATCCCACCTGTAGCCCACATGGAGGGTGACATCTCTCCATATCACCCACCACCTGCTCTGCACCTGTCCTGGCAGTCTCCACGGGGATGGAAACCACTGCATCCCATGAGGACTAGGCGCTTCAGCCCCGTAGCGCTGGGGAACCTGCACTGCTCTGCTTCTATGGACTGAGGCACTTAGGTTCCTACATGGATCCTGGACAGGGAATGTCATTTAATTCAAATATGTCATTCCGGCATTTTTTTCTTTGGGGCTTTGCCTACTCAAATGTAGTTTCAGATAAAATTTGCCGGGCTCTCCATTCAGACATGTTTTAACTTTTGATACATCTCTCTCGGATGTATATCTGTAAATTTATAGATATATATCTCAAAAGAAATTCTGGACAAAAAGCAAAGAGCAGAGACTTCACATTATTGACAAAACTGTCCTATGACAAAAAAAAGAGCTTTTTTTTTTAAATTTAAAATTAATTTTAGAGGCTGCATCTTTAATGTAAATAGCAAGTTACTCTGTGATTAATGTTTTCCATAGCATTTCTGAGTAATTGCTATCTTGTTTCTGGAGAGCTGTGTCCAGTGTTATGAAGCAACTGTGCTTTTTTTCTTCTGTTGTTATGAATATGAGTGCAACTTTTATGTAGGGAGGAAAAAAGAACAGGATTCAATTCTTTAGATAGGACTGAATTATTTTAAATCCAGTTATAGGACTTGGTTGCTTATTTTTCCTTTCTTGTGGTTATTCTCTCTGCACGTTCATATTTTTTCTATGGGTACTTGAAGCCCTACATTTTAATAAGTATGCAAGATATGAAGGGAAACATGACAAATGATGTAGGAAATATTCTTTTTCCTCTTTTGTGTAAATAGCAAAATTTATAATGACTTAGATACCGTTTCATTACATTTCTCATCTCTATAGAATTTGGCATGACACATACACAAATCTTTAATAACACTTTCATTTATGTTAAAAGTTAGAAATACTTTTATCCAGGATTGACTTGCTCATCTCTTTCAGCTATCTGATATTTTTTCCCCTAAGCCAAGTTTTCCATCTGAGTGCAAAATAAATTTCTAGTAGAACAGAGCCTCCTTCTGATTTTAGTCTTTTACATGTAGGTCTCTGGTCTGAATCCAGACAAACTCATTAGTGTAGAAAATGTGTTATGAACTTGCAGGAACTGGATGGTGTATGAGCCTTGAAGAGAGAGGTGACTGGCAAGCAAACAGGTGAAATGCCTGGCAATGGAAATAGTTGGCTTTCTTGTGTGGAGTTGTGGAAGGGAAGCCTCCCCTTCCACTGGATGGACCTGGGTGAAGGGCGACCCATTCCAGCCACAGCAGAGATGAGTATCGATGTCCTTGCTGATCCTGTTGCTCTAAAACGTTCATTTTCTATATGACATTGGATCTTATTTCTGTAAATTATATGTAATGTATTTCTTATTCAAGTCAAAGAGGTTTTCATTGCTTCATCAGTACTATATGTTCTATGTGGATAATTAGAATTAATTTTCCAACCCTTTTAACCTAATACCTCTACAAGCATCGATTTTGTATGACTTAGGAAATAAATAAATATTTGGATCAGAACCCTATCAGTAAAAATTGCCTTTATTTATATAATCTGATGTTCCAGTTGGCTTTTCTTTGTTGTTTCCTTCCTTGAAATGGAGCGATATAATCTGTTCATATCTTACTTTTCTAAGAGGACAAAGACTTTAAAGCAAATACTGCAAAATACAGGCATACAAACAGGAAATTTTTTAACATTGTACAGCAGACTGAAATAATATAGACTTTTTTTTTTGTTTCACAGTCATTCTTTAACCTCTGTTTTTCATACCACCTCCAATCAAGGAAAATTTTAACCTAAAATCTTTTGACAGAACTCATATAAAACACATTGCTTTGCTTTCATGGCTTTACCTTTCCTTACTACGCAGCCAGTGACCAAGTACAGCTTAAAACTTTTCAAACAGTATCCTAGGGGATTATGAGTGCTGTAAACAAGGGGCCAGTAGAGTAGGTTATAAGGTGAAAATATTAGCTCTATAATACAGTAAAAGTAGGAAGGGGTATGGGGTGAATTTAAGATTCTAAAGGAATGCCTTGATTTTGTTCCTGACTCTGTCACTCACATTGTGAGGCTCTCAGCTTCCAAGCTCTTTATATAACAGTGTAACTTATCTATTAAACAGAGTTGGAGCCTGCAAATATACAGCCCTGAAATTAATAAATTAAGCATCATCTACATAAAAAAAGTACTCATAGCATAATAGAAATTAGAAGAGTCTTTAAGCTGTAATCACCTGGCTTGGATTGTTCAAGTGCTTGCACTTGGCAGTGAGATCCAAGTGGCACACTGCACAGCTGGGAGACGGATGGCTGGGCAAGATGCTTGAACAGTCACACCGAGAAGCTCAATTTAATTTTTAGTTTGAAGTGGAATACATATTATGGAGGAGAGCCAAGAAAAGTAAAGTTTATTTTACCATTTCATCATACATAGCACTTCTTTTCTCAGTGCACAAAACAACCTGGTATGGTTTAAGCAGAGTGCTGACTAAGGTAATAGGGGTAATAGGTAATAGGAAAAGATAATTCTTGGGAGTAAACCCATCACTAATGAAATTCATGGCACAACCTCCTTGAATACAGTGGGGCCTCAACTATGCCCAAGAGAATACCAGATCTCACTCTCTGCTGACTGTCTATCCCTTGTCAGTGCCATCAGACTCTTGACTTCTCAGTATTTCTAGGTCATATGGATTTCTCCTGTCTTTTCACTCACCATCCATATGGTGAAGGATCACATGGGTTTGCCTACATATGACACGCTTTTGCTCACTTTTGCTTTTGTTGAATCCTACTATTTGACTTTCTGCTAGAGAGCCTGTTTGTCTGCTCTTTCCACTAGGGATAGGCTATGTTGTCTCTTCCTCCTAATGGATAATCTCAGCCTATCTCTGACATTAGGAAATTCCTCACTGTAAGTCATCAGTTGGTTTGATTTCTGCAAAGATTCTGTAGGACTTTGCTGTCATCTTGGTCCAGCTTGTCACACATTTACCCACAGCCCAACCACTCTGCAGCAAGACAGAAGAATTTGAGAAAGTGCTAGACTTCAAAATAGCCTAAGAAATACAGGCACAATTCCCAGCATAGTCTACTGGCATTGGAACAGCATCACATTTACTGATTAAACTGCCAGCCCAAGACCACAGGCAGGAACTGCTGAGAAATCAACATTTTTTCATATCAGGAGCACTGCTGTAAGGAAGAGCATCAGTTACTATAGAAAGAAGACAAAATAAGGGAAAGGATATGATTATGAGTATTAATATACAAATATATGTAAAACCCATGAGACAGGCAAGATCAACTGAATGTCTAGTAGTGGCTAGCCACTCAGTCCACATTTTCTTCTTTTAAATCAGATTATCACAATCCATCCTATTACGTGTGATCTTCTATGCTTTTAGACACATCCTTTTACTTTGCTGCTCAGTCAATGAGCCTATACTTGTTTATGAACTCCAGTTAAACTCTTTAAAGTCTATTTGTTTCTATTATAGAAATAGAGTTTCTATTAAATCATCCTTTGAACAGGCCTCAGCAATAGCATAGGGGAGCCTTCATTTCCAGCACTTTTTTAGAGCTTGTTCAATCTGCTAAACATGATGTATAAAGGAGGACAACAGTCCAGATGCTCATATGGGGTCACTGCAAAAATCTGTAAACCATGATTGCATCCAAACTGAAAGGAAGATACCAATTAAATACTGAGATGGCCACGACTTTTTACCTGTCTACAATTAAGTAAGTTCAAAATATCTCTGCTCACTGCTTGAGTTATTTTGGATTTATGTACTGCTGGAAGTGAGCTGACTATAAGCCGTTGCCTATCTGACAGAGCTTCTCTGAAGTCAGTTCATCCTGAGATAAAGGGATGAGGATGAACCTAGTGTAGGAGTGGAAAAGGTGGGTGATATGTGACAGATGGGTGTTAGGATTGTTTGCATAGCACTGTAGCCATACTGCAGGTCTAAGGGCAGATTTCTCAGCCCCATGTACTTGCAAGTGCGAAAACATAACAACATTACACAACTCTTGGTATCAGATCTGTACATAATGCCTTTTATAAGTGAAAACTTTTTACAGCTTCCAGAGAAGCTCTTGAGATTGCTATGCTCCAATTAGACCTCTTTTGTTTCTTTTCAAAAAATTTCTTCTAATGCCCTGGAAAACAGAAACTCAAAATATGTCAAAATAAAGTAAACAACAGGATGCTGTAATCCATGTGAGAAAGGTGTGTTTCTGAAAGACACCAGGCTGACAAATCTTTATATGTTCATAGCCTGGGGACTTCACCACCAGAGAACCATGTTTCTTCTCTGCTGATGTGCACCAGTTGTTGCAGTGGGGGGCCAGGAGAGGAATTCAGATTTCCTCAGGCTGATGGAGTTGGTGAAGTTGTGATGGCATGAGCTGTCAACAGGAAAATGAAGAGAAAACACTCACCTGCCATCATGGAAGGCATGGGGAAAAAACAAGTTTCAGAAACAAAGATTCTGCTGGGTTAGAAGTGGTGATTTGTTATGGAATATCTCCAGGATTTACTTCGCAGTACCTTGGCTCAAGTAACATCTCATCACAAGGAGGTTTCCATTTGCCTCCGTGTCTCCTGCCCTCTTTCTACCACTCTTCCAGCCCACCTTACCTTCACTAAGTTATTTTACTCTGAAGCAAGTTTTGGTACACCTGCACAAATGTGTGGCAAACGAGCTAGTGAACCACAAGGCAGCAACAACCCATGGGTGGGCTGTGGAAGAGCCATGAAACAGCCTGGGAAAGGGTGCAGGGGCACTAAACCCCTCAGAACAGTTGTGTGAGGAAGGGCTAATGAGACCATGTCCCTGTCATGGACATCTGGTATTAAAATATCGATAGCCTTCTGTGGCTGTGGAGCTCCAGCTGGCTCTTGGGCTCTGGCACACCTCACTGCCACAGTGCCCACAACTTTCTTCATATAAAATGTGTGATATAAAGCTTGCATCCTTCCTCTACCCTTTGTATGAGATCCCTCATGTTTCCCCAAATATCCCCTTGCTCCTCTGTATGACCAGCTCCACACAAGGTCTACAGCTCCCACTCCTGCAAGGTGAGGGCAATTGGACTGTGCAAACAAAGCCAGTTATCCTTGCCTTCCTCTCCTTGATCCCCAGCCCAGCCACCCACCTATTTTGTAAGGAGCCAACAACGTTCAGCTCTCTGCTCTTCCCTCAAACACAGTTGATATTAGGCAATGGACCCAAAAACTGCTGGGGGAGGACAACTGACAGGAGGCTGGGCAGGGAATATGCCTTCACTATAACGCAGGCGTTAGTGAAAGAAGTTATTTTTCACATCTCATGAATTGTAAGTAAATTTCAAGACTCTTTTGGTGCCTGACTCAGAGTTTTGAAATGTTTGGATTTGGCAATGATGCTCAACAATATCTCTGAAGCCCATCTGTGCTGTTTACACGCTCTTTCTTCAGCCCCCCAGGCATTGTCTGTTTCCTTTGGTTTTCCAGACTGTGATCTTTTGAAGCAATAAATTAAGGGTTTGTTTGATAATTGTGATGTTTGTGTGAAAGTTGTTCAGAAGGTGAATCATAGATTTCTAAGACTAAAATGGGATCTGGAGGCATATAGCTGCAAAATTATCTGCAGTCTGTCACAAACAGGATTTTAATCCAGTAATTCACGTCTCCTGGTCCAGTGGCCCAGAAGCATTCATTTTTTAGGAGTTGGAGCTGATTTCCAGCCTGCAAGTACTGGTGAATCCAATTCATGCTTTTGTAAGTTTTTTCAGTAATTACAAAAGTAGCCAAAAAATACAAGATTTGTCCCTTAAAGGCAGTATTTTTATAATATACAGAATGAAGTTAGCATATGCAGTAGTTATTAGGACACTGTAATAATCAGACGTCTGGCAAGGAAGGTGAGCCATCTGTGAAAATATAGTTCCTGTGACATACAATAACCCAAATGATGCCTCAGTTATAAATTCACAGCACTGGGACTGCAAACAAAACTGTGTCCTGGGGGAAAAGTATGAGAAACTGTTACATATGCAACCATGTACCTATTCAGAAGGTGTCAGATGAAATAAATGAGATGTTCGTAGTCACTGTGGAATTTTGCCTCACAAGAAGTCCCCCACCCCATTTTTATTGATTTACCCTTGCCTCCCTTCACTGTTTTCCCCTCACTCCAATATCTCTTTAACAACAACAAAAAAAATATTGTGCTGTGCCTCCAAATATTTCTTTACTCAAATGTCTGCATCAGAGAGCTCCTTAGTGAGCTGCATACAAAGACAGAGGCCAAATATGGTCCCCAGTTTTTGGTGTTTATAGAAAGATATAGATAGATATAGATATATGTGTATGTATCTTTATAATCCATATACAAATTCTCTCACACAGATTTTGGTCTTCTTGAAGCCCAACATTTAACTTTCAAGTTAATGAGGTTTTCATAAAAGTTTGGGGTTATTTGGTCTTTTCTAACTGCTTCATTTGTGTTAGTAAAAAAAAAAAGTATCATCAGTTATTGAAACTTGTGGGTATTTATAAGAGTATAAGCAAGTAGCACCAAAACAATTATCTTCCAGCCTAATCTCAGAAGGAATTTTCATTTTGATTTGCCCTAAGAGAAAGAAAATAACATTCATGCTTATCAATGAGTGTTTCCTAGGGTATGCAGATACTAACAAGGCAAAGTACTGAAGCAAGTTGGCATATTTTTTTCAGTTGATAAATAATTCACAAAACAGCCACAGGACAGTGCAAAGAATATGCCTTCTAGTGAAAATCTAAAAACCTCAATCCATTCTGTTTACCCAAGAAAAACCTGAAAGGTGATTTGTGCACAATCCTACATGGGAAAGATGTTTTTCATGGGAACTAATTGGTCAGAATTTAATAGAATATCCTGATGTGACAGTGCAGAAGCTGATGCTGTATAATATGGATAGTACAGATAATTGAGCTGTGGCAGAGTCTTATCATTCAAGCTGTTATTCTGAAATGTCATTACTGTTAAAGAAGTTATAAAAGGTTGATGCAAAGATTTTTGGTTAATGACATTCCTGAGATGGATTTCTACAGGAGATTGGACAAGATGATTTTATCACTTTCCTTTAGGCTTCAATCTGTTGATCTGCAAAATAAATTTTTCACCGTGAAATATATATATTTTTTTTTTGTTAAGGAAAGTATTTATTTTGCAGAAATATTTTACAGAGATGGACAATTGAAAGAAAACCATTTCCATACTTTTGTTACAAGGCTAGCATTTCCCAGAGGTGAGGGTTTCTCCTTGCTTTTTTACAGCACACCTTCACTACTGCATGACACATCTGACTGACAGAAGTCTTGCAATAGACTTGACAAGAGCTGTTAGCTGCATAATGGTACAGGCTGCCTCAAACAGTACTTCAGTCTCCTCAACTGCATACTTCATTCAAGAGATGCACTGAAAGCTTAAGAAGGGTGCAAAGAAGGCAATTTCAGGAAAGAGAATATCAGTGGATTAACTCATATTTTACAACTATAATTAAGATTGGTGATAAGCTAAAAATACTGCAAGATTCACAAACTACATTTCTATAGATCAAAGACCAAACTTTACTAGGTAGAAACAGGATAGTAGTGTTCTAAAAAGTCCTCTAGTGGCACTCTCTGTGTGCTCTTGGGAATGTCACAGAGCAGCAGGATACATACATCTACAGCCTGAAGTTTAAATGCAGTTGTCCCAACAGTTGTATGAGTCCAAGGAATCTGCATCCTTCATTTTCATGTTTGTTGCACAGAGAGAAAAAGATATTACCCAACATCACACTGGAAGAAAATGGCCATTTGTTCTAGAAAAGTGACTTGGTAGTATATATAGATTCACAGGAATGAAATTCAGCAGTCTGAAGAAAGGCATTAAGTACTCTTGCAATATCTGCTCCATCAGGTACCTCATGGATGGATACAGAAATTGCTTCCTAACTCCTGAGTGGTGCAGGTCAGATTCAAACAGCTAAAGCACTTGCATTTTGGAGGAAAGGAAGAAGTTACTGAAAGCGTCAAACCCTTGGTGCAGTGGGGTATAGTGATAAGTAGAAAAGAAACTGTGAATTGAACAATAAAAGGAAAAATTTGGGGAAACTTCTTCCAGGCTTTGCTTTCCTGATGAACTCTGAGCCACTGATAGTGTCTCATGGCTATGGGAAGAATTCTGGGTGCTTAGGAAACATAAGGCATCCTCTTGATTCTTAAACTTGTCCACGGTTAAGCAGCAACGAGGTGTGGGAATTTGGGTCTGCTCTTGGCACCACTTCCTGCTTTAGTCACATAAATCCTTTGTTCGATGAATCCTAACTAATGCACTAGGGGGCGAGACTCAAAAGTTGCAGTGTCCAGATCTTTTACTGGAAGTAGCTTTATATATATCTCCACACTACTTGATTTAGTGAAAACCCTCTCCACCCCCACCCAATTCTGTATTACAGTTTATGCACTTATTAAAAGAGCAGTTTTATCCTTGCATAGCCTCATATCCTATCCCAGATTCCATTGCAAAACAGATGCATTTACTCCCTGTGGTTTTGTCTTGCTTTGCCTTTTTTTTTCCTATTCATGTCTATAAAAAGTTTATGAAGATGTGGTCTGCTATCTGCACAATTTGAACCATGAGCTCCATGGGGTGGTGACTATGGTCATATGTACCAGACACAAAAATGGTGCTGTATAAACACAGAGGATATGCCTCTAATTAATAAAAACTCTTTTCAATTCTAAGGGTGACTGAAACAAGGGAGAGGGTATTCATAGAATAACTTGGTTTGGAAGGGACCTCTAAGCTTAATTTAAAGCCCCCTCCAGCAGTTTGGCAAGTCTATGACTGAAGATGCTCTTCCCCTTCTCCAACAGATGGACCCCACCAGCCCCCAGGGCCAGGTTTCTCAAAGTAAGTGAGTCCCATGGTCTGAGTAGCCGAGCCCCTGGCTGTTGTAGCAGTGACCATTTGCTCTGAGAACTGTCTACTATGTAATGCAAAGTGAGAAGATCATTCTAAGTGTATGAAATTGTTTGTGACATTAATTCAGTCCCAGATGTGTTGAATTGTTCTAATATGCGAGGCTGGGAAGCTGAAGCCACTGAAAATGGATATGGTGTATTGTTAATGTGCTTGATTATCAGAGAATTAGAACACTTGTTTGAAATAGTGTCAGCTGTGTATAATTTCCAGTGGATTTATTGGGCATGAAACCCATGTGTGATGATGTATTGCTGTTAGCATCATGGAAGAGGTTATACTGTCTTGGATTTTGCTTTTCCAGCAGCAGTGTATTTCCACTACAATGTTATCAGTATATGTGATATTTTTTGCTCACTAGAAACAGCAAAACACTTGTAAATGTCATCATCCATGGGACAGCGATGTGCTCTTTGAAAGGTTCCTTTCTATAATGAGAGCAACCTCAATTTTGTCACTGCTCACAAATGACACAGCTTACAAGCTGAATGTCTGCTGCAGAGCTGCCAGCAGTGGCAAAACTATTCTTGGATGTAGAAACACATGGTGTGTTGTTCTCCAAGAGACAGAGT
This sequence comes from Rhabdornis inornatus, assembly GCA_013397075.1. NCBI lineage: Eukaryota > Metazoa > Chordata > Aves > Passeriformes > Rhabdornithidae > Rhabdornis > Rhabdornis inornatus. The sequence continues at coordinate 283,402 of VWZS01009969.1, read as the reverse complement.
GACACTGGCCTGTAAATCACTAATAAATGTAAAAAAACCTGCAAGTTTTAGTGTGAACTAAAGGCAAGTGATACATGCCCAGCTCAGGAGACTGAAGTCTCTGGTCAGTTCACTTGGCTGCTACAGATTTTAGCTGGAAACCATCTGCCAGCACATCTGGTATTATTTGTGTGGGTGAAGAAAAAGTACAGATATTCTGCTTAAGGCCAGTTTGGGCTTCCAGATTTCTCATTTACCTCTGAGATTCACCTCCCAACATATCCTCTGCACCCACTGTTGCCCTGGTCTTGAATCAGCGGTGGAGGTCTAGCACCACTGAGTCCTTGAGCTCTGGTACTGCTCTATTCAGCCTCTTGTTTTAGCATTGGTCACCTGGCAGAATGGTGACATGCATGGAAATGGGTGCTGTAAAAGCTGGGCTGGATGAGATTTCCCAAGCTATCTAGTTGCAGTTAGTAAGTAGAGTTTAAAGCTAGGTAAAATCAAGTATTTAACCCAAGCAAAAATCCTTGGAGACTTGGTGATTGTTTGTTCCTGGGACTCACAAGCATGGGCTTCTCCTCAGGTGTTGGAAGAGATTCATGAGCCTTGGACAGTGGAAAAGGATCCTCAGATGTTGGGCAGCTGAGTTTAAATGCTCCCTCAGTCTATTGTTATATTAACTCTGCAGCCAGAAAAAATAACTATCATGTCTAATGCTGTGCTGTGCTGGGTTTTTATCAGCTTTTTTGGACTGACGGTTCCTTATCTAGCATGGATTAATTTCATATTTTCCGACCTGGAATGGAAATCCAAGCAGAGTATTTTATTGTTTGCATGAGTCCTGCTCTCTTTTCAGTACAACTTCCCCTGAGAGATAATGGGTTATTTTAGATAGGTAGAATGTAGGGGGCTGAAGTGAAGTATCGAAGAGTCCCTTACAAAATATCTGTCAGTAACCTTAGGTGGAGATGTAAATTATTAGTACATCTCCCGTAATGCAGGTATAAAGTAAAACATGAGGGACACTATCAGGTTTGTGAGAGGTTGCTGAAGATATTCTACTGATCTAGTGGTTCTTGAGACATCTGAGGGATCTGAAACTGGCCTGGTGGGCTCTGTGTTTGTGATACATTACTGCTGTATCAATCAATGTTAGAACTTCTAATGCTTATCTGCACTCTATAAGAACCACCAGGTTTCTCCTTTGATGAATATTTGGGCTTTAAAAAAATCTTTTTGTCTCTCTTGAATGCATTTGACATTGATCATAGCTATAAACAGGATTTATGTCCAAGGGGATCTGATCCAACTGATCCCCTGTGGCATTCTTTAGGCATACTGTGTCCTGCACTTGTGAATAAAATGATTACCAGATTGGGGCCAGAGAGGAATTTTTTCCTAGGTGAGACCATCAAATTGTCAGAGTTCTTTGTCCTTGTTCTATTCAGCACAGCTGCTAAAGCCTGACTAGCAGTTCTATTTAGCCACTAGTGAGTGTTCCCCCCCCATTATTCTATGTCACTGGTGACATACTTGCTCTTCTGTGCAACTGCAGATTAAGGCTGACTACGTGATAGAGAGTACCCTGGGATCTGTGCCATGGAGAGGAATTTGGTACATGCTTTTGACCTGGATAATTAATGAGTGGTTATATGGGGTTGAAGAGATGGGATGCAATGTGTCAAGGCCGTGTTTTTTTTACCCTGATCCTGTTTCCTTTGTTCCTTGCTACTTCATTTGGTCATCCACAGCAATTAGTGATTGAAGCAATGATAGGAAAAATTATATAATTACAGTTTCAGAGAACACCTTGCTCTTTTCATAGGTGACACTTCAATTTCACTCCTTGAATTGCATATGCATTGTATGCTGGAGTGCTTGGGCAAGCCTGTGGCATCTGTGCCACCATGAAATCACATGCCTGAAAGAAGAGGGAGAGAGGTAAAGGTAGTCACAGTAGAGATGGGGATGGGAAGAAATGGAGGTAGGATGAGCAAATGGCCAACAAGCTGCTTCTAGCAAAGACATTGCAATTAAAACCAGAAGCTGATGCAATCATAATGGTTTCTTATGTAATGCTAAATACTACTATTTTACTCTAATTTTGATAACAATTTTTCTGTTTCACTGAGCACTGTGCTGAAAGCTCCTTACAAACAAGGTTTTAAGTGCATCATGTAAAATTTGAGCATGTCAGAATAATCTGCTCATTTCAAAGGATCCAGTGTACCCAGGCTTCTTCTTCCTAACTGCCCATGCAGTGCTTTGGATTGCTTATTAGAGAAGGTAGGCATGTAGAATATTAATAGGAAATAGTATGCTTTTCTATTAAATTAACTGGACAGTTTAAAATTCAAGTACTTTGTATTGTCTTTTTTGAATTGTGGGCAGTTAATGGAGGAAACATATTCAAGGAGATTTTTAGATCATTTTTACAGGAAAACTAATTTAAAATACAAGAACTTGGATTGCGGCATTTCAGGACATTGTTAATGCAGCTACTGTTCTGGATGATCATAAAATTAACTTATTCATGTAGACAAGCTGCAACATTATCACACTAACTGCCAAATTTATAATCTGAGTGATAAACAAGTTAGCTTCTTTCAGGCACTTAAAAAAATGTTTTAAAAGGACAACTGTAATGAAGGTGAGTGCTCATGGAATTTTTCTGTATGCATGAGTTTTCCATGTAAGATAGAGTATTATAACTGTGCAATAACAAATATAATTTATAACAAATATATTTATAACAAATATCTTTTATAATAATAAAAACATCTAGAAGAAATATCATGAACTCATCAAGCCTGTGTCCTTGACTTCTGCTGTACCAGAATGAAGAACCTGTCTTTCATTGGTGAGCAGTTCATTAATCACTGATCACATATCATCACATTTAGTCATTCTGATATAATGCATAAATTATTCAAAAAGTAACGTGAGCAAACTGTAGCACTTCATAAAATTTTAAGGTGTATTTTTATGTGCCTTTTTCAAGGACAATGCAACAGTACCTGTTTGCAAATGGCACTCAGCTTTAACAGAATTGTCCCTAGGGAACTGAAACCAATTTCAGAGTAAAGTGTTACAGGCTCTTGTCTGAGTTGGTCAACACAGCTGTAAGACTTTCCTATTGTAGTCGGGGATCAGTGCAGCTTCTGATAGCCTGCAAGGGTTTAAAAATTATTTCTCGTTTCAGTTTCTGAATATCTAAAGTCTGGACCACCAGAAAAGTGGCAGATTTTGCAAAGTTTTGGAGGGGAAGGGGAAGGAAAACTGGTGGCTTCATCTAATTTTGTAGATTATAAGGGGTGGGGACTGACATTTAGGTCTCCAAAACCATTTACACTAAGACTATTCAGATTTCAGGGGACTGAAAATCAGATTTGTGTTTCTTTAATGGGTAATGCTAGAGGTGTAAAGACTCTCAATGTAAACGGAATTTCTCTGATCAGGTGTGATGCCTCAGTCTGTGCATGACACACACAGAGTGCATGTGTGGTTTCTTAATATGTCCCATGGTAGACTCTAAAAGCATTAACTGAATCTGAAGGCTTTGTACAGCCACTCTTCACAAGTCCTCATTTATTGACTCTTTCTCTGCAAATCAGTGGTGTTCATTGCTTCCCAATCCTGTAGCATAGGATCCATTGGAATTATATGAGATGTGCAATTTGTGCCTCTAATCCTCTACAGTACCTTTACCCAAAGCTTGACTTGCTTTCAAGTCACCTTCAAGCCACAGAGAGCTTTCAGTCTTGAATTCCTTCTAACTCTTGTTCTGCTACTGCTGAGAACATTCCCAACCAACTCTCTCTGTCAATATCCTCTAGGGGAAAAGCCTTGGCAAAGGGCAATTCTTCTGAAGAGCCCTGGTTCTCATGACACGGATTTGTCTTGTCACATTTTATTATCAAATGACACTGCAGACCTTGTAGGAGAAAGGTCATAATCTAAACAGACAGAAGAGGTAAAAAGTGGACAGGGGCACAGGACATGGAATTGGGAAGTCATCTGTCCAAGGTCACACAAATGATCAGTGCCACAACTGGGAATAAAAGAATAAGATCCTTTCCCAGTGTGTAGGTGACGCTGAATGCCTGTCAAGACTTTTGCAGATGAATAAACATCAAGTACATTTTAAAAAAGATTTTTCTGCTGGAAAATAATTTCCCAGACCCCCTAGGTTCTAGTATTTCCCCCAACTCAGATTGCCTTTTTATCATCAAATTGCAAGGTCTAGTCTACCTAACATAAGCACACAAATACAAGAGCACAATGCCTGAAGAGAGTACCCACAGACATTGGAGCCTCCTCCCTAAGGAAGTGTTGCAGTGAGATGTCTGCTTTGATTGCTTCTGACCTATGTTTTCTTTGTAGTTAATGGAGGGAGATAACCATCAGAAGGACGATTCAGGCTCAGATGTGAGACAACTTAAAGTAAATGTTACAATTTAGGAAAGGTGAATCTGGCCTCTGTCCTAAGAAGGATGCTTTGCATCTCTGCACAGTGAAAAGAGGGATGACCACTTCCAAAAACTAATAGATGCTTATCCTAATAGAGTGTAAAAGACTGGTAGAAATGAAATATATTCATTGGCATTCTATACAAGTAAGAGAAAAAAAAAATTGAAGATTGATGACATCTTTTTTTCTCCCCCTCAAGTTGTTGTCCTTCCTCAGTAGTATAAGACAGAAGGAAACAACCAAGTAGTTCAGATCCACTTGGGCATAAAAAATTTTGTGAACTGGTCGGAGGACTCATCCAGTGAAAGGATCCTACATAGTTCCCCCTTGTTTTCTTAAAATGCTCAGCATTGTCATTTGATTTGAATGATGATAAAACTGCTTCTGAAGCCTTCAGCATAATGGCTGCAAACCAGGCCAAGTGCTGTCTTTTTGTTTCATGAAATGGCTGCGTTTCAATGATAAACATAGCCAAAGGGGAACATTTTGGTTAAACTATTTTAAAAACCCCACAGTGTCTTGTTTGCAATTAGTTGAAATCTGCTTTAATAGGCCAAAGCAATTTTTTCACCGAAGTTTTATTCAAGTTGTCATCTTTCTTTGTGACTTATAGGGGGGCTGAAGGACCCCTTCCATTCTTGAGTGGCCATTTAGAGTTTGAGTCAAAATGTTGGCAAGCATTTTGGACGCATTCAAGTCAACATATATAGAAGGATTTGGAGTGTGCTTTGGATTTGCCCTGACTGAGTTTGGCTGTTCAAAAGTACAGCCTGGAGCTGGACAATGCTGAGTGTCCCCGGGCACAGAAGCTTGTGGGGCCTGGGTAAGAAGGAGTGGAGAGGTGGAAACGTATGGGACATTTGTGGCAAAGGAGAAAACCCATATTACTTGTACAATAGAAAGGAAAGCGGGGAGTGATGGGAAGCATGGATTGTTTGAGAAGGGAGGACAGAGAGTGTCACCTCAGTGCTGATGGGCTGAAGCAGGAGAAGTGAGACAACTGCACCATCTCACCTACAGAGCAGGAGGGAGAGCAGAGCAGGCAAAAGGAGCTCTTTACCATTCCAGCCAAGATGGGGGGGCTACTCCTCCGCACTTCAGCACGCAACCAGTGCCCCCTTACTGCTGCTGGTAGCCAAGTTTGAGCCTGTGCTCCTGCTGGGAGTGCACGAGGGAACTCTCCACTGTGGACTGCACATGAGCTCTGGGCTGCTTTGGCAGGGAGAGCCCAAGCCCTCCGTGCAAAGTAAGGGTTTTGCTCATCCAACCCATGTTGAACAGGCATAACACAGCTAAGAGTCCTTTCAGTTTTTTCTCCCCCAGCTTCCTCAAGTGCAGCTCTTCCAAAGCGGAATGCAGGGCATTGAACCCTAGGGTTCAGTTCCATGGTCCATTTGATGTGACTAAACCATCTGCCTGGTTGTTTCTTTTCTCTATTTTCAGTTAGGTAAATTCCCTGATCTGACCTTCTGTGCATCCACACAACATCTTGTGTTGGCACAAGTGAGAAAATGTGGCTGGGGCCAGAGAGCAGAAGGTATAGCCATCCCTTTAAATAACAGCCCAGATTTAGGTCAGCTCAAACCAGCTATGAAGCCAGACCTTGATCTTCAAGGACTCACAGTCAGCCTCACGAATCTTGACTTCCAAGCAATAAAATATTTTTTTCAACCACTGCCTATTTCAGTTTTGTCCCACACATTGTGGGGTCACTAACACATCCCTATATAAGGGAAATGTTAGGCATAGTTGATCAATGTTTGCAAAATGCCAGATGCTACAGAAAACTGGAGTAAGAGCCATCATCTCAGCTTAGCTTAGAGTAAGATGCCTAGCAAAGCATCCCATTCCTGTGTATTGTGGCACTTAAGCCTTTCAAGCAACCCACGTGTTGTACAGTGGGTTGTAATTTACAGTAGCACTAGTGCCAGAAGCATTCAGAAGAACCTCTGGGGGGTAGGTGCAGGCTCTCTAAGTCCTTTGCAGTGACTCGACCCCACAAGTTGACAACCTGATATTTTGTGTTCCTGCAGTGCTGAACACACTGGGTTTGAACAAGATAGCTTATATGTAGAAGCTAGTGCAATAAGTCGTAAATAGTAGAAATAAACCCATGTTCCTGAGGACCTGAAGAAGATGACACATAGCAGAGTGGTAATACACAGTATGTGAAGTAGGGTAATTAGAGCCTTTCCTTGTGCCTATCTTCCATCTTCCTCAAGAGGAAAAATAATATGGATTTTCCCATCTTACATCTGAAACACCGGGCTCACATTTTTGTTGCAATGTTTTAATGCAGCTCCTCTTAATAGATGAGATCACACTGCTGGATATAGAAACCTCGTCAGGTGAGGAGCTGCAGTTGTTGACTGTGCTGTGAGAGAGCTATTGTGGTGATGATTATATACTAAAAGTACAAGAGTGGTTAGATTGCATGAAACACGTTTTTTTTTTAAATAATGAAATGCTAAAATAGAAGGAAACCTCCATTTGTTCCTATTTAATTTTTTCTTCTGTATGTTGAGCTCAGACTCTGGATGACTTAGGGTATGAAGTGTGATTTTTGGCATGTAAAAGACAGTTTGACAAATTAGTGCTACTGCAGAACAATAATAGAGGAAAGTACGTCTTGATCCTCAAGTTGAGTTCTCTCCTACTCCAGGCAAACCTGCAATTTTTTCTCTTTTGTAAGCATATCAAACTCAGTTGTTTGTTGGTGAAAGCAAGGGGTAGAAATAGAAAAAACTGTAGCATAGCTGAATGTTTCATTGTGTGTTAAACCATCATTCTTATTTTAATGTTAATTATTAGAAAGGTTGATAACAGGAGTTTGGGAAACATGTCAAAACAGAAATGACAGGTAAAAGAAAATCCAAACAAAAAGCAAGATCACAGGCTTATATATTTTTTTTCAATATCACAGAATGGCTCTGAGATTTTTCTTCCCTTTTTTCTTTCAGGTATAATTTCTTAACTCTAAGCACATGAAAATGGAAAGAGCAATTTTATATTATACTTACAAAGGAACAGATTTATTGAGTACTTAGACCTGTTAAAGAAAATCACTTATCTAATCTAACCAATATGCTGTATGATCTTTTTTCAGTGGCTAAGACCTCTGATGGAAAAATAGTTGAAATATAAATCCATCAGCTCAGATTCAGGAAAGAAAATTAAGGAGTTGTTCATGGCCTTCTGTTAGTCCCAACTGTTGCCTGGTAACTGTCTAAAAATTAATTGTGCATCACCTGGCTTCTAAGGACCATGGCATCACTAGAATCCTGACATCTGCTATGTCTTACATTGAAAAGCTGAACTTCATTTCTTGGTTGTGATTTTTTTTGTCATAATCAGGGAAGATTCTCAACTATACAGCTGGATACTTATGGTAAAGTAATTTAAAATATTGTAAAAAATAATACATAATACATATAATAAACTGTAAAATGAACTTATTTTACAGTATGGAAATTTCACACCATCTTTTTCTGATTTTACTATGTCGAATTCCATTCTTTCTTTGAGTGATGTGGTATTTAATTTCTTTCTTATGTCTGCACCTACTGAGCTTCGCCCAAGCTTTGCATGAGGCTAGAACTGAGAACAAAGTGCATTGACAGAAGCTGTGGCAGGAATACTCCTGAAATGGAAATCTAGTAGGTATACCTGACAATCAGGTCATCAGATATACGTTGACCAGACTTGTAAAAGAAACTAGTTTTAAAAAACTCTCCAGGTTGTTTGATGCTCTGTTTTGCACAGATTTTAAGGTCAATTTGTAGGTGAAGATTTGTATGAATATAGGTGAGAACACATAACCTGAGCATTAAACTGAGTGGAACTTGTGTTCTGCAAATCATAGATTCATTTAGAATGGAAAACAGCCTCAAGATCTCCAAGTCCAGCTATAAGTTCTTCTACTTAATTGAACAATTAACCTGGGACTGCAAGCTACTCCCCTCTTTTATGCTTTTGGCCACTTCACACTGAAGGCCCTGCAGCAGAACTTATTTCAATGCATCAGAAAATCTGAAGTGATTTTTAAAAAATCATTCACTTACGAATCATTCAGATGCTTTGCCAGGTTATTATGCAACACTCATCTAACATTAATTTTCTATGCTTACAGTGCTCTCCTTTGCAGAACCTCAGAGCGTCCCACACACCTCAGTTAATTAAGTTTCACAATACCCATGTGGGTGCATTGTTTTATTGTCTTAATTGAACAAAAGGGAGAAGAGAAACACGGAGAGATGAAGTCACCTAGACAAGGTCACTCTGTTAATTAAGAGTAAAAGTTTATTTCAGAAAAGAAGATAAGCACATCATAAGGTATGTGAAGCAAAGTGAGGGTGAACTTACCATTGCTAAGGTTTATTTGCTATCATAGAAATAACTGAAAACTCTTAAAATTTGGTTTAGGTGAGCTTCTAAAGGGGGTGCAGAATCAGAGAATGCTGACTTCTCTCACTACAAATTTTATTCAGTTCTCCCGATACTAGGAAGATCTTGACTGTACTGCACATGATCTGAGTGGCAGCAGCTACCTAGAGGAAAAGCAGGTAAATCTACAGGTGTGCACAGTGTTGGAGTGTCCTTGGGCAAAATGGCAGAGGAGGGAGTCTCAGTAAACCCGTGAGAGATATGAGCCCTGCCAGGCTGTCACAGGGATTACTCAGCCCCAGGGGCTGATAAACAGCCAAAGGAAGAGGCTCTCCAAAGTGCTTTTCAGACTGACAGGCTCGCTGGCTGTGGGGTGGGTGTGAGACATTGTGTGATGCCGAGGAACTACATTAGGAGATTGTACACGACTTTTTATGGGCTATTCAGGGAGGTGGGGAATGGGAAGGATCAAGGAAGTCTGGGCTGGAATGAATGAGCAAAGGTAAAAGCAAAGTGGACAAAAGGAGCTGCTTATGTGTGAACAGTGGCTAGTCAGCACTGCCCGGCCTGACTTCTCATTAAACTCCATTTCTTAACTACTTTCTTGATACAGGAACTGTGTATTCTGGGGACATTCAGCTGCAGCAGCCTCACCTCTACTGAGCTCCTTGTTTCATCAACCCCTGGCAATAAATATGTATATGTATATGTTTATAGATATCTATATGTCTCTACATATATGTTTATATGTATCTATATGTCCGTATATGTGAGCCACAGTTTTGCTTGTGAGTATTCCTATCACTCAGTTGCATTTTTCAGGTGGCAAAAGGGGAGAAAACTGCAAATTATGGGCATCTGGGAAAGCCAGTCAGCCATCTCTGTTGACACCAAAGACCTCCTTACACAGCTGAGCTATCTTTTTTCCAGAAAGGTGGCATCAAAGGACATAGATAGTAATTCGTTTCAGGAAGGTCAAACACGTGGTCCTTCAGAAAGCTAAAAAAGCTTCATTCTGCAGCACTAGCAGCCAATCTAATATGGCTTATAAAGCTTCCCAGAAACTGCTTTCTAGCATTGCAGGTGACACTCATCTAAAATACTTGGAGAAGAACTTTTATCAGCAAGTTTTTTCTAACATCACCAAAAAAGAACAAGCAAACTGAATATATTTACATTTTCAGCCTTTCTCTTCATGAACAAGGCAGGGACTATGTTGGAAACAAAATGAAGAGGGCTTTTTTTCTCAAGAGGAAAATGAAAATCCAAATTGAGGTCAAAACCCAATAATCATTACTGTCTTGGAGTTGAGAAATCCATGTGTATCAGTACGAGCTCTTTTTTTGTGGATTCTTTGCACAAAACCACTGATGACAATCTATGTGATAGATAAATTACATCCCACTCATTTTGATTACAGCTTTCCATTTCTCTTTTGGAATGACTACCCCAATACTTTCACATGAGTGAACTAAAGGACTAGAAAAGACAAACAGCTAAGGGGAAAATAACAAAGCAACAGAAACGGTGACAGTAAATTGATGGAGTGATTAAAGAAGGGTCATTCCCCATCACTGTCAGCTGGTGCTGTGGAGACTGACACGACATAGCTCCAGAAAAAAAAAGACTAGGCCATTTCATACCAGTTCTGTGCTATGGGTAAAGTTTTTGTTTATTAAGCAGTCCTCAATTTACATCCCCTTTGGAATACCTGTGTGTTGCCACAGTCCATATAGTACATACAGTAACGCCTCTGTAACACAAGACCTTCTGAAAATAAGAATGGGACTTGTTATGAAGCTGATGCAGATGAAGTGATTTCTGTTAGAAAAAGATAACCTTAGAGAAGAGCACCCCAAAGTCACACACCAAATCCTAGCACTGAGCTGTTAGAAAATACTTGTTTTGCAATAAACCGTGTAGAGCAGAGGTACAGTGTAGGTCTGTGGAGCCACAGGGTGATGTCCCACAGCACCCGATGCTGAGCATGCTGCAAAAGCTGCACAGCCTCGTGTCTGTGTGGTGTCCACCACACAGGTGGCTGCTCAGCCATGCCACAGCAGGATATTGTCTCTGCTTCTCAGCAGGAGCTATGCTGGGGTGCCTTTCTGGCCCAGTTCTGGTCCTTGGGAGTATGCCCACTGCACGGCACATGCATCAGCAGGAATAGCCAGCAGAGCTGGGACCTGCCACCAGATTTTGTCCTGGTCATCAGCTGGTGGAATTGTAATAAGCCAAGGAGACCTGGAAAATCAGTGGTTGCATTAGCATTATAGCAATGGGGCATCTTTGAAATTTAGGCTTATTATTAAAATTTTTATGGTTCCCTCCTGCTCTTGCAACACATGAACGAATTACTGATTAATTTTACAAATCTCAGTTTTCACTTTGCCGTATTAATACTACCCATCATTAGTTCCTGGCAGGTTACTGTAGAACTCTGATGAAATTTGTCTGGTATTAAATGGATTGCAAAGTGATGAATCAAGGCCAAAGTTCCTGCACTACCTTTCTTAATTCTTGCTAGCATTTATGATGTGGAAAACTAACCTCTGCCCAAATGCAGCAGAGTTTGACTGTGAATGGCAAAATTAAAAGCATCTGATGAAAGTGTTTCTGGCATGTTTGTTTTTTGAAATAGGAAAGATGCCATTTTCCTACACAAGCTTTTTGAAATACTGGTAACAATATTGGGCCTACTCAAGGCCAAGTTGTTGTTTGCATGGGATCATTTTCTGAGGCAGTCAATTACCTACAAGCCATATGTCACAGCTTGGGAGACCTAAGGCAGGTATATATTGGAAAAACCCACTGTTCCATCTGCCAAGTTTGTTTTAAATGCACACAGCATAAACAAGCTTGAAGTCCAGCTGGAGTGCCACAGCCAGTGGGGCAAAGCAGACGACTCTTTAATTTCTTATGGAAGCAATGGACAGAAAATTACCCCAACAGACTAAGGGAATTTATCAGATCTGACAAAAAGAAGTTGATGCTTCCTGTTTAATACACTGAAGTCTTAGCAATAAAAATGATCATGTGGTTTTGGTGAGAAGTCCTTCTTGGGAAATGGTCAAGGGCATTTCTGTTCAGCATATGCTGAAGGTGAAGCTCTCATCTTACAGACCATTTTGGTTTCCTTGAACTTGTCCTCCAGTTCTCCTGACAGGAAATGGCCCATATAGGTGTAGGTTTGTTCCCCAAAGTATTTCAGTAATACACAGCCAAAACTAGATTGATTTATGGAAAGTTGACACCTAGACACCTAGGTAACACCTGGGCTTTCAGCAGCATCCTATGTTCATGGCAGTGTCTGAGAGAAGGAAAATAGGAGTGTGAGGTGATTTTGATAATGATGTGAAGTGAAAAACATCTCCTTATTCTCATTTGATTTTTCTAAGTTAATCCTGTCTAGTATATGTCATACACTTTCTGTCACAGAGATTGTCCTTATTCTGTTTATAAGACTGAGTCAAGCATATTGCTGATGTTATAATTCTAACTGTGCATGTTTAAATATTCTGTGAGGGTGCCACTCCCATGGGGAAATGTCAAGGCTTATTATTGGTTTGATATATATGCAACTGATTTAATTGCTGTTTGAAAAAATGAGCATGTCAGCAATGAGCTATTCTTTGTCATGGCTCTGTCCTTATGTTCATTTGTGAAATGGAAGGACTTATGCTCAAGCCAACCTATTAATGTGGGAATAAATATGTCTAGGACCAACAAAGAAATGGCAAGCATAGCTCCATAAACCTGGGGTAAATGCAACTATTTGTAGGCCATGTTGTTTTGGATTGTGTGAAGTGTTACCCTCTTAAAAGAAGACAATATGACCATAGAGATTCACAAAACTGAGAAGTTCATGTCATGAACCTTTCCCCAGGGGCCTTGCACTTGGGTTAAATAAATAAGAATAGCTCGAGGGAGAGCTGAGCTACAGCCAATTGCACTCAAACTGTAGCTACCTGAGGCTTACTGCCAAGATGAGAGCAATGTCTTGGAAGACTGGTCCTGGGTTCTAGATCTGTGTGAAACAGTAATAGGAAGATGAGGTGGAGAATGTGCTTGTTAAACTCTCATATGACAAAGATGTGTGAAAGTGCATAGAAATTGGAAATGGAATTTGGAATTATATGGAGAAAACTGAGCAAAGTTCTTAAAGCTGATGGAGTGTCTGTATACAGAAAGGACTAATCTGTTGCATAAAAACTGAATGCGGAAAACACAGATTAAGTACTGTTTCCAAAAAAAGGGACTTGGGGTTTGCCAGTGTTTATATGATAACCACAAGTCAATATTTTTAGGCTATGACAATCAGAAAACCAAGCATTGGGTTGGGACATAAAAAGGGATCCCTGAAAATAATCTTCCTATTCAAAATGGATAGTGTTTAGTTTGGGAAGCTGTATTTTGAGAAAGATGTGGAGGAATTGCAAAAGGCTTCTGAATGATGTGGCCTAGGAGTGACAGATGAATGAACTGTTATAGTTTATGCCAGAAAAGAAAATGCAAGGAGATGATATGACAGCAGTCTTCAAGTATGGAAAGTACAGTTGTAGAGAAGACAGAGTGTTGTCTTTTATGTTCTCTCTATAAACAGAACAAAAGGCAGTGTGCTTTACTTCCAGAGAGAGGAAATCAATGAAAGAAGGACTCCCTAAGGCCTTTTCAATAGTAAGAATTAACCCCACTTCCAGCAGTGAGTGGCTAATGATAATGTCTGGTACAATCCTAGAGCAGAGTCATGGAAAAGCCTTATTTACACCAGTGGTACTCAGTCCTGTTTGTAACTCTTGGCATCAGGGCTACATCCCAGTACAGACAACTAATTTTGGCAACCTTGGACTTCTTCTTTTTCAATTTTAAGCCATTTAACTTTAGAAAATGACCTATGAAACACTCTGCTAGGCCGACAATGACCATAGTAGCTTGATATGATTCTAAATTACTATGAACAGTGGAGCAGGGTTTTCCCAGAGGACAGCCAAGTCACCTTTAATTGTACTGAAGGTAATGGTTCTCGTGCCAGCAGAACATCTTACATTCTCCACTGAAATGATTGATCCAAGATAATTAATAGCTGGTCATGCCTGGTAGTTTCTGGCAGCCTTAGGCTACACTTGGTGTCGAGGGATGATGTAACAAAAAATGCTGTGATGTTTGTGCAGCTGACACTACACTAAGCTGTAACAAACCATCTTAAATGCCAGATCTCCATGGAAAACAGGTAACATTTTTTTTGTGAAGTCATGTTGATCTAATTTTTATCTGTTAAGTTAGGGCAAATCCTGCCTTCATTAGTTAACTTTAGTTGATCTGTTCCTTTTCTAATGTACAAGTTAACTCAGCAAAGATAAATAACTAACAGTTGCTAATCTCAGCAGGGGAGTCTGTAACAACGTAAGGGACTGTGGTTAACTGGGGAATTTGCAGTCAGCAGCTCTAGAATGGCTGGATATCAGCAGTCTGGGAAAGCCCTTCCTCTAAGCCTGCTCTCAAACATTTTGCAATTCCTTTTAGCTTATTTTTGCTTTCCCTGCTAGCAATTGTCATGTGATGCTGCTGGGAAAATATGACAGGGTAATCCACCCTTGATGCAACTGTATTTGGAGTACAGCCTGAATGGCAAGAAACAGCAAAAAGATCACAAGCCTTTTATTTATTTATATGACCAGGAGAATAATATCATTACATTTTCTTCTCTTTACCTCCTTTCTACACTAATTTTACTACTGCTTCAAGCTCACCTTTAACTGATTCAATTGATAAAAATGAATAATGTGCATGATTAATGCTGAGCATTTGCTTATTTGCTTGAAGTCCCAAGATTTGGACTCATCCAGTTGTACAGCTGTGCATTGCTCTTAGAGGGTGTGTTAGATGCAGGACCTCTGTGCTCAGTATATCACAGCTGCCTGTATAGAGTGACTTCCAGAGGCTTCACTGGGATTAGCCACATAGTTGAATCAGAGATGAAATATGTCACAGGATTCACAGAATTCTGTATTTTTGATTCTCTGTTTCCTAAAATTGACCTTGGTATCGTTATCTCTCAAAAACATTGCACCTGGGTACCCATACTGAGACATGGCAGGGATTGAGGCAGAGTTTTTCCAAAGAGGCAGGAAGACAGGGATGGAGAAAGCCTCCCAGATTGTGCTTCTCAACCCCAGCTTGACTAGACATGTTTTTGCAAAGGTGAATTTTGTTTGCCTCAAAACACTGTCTGCAAAGTGAGCTCAAGAAATTACAGTGATTCAACAGAAATTAAAATCTCTTTGCTATCACTGAAGACACTTTATACACCTGGCAGTAGCAGGGCTTGTGGAATGGTGAAGTTAATTCAGCAAGAATCAGGCCCAAATATCCAAAAAGCAATTGCTCTATGTGTTCATTCTCTCTTTGCTTTTAAAGTCTACATTTTCTCTTATTAATATAAATTGTCAGGATGATGGCTGCAGTGTGTTTACACTGCCTTCCACACATGTGGCTGCAGACCATGGTTGTGTGTCAGAGATACCTTTACTCACTTTATGTGATGGATAATTCCATCATGTAGTTACAACAGAACCACCCTCACTCTCTGAATACATATCCAGGGTCCTGGCTGCCCCTGCACATCTTTTTCATGTACCTGGCAAACACTGCTAGCCTGAAAAGATAAGGCAATTGATCGTAAATTTGGAAATGTAAGGAAGAAATATGGCAATCTCTAGTTGTCATTAAATTGTTCCAGGCATGAAAAGTCCCAAAAAATACCACTGACCCTACAAAATTATGAATTTCTATTTTAACACAGTGGCAGTTTTCTGTTATCCTTCTTTACTGCATGAGACTGTGAAATTCTCAGTATTGTCTTGGGATCAGTTTGCTTCTTTTACAGATCTGAAAAGGGTGCCTGGGAGTAGCAATTAGTACAGGCTTCTAATGGATGCTGCGCCTTCCTGGAGAAGCCTTCTGGCACTCAGTGGCTCCATCTTGAAGTGCACTGTGTCTCTCAAGGACAAGATGCAGAGTAGGAGGAGAACAAATATGGCAGAAAGCATAACCAAGCCTCATGAAGGAATGGGACCTCTTGGGTCAGAAAGCCTTGTCCATCTCCAAACAGCATTTAATGACCTTGTCACACACTGAGCTCCCCACCAGACTGACCTAGAAGCCCCAGTGACTTCATGAGTGACTGCATGTAAATTGCTCAGTTGATATTCAGACATTCAAGTTCCTTATTTAATCTCTTTAGGAATTAAAAGATATTCTGGTCTTATTGTATTTAGATGAACAGCTGCTGTCTTCAGCATACCTTCTTAAAGTGAATAAATGTCTCAATTGCTCCTTTCTTATTTCTGTGTCTAGAGTTCACTGTTTAATTCCAGATTATAATTGCATATTTTTCTGAGGTTTTATCAGTTTCTTGAACTTTACTGAGCTCTGGATAACCACAGCTAGTTGAATTTAAATAGTCCAATTAATTTTGCATAGTAGCTGGGTGCAAGTGAAGGTCATTCTTGAATTGTTCTTAGCCCACAGAAGGGCCAGGTATGACAGGGAAGTGGTACAGTGGCTTGAAGAAAATCCATTCCTCTTTCTGAACAGCCAGTTTCTTGCAAAGTCCTTGGAATGCAGAGTGGTAGTGCCTGTCCCAGGGAGATCTCATCTCTGGCTGATTTTTTTCAATTTGTATACAGAAAATGTTCACATTATATATATCACATTACGTTACATATAGCACACTGCATACAAGATAAGGTTAGATATGCATTTTTTCCTGGTTTTCATTCATTTCTTCTTCATTGAAGAAGACTTCAATGAAGGCATGAAGCAAACAAAATATGAAACCCCAGAATGGAAACCTAAAGGGTGGGGGTTGCATGTGCAACCTACAGCATGCTTCTGTTATTTCCTTGTAGGGGAAATCCCTTGCTATGGCATTACAGCTGATTATTGGGGATGAAATGGTTTGGCTGCAAATAATATGGCCTCATCAGCAGCTGCTTTATGAGTAGTGTCCAGCTGCCATTCAGGGATAGCAACTCATCTCTGTGAAGGGGCAGCACCTGAGGAGTGTCTCTAAACTTCTTCTGCCTGGCCAAAACATGAATCATGTCATTGAGCTGGATGCTAGTCTTTAAAAGGAAGTGTGTTTCCTCCTGTACAGTCTGGAAGTGCTTGATCCATGTCAGGACACTACAGAAACTTGGCTTTGATTGGATATTCTCCTTCTCAGCTACTATTGCTTCTTTCTTTGAGTCAGATTCTTGAAAATCCATGCCTGTTGTATTCCATACTTGACCTGCATTTGCTTGGAACTGGAGACAGACCTGTATTACCTCCTGAAGTCCCTTCCAACCCAGTCACTTCCAACCTATGCTGTGACACTGCTGACAGTACCTTCTCAAAAAGCCTTGGTTTCTGCCTGTAACAAACACAAAGCCCAGTTCTGCTCCTATCCTGTATTCAGGAATTGCTTTGCCACAAATGGTCTGTGTTTGACTGTTAGTAAGTACAGTGAACATATCTTTTTAAACATCATCAAACTACATCTGAAATTTATATTTTTACTGTTTGCTTCAAAACACGAAACTACATCGGAATAAATCTGTTGTCTTGCACCTCAGTGATTTTTATTACACAGACTTTTTATAGACTTTTTATTTTCTCAAGTTTTTTTTCAAAGATAAGCAAGTGCTTCCTTTAATAAACAGCAAGGTTCACATCACATAGCTGTTCTGCATGCACTGTTTATTTTGTATGTGTAGGCATTACTGTATTCATTATTTTAAGGACGTGTTAAGATAGTCAAATGAGATGAAAAAGTGTTTGGGGTTTTTAATGGAAAAACACATCTAAAAAGCTTATTTTAAAATTAAATTAGTTTTCCTACAGTCTATAAATCAACATTTAAGAAAATTTGTTGTAAATATTCTTCCTTCCACTCACAGTTTGGAAATAACAAATATTTCTTGACTTCCAGACTATTGCAGAAATTTTAATTAAAGGCTAAATAGTACAGTTTAAGTATTTCTATAACAATAAAGGCACAATTCTGATCCCACCAGTGTCCATGGAATAAAAGCCACTGATTTTGTTAGTTAATGATTTCCATTTTAAGCAAGTACAAGTAAAAAGTGGTAATCTTTTAAACTGCTGTCTACCTTAAAATTTTATTTTAAAAAGTTCCCATGTTAATCTATTAGTAACAATGCTTCATAGAGTTAGGCTCTGAATTAGTACCTAGAGATAGCTGTCTTGAAATTGCTAGTATTTGTCATAATTCTTTTTAATTTTGAAACTACGTTAATACTGAGTGTTTTGGACAACTATGTAAACACCATCTGGGCAAAATATTTGTAATTATTTACAAATAAAAAAAAGTATCAGGGAAGCTTTTTCACAACAGCAAGCTGGCACATTAATCTAAGAGAATGTGTCCCCAAGTGCTGTCCATATGCTGGTTGCTCTTAGGTCAGTAATGTCCACTGCAGTTCCCAGCTGTTTTGTTTTTGCTGTTAATTTATTTTGGTTTCATGAACAAAGAGAAGCCTAAAGGATTGTGCCAACATGTACAAAGGGAAGTGCCTGGTCATTCCTAAATTAATGCTCTTCCTTGGTCCATGGAGGTGTATTTACTATCTAGGCAGCACAGAGGTGAGCAATATGTTTACCTTTGGAGCAGCCAAGGGTGTCCTCCACCTGAAGTGCTGTCTGGTGGCCTTTGGGTGAGGAGCTTCAGAACTGAGCCAAATGCTCTGTTTGCAAAGTCCCAAGAAGGCTGTCGGGCCATGTGTCACCAAAAGAGAGGTGTTTGTTTGTACCCCTTTTGCTACCTAAAGTATGTTCTCAAAAGTCAGTGTCAGGATAACATCCCTACAGGCACCTTTAAATACATGTCACTGGGTGGCCATGACAACACAGTCACAAAATCTTACCTGTGAGAGTCTGAGCATCCCATCTGGAAAGATGACTCAGGATTTGCACTATTTTATAAGTGTTTAAAGAAATCAACCTTCTCCTAGAACTGTTAATAATAACAGGGAAAAACATCTACATGCTAAGGCACAAATTCCAATCTGATGTTGTACAGGTAAATCTTCCAGCTGCACCTGTCCCTGAATTAACTATGCTGAGCATTTCCAGGAGCAGAAGGGCCAGTGTCCCAGCTGCTAACCTGGCTGCTTCTACTAGACTGTCCCTGGATCCAGTGAGATGTATCGAGTGCCAGCAGAACCACAGGCACCAGGAGGGCTGCAGCAGTCTGCCTTGCTGATCCAGTGTGTAGCCTTTCACAGCTTGAGCTTTTTTCTTTCACTTTTGGTATTGCCAGAAGTAAGGAGATGTTTGGAGTCCTACTGTCCTGCACTGATCTCCTCGTTCCAAGCTGCCACTCAAGGAAGGGCAGCTGGAGCCTTTGGGCTGCACAATCATTACCAAATGATACAACTGCCTGTGGTAATTTCCTGGTGCTGTGGGGCTGATCCAAAGCCAGCAGCAGTCAGTGATCAGAGCCCCAGAGTGAATCATGCACCATCTGTGCTCGTGGGCCGACTGTTTGTGTGTGGAAAGTGTTGGGTAAATGTGTAGCCACAGCACAGGAAGGCAAATCCCCCTCCCTGGCATGGAGAGGGGCACATGCCTGTACCTTTTCACAGCTCTGAACAGCTGGGGCAGGGGATGGGGGGTGTGTGCTGCAGTCCTGGGGGCTCAGGGGTGCTGCTCCCTGTGCTGGGTGTGAAGGGGTGTGTTTGTGGTGCTGGCAATGGGCATTAGTGTTTCCCACTAAACCCTGCTAACAAACAGAGGGGAGATTAGACAGAGCCAAAACTACTTCTGGGCCTGTTCTTGGAGCAAGCTGGACAAAGCAGCCAGGTAAGGAGAGAACTCTCCTTTCCTTCAGTGCAGAAATGGAGCAGGAGTAGAAGAAGGTGTGATGGTGTCTGTCCCCCACGTGCTCTCTGCTCAGCACACCAGTGGCTGTGAGTGGGTCCCTTGGTGCTGGATCTTTGTTTGGACACAGTAGCAGCATGATGAGAAAGAGGCTAAAATTGAAGATGAAGGGGCCTGCAGCCATCTTGAGGCTGAGTAGGCTGTGGCAGTCAGTCATGAACCAGAGCAGTGTAGAAAGGCAGTGCGTACTGCCTGGGGCTTTGCTGGGGACAGGCACAGCTGTAGGGGATGGTTTGCATGGCCCAACTCTGTTTCTGCACAAGTATGAACAAAGAAATTACTTCTGTGGTCCAAAGGGGAACCTGAAGCCTCACCAGTGTGGAGGTGGGGAAGCTACACCTGCAATCTGTATGGGTCTGCCAGCAAACAAATAAGCATAGAATCATAGAATTTTTAAGGTTGGAAACGACCTCTAAAATCATCAAGCCAAACATTAACCCAGCACTGCCCTGTCCATCACTAAACCATGTCTGACTCACACATATACTTGTCTTTTAAATACCTCCAGAGATGCTGACTACACCAGTTCCCTGGGCAGCCTCTCCCAGTATTTGACAACAAGCCTTTCAGTCCATAAATATTTTCTAGTGTCCAATCTAAACCTTCTCCAGCACAACTCGAGGCCATTTCCTCTTGTCCTATTGCTTGTTACTTAAGAGAAGAGGCTGACCCCACCCAGCTCCCCCCTCCTTTCAGGCAGCTGTAGAGTGATGAGGTCTCCCCTGAGCCTCCTTTTCTCCAGGCTGAACACCCCCAGCTCCCTCAGCTGCTCCTCACAGCACTTGTGCTCCAGACCCTTCCCCAGCTCCGTTCCCTTCTCTGGACACGCTCCAGCCCCTCCATGTCTTTCTTGCAGTGAGGGGCCCAGAACTGAACACAGGATTGGAGCTGTGGCCTCAGCAGTGCCCAGTACAGGGGGACGGTCACTGCCCTGCTCCTGCTGGCCACACCATTGCTGATCCAGGCCAGGATGCCATTGGCCTTCTTGGCCACCTGGGCACACCCTGGATCATGTTCAGGGACTCACTAATCCAAATGCAGCCAGGGATTAGGGAACAGGAGGGAAGGGACGAGAGCTGTGGTCTGCTNATAGAATTTTTAAGGTTGGAAACGACCTCTAAAATCATCAAGCCAAACATTAACCCAGCACTGCCCTGTCCATCACTAAACCATGTCTGACTCACACATATACTTGTCTTTTAAATACCTCCAGAGATGCTGACTACACCAGTTCCCTGGGCAGCCTCTCCCAGTATTTGACAACAAGCCTTTCAGTCCATAAATATTTTCTANAACAGTCTGTTTAAAATTAAGGTGAAGCATGTTGTCATTGTCCCCTTGGGAGTTTCTCAGTTGCTAAATGAGTGCAGAATTCTTTGCTTGTAAAAGATGGAGAACTCCAGCCTCTGGGCTTCTGTAACTAAACTATTAAAAATAAATATACTGTAGAGGAGACAAACCTTTAGGGAAGGAGCTAACTGTTTATTCTTGCACTGGATTCTTTCTGTTTTGCAAGGTTGATTTCTGTTTTGCTATTGACAGTAATTGTAGAGCACAAAATGATGGAAACAGTAGCACAGCATAATAAAAATACAGCGTGAAAGACCAATTATGTCCTTATATAAGACTGCCTGTGCTTTATTCAACTTCACTTTCAATCATTTCAACAAGAGAGATTACAGATTTTCCTCTGGGAAATTATTCTTCAGTTGGGAAAATATAATAATTGGGATTTTTTTTTCCTGATTTTCTTTCTAAAGTCTTGTTTGCTTAATATCCTCTTACATCTTCAGATGCTTTCTCTAATGAATTTCTCATGCTTCTTTTTGTTCGAAACCTTCAGACACTTGAAATGATACTTTGAACAATGGTGGGAGCAGATTTGACAACTCTCAGCCCTTAAGAAGGGCTCAACTGTTTCATTTGCAGTTAGCTTTGTTTGTGTATTATTATGTTGTATTTGTACTTTTTCCTCATTTATCTTAAAACTGTGACAAACCATCAAATTCAATAATAATAGATAATGCCTCTGCTTTTTCTTTAAATAACAAATCACACATTTAAAATGTTAATCTCTTGTGTTGATTGTCATGGGAGAATCTGGTAGCTATGCTTCAGAACATATGCATTGCTCAGCCATTCCTAACAGCATGTTTTGCATTAGAAAACTTAATCACTAGATGTATTCATGCCATAAAATCCCAGAGCTGTTCACAAATACAGTACCATTTCCAGAACTGTATCATCTATATATTTTTATAATTTCACAAGTCAGCCTATACTTGCTATCAATAACATGTTTAAAGGTTACTGCTTTCTCATAGATTCAGTTCTCACCTGTCTTCATTTCCTGGATTAAGAGAAAATAATTACAGGAATTTGGGCTGTGGGAAGTTCACTTAATGTGGAGATTGTAAAATAGGAAAAAAGATTAGACAGCAACTCAATGTACCAGTACAAGCACTAGGTTTGTAAGTCAGCATTTGCACTTTTGATAAACTTTATTTCCTTCTTAATTTTTATCCATAAACTGAAATTTATATTCCTGATCTTTTCCCGTCAGTGCAATATTCTACAAGCTGCCATCTCCCCAGCCTAAGTGAGAAGGTCATTATAAGATGGGAAGAAACCAGTGGCAAGAGACAGAGGGTACTGTCCCTCACTCCCGGTGTAACTTTGATCTCAGTGGGCCTCCCTAGAAGCCTTATTGCATAATGCAAGGGCTAGCAAGCAGACAGTAATATTGCTCAAGCAACAAACAAGCAAAGAAAATACCAACCAGGAAAAAAAAATACTGTTTTTTACACGGTATCTTTTTCAGCTATGAAACCCATGACCGTTATGAATTCCAAAAGAAAATCCAGAGCTATAAAATGCAGCCCAGTGGAAACGTTCCTCTGTTGGAAACAGAGTGCCAGTAGACTTGGAGGGAGAGTGGGATGTCTAGTTTTTATTAATATTATTTGTTTCTGAATTCAGCTTTCTTGGATTGTTCGAGCTGATTGCATACCGGTGAATCAAAATGAAGTGTGGGCTAAACTGGGTGCAGAACAAGGCAGTGGGCAGCGAGCACCTCCAAAGCAAACAGCTTTAAAGTAGCAAGGCTGGCCCACATAGATTTGTACAGCTGATTCACTTCAGATGGAAGATACAAAGTCAAAGGCCTTGTCCACTCCCCTTCTCCATTTCCTCTTGCTCTCTTCAGTTTCCTGTATCTCATAATTAATGATTTTAATTAGATCCTTGTAAAGAACAATACTGTTTGTGCTTCCCTCAAATCACACCATCACTGGCTGCAATGTGTGCAGCGAGCTGAGAGCACTGCGTAATTTATCATGCAAAACCAGATTTTCTTGTTGTGGCTGTGTTGCTGAGACTGTCTTGCACCAGGGACAGGAATCTGTCCTAGTTTTTTTTTTCCCCCCACTATATAGACCATATTTCAATTTTACTGGAATTAAGTCCCAAGGTGCTGAATATCAACTGTTGATCACGTAAGCTGGCACAAGTTAAGTTTCTTGTCAAGTTGCTGCTTGCTTCCTTGGCTAGAACGACAGCTAGGGAGTTTCTTAATGAAACCTCCTCCTTCTGTATTGTTATTTCCCTATGCACCTGCTCACTCCAGTTAAAGAGAAACACCAGTGTGCTCTGTACCATCCCTTCAGCTCCTGCTTCTCAAAATTACAGTCTATGGGATGTGAAAGAGCCATGTAGAGAACAGCATGGTGCAGCAGCTCCTCCTCACTGCCTGCTCTTCTCCAGCTATTCCCAGCATCCACACACTTAAGAGCAGCACTCTTGAGAGAGTTGATCCTGCTGATGCCAGGAACAGATGCAGGATTCCAGCCTGAGGAGATGCTGCTCAATGAATCCTACAACAACCAATAGGCACCTACATGCAATGGCAGCAGAGTGACCCAGAGTTGTCCATCAGAATTCAAACTCTGGTGCAGCCACACTGCTGATGAACCAGTGCTCTAGAGCAGCTTGAAGGGGCCTTCCATCTCTGTATTATTTTCCCTGTAAGCAAACCATGATAAAGACCATGCTGCACCACAGAGATGCCTGGTCTCTCACAAGCAGCAGTAGCATAATTTATTATTGATCAAGTGCAGGCATCACACCAAAATGCAGTGGAAATAAGACTCAAAAAAATCCAGGCACTACTAAATCTCTTATTCTTTCAATGTATGAATAAAGGTGAAGCCTGGCTTTGACACTTTCCCTGCCCCCTCCTTTTTTTTTTTTTTTTTTTCCTTCTTTCTTCAAAACGTTTCCTTAGTCTAAGTTATTTGAAGGAATCAGAAAATATTTTTTGGACTTTTTTTTCTCGAAATGTATGAAATGTGAAATTAATAAATAATTTTGAGTGTTCCTTTCACCTTCAGTAATTCTTATTGCAGAAATGCTGTGATCTGTGAAGCTCAGCCCAAAAAAGGCCAGAAGCGCAATTCATCCCTAGGGTGTTAACACCTCTGACCCCTTTGAGCCACCAGCCATGTTGCTGGGACTGTTTGTTGGCTCACCAGCTCATGCCTTTGTTGAGGGCAGGATCTTTCATGGAAACTTCTGTTTAGGAAAATTTGATAGAGGCTATAAATTCTTTCCATGGCTATCGAATATTGCTGCATGAAGGACAAATTCTACAAGGGATGTAGGACCCAGAGCTGCAGACAGGCACCATGTGCATTTTCAAAAGCATGCAAGTCTTTTTCAGTGTCACTGTAAAGCTGTAGAACATGAAATCACTATATTGGAATCAAACCAATTACAATAAGAAAATCTCTCTGACCTTTGGGTGATAAACTCCTTGAAAAATATAACTCCAGATGATTTCTTGGTAGGATTAAACCCAAGTATGCAGATGTAGAAGATGCATTGGTTTCAAAATAAGTCTCCTAAAGATCTCAGAACTCTCTTCACTCTGTTATCTTCCCTGCCTCCAAAGTAATCTGTACAGAGCTAATGGCATTCCATTTCTTTCTATAGCAACTGCTTCGGAGAAAAAAAAAAAAATAGAAGAAACAGAATAAACTCAAATATGTTCCTTGGATGACCATTCATATCATGTCAGGTAATTGAGTCCTTAAACAGGGTTGAAATAGGTTTCCTGTGTTTATGGCAGAATACAAAAAACATGAAGAACCTCCCTGCCAATTAGAAATAAATACAGGAGTATCGACAGGAACATAAGATAAAATCCAAACTTAGCAATTACTTCCACATACCTTTGTTGGTGTGCTAAGACAATTCATGAAAGGCATTTCACAGCTGCTTTCAAACATGACCCAAGCCGTTACAGTGGTTTTATTTACAAAGAATCTCTTTTCCAGCAGTAACCACTGAAAAAAAATCTCAGACAACATGAAGGTTCTTTAGAAAAATCTGTGCTGGGCTAGTTTCTCAGAATGCTTTCTCACTGAAGCAAGATGTGTGTTTTTGAACAAGTTAGATGGGGAAAACACAGCCTTAGGATCAACTTCTTACAGGCTGGAAACACAGTTGAAAATGAGGTGATTCAAGCCAGAATTAGGGATTCCGTTTTAATGATGCTCCTTCCCCAGTACATTTCTATCAGTGACTCTTGGATAGGCAGTGTTTCCTAGAGCAGGGGAGCCTTTTCTCCTCTTTTACTGCTTAATATCCACACTCTGTTTAAAAAAAGTGATCCTTAACTCCTAAAGATGTTTCTACTCCCATTCTCCATCAAGCCTAAAGTCAGAAAAGCCCAAAATGATGAGTGGGTTAACTCTACAGCAAAAAACTAAGCTCATTTCTTAACCTACAAAGACCTATGGTTTGTTTTGACCTTAGAATTTTGAACTTATTTATGTGAGAGGTGTGTAGCTAGGAACGAAAACACCTTCATCTCCTGATATGGTTTAAGATTATCTCTGAAGCCAGTCTGTACAAAAAAACTCAGGTGAGCTTCATCCAGTTGTAAAGTACAGGGAAATACAGCTACAGGACAATATGATGGTGTAAAAGCATTTTGGAAATTCCATCAATGCCACAAAAAAAAAGTGGTTTGAATATTGCAAAGGGATTTGCAGGTTGTCCCTCACACTTCTGAGATCCCCATACAGTATATTCAGTCTCCAAGAAGAGATTTGCCACCACATGAGAAGCAGGGTACCTGGTCAAGTGCCATAAGCCTCTTGCAGTCACACAGCATGTCTACAACTCCAGAAATGTCAAGTCACAAGAGCATTCCTTCCTATTTCTTTGTATTGCAAAGAAAATCAAAATGAGATTTACCGTGGGTATTGCAGCTGCAAACTTAAACATAGAGGTGTTATTATTTCTCCACAGTAAATGTGAAATACAAATCTCTGAGCTATTGGATGTTGTTAAATTCTCTCATTCTACCTAACATGGTTTGGGTTATATTCATTTATTTAATAATTTAAAGATTTCTTTATTCCTTTTTCTACTGCAAATGACTAATTCATCCCTCTGGCAATTAGAAACAGCCTGGTATTTGTTTTTTCTAAAAGTGTAACGAGACTGATAGCAACAATTGTACATGAATTTTCTGCTCTGCATTTGGAAGGAAGAATCAGTCAACAAGTTTGCAAATGTTTTGCTTAAAAGCTTCCTACAGTTTCAATAAATCTTGACTGGGATCTTCAAATTATTCTTGAACAGTATAGCCTGGATATTGTAATAAATTGGAATCCTATTTGTCTCCAAGTTTTAATTCTGTCTAATCCTTGTTTCTTTGACTTTTGAAGGAGAAGATGACACAGAGCTTAAAGAAAAAAGAAAAACCCAGACCATGTAAACATGGATTATTTGCCATGATTTTTATAGCCCACAGACTCAAACCTGAGATCTATCTCTGGTTCATATTCTTAGTACATTGTGAATTTTGCATGCAATATACAGCTGTGATGGCTAGGAAAATCATTACACCTTAGTGCAATGATCAAGAGCTCCACAGTATTCAGTCACAGTTATGTGGCAAGTTAGTTAAAGCTGAAATAGCTTGCTATATGAAGAAAGAGAAAATAACTTCTCTTTCATTTACCCATTAGTTTCTCTTTTTTTTTTTTGAAGGTCAGTACAGTTTTCATACCCTAGAGGAATATCCTGAATGCAAAAATTCAGCTCAACAAGGTCAAGTTTCCCTTGAAACCTGCCAAATTGTGTTGAGCTGTTTGTTTATTGAGCAGCTTTAAAATCCTGACTAATTTGCTTTTTTGATAAAGAATTGACAGATTGCTCTTACAAATCACACCTTTAATACTAAGACATCTTTGAAATGTCTAGGAAAGCGCAGGAGATAAATTATCTGCCAACAAGAGTGAGGGGGAATAAGATGAAGTAGCAGGAAGAAAGAAACAGAGGAAACAAAGGAGGGAGAGCTGAGGAAGGGAGCAGGGGCTGGAGAACAGCTTGCTGTGCTAAGACTTGTTAAGCTCCATGGTGTGTTAGGGCTGGGAACAGACCTCTGCTCTCAGCCATGGTAGAGGCTGAATGAAAACACAGCTGGCAAGAGCTCATGGTGTGGTTATCTCCTCCCAAAGGGGCAGGTCTGAAAAACACCCTGGCTTCCTCAGAGCCCTCGGTGACTAGTGGGAGGCACCTCCTCTCCATGAGCCTGGGCATTGATCTCACCTGTGTGACAGTGGTTATCGTAAATTATATTATTTATGCTGCAGGATCTGCTACTGTTTCTCTGTCATCGAGGAGTGATTATATAATAAGAAATAATAATAATAATAGTATAATTTTTCTTTCTTCTTAACAGTTCATATCTCATGGCTGTAGAGTAAACCAGTAATTTCAACCTTTTTGATTTGTGGATAAATTAACAATTTTCTGGGAAACATGAGGGCCCTGTTCAAGGACAGTGAGTGAGATGGAGATAGGCTGCCTTTTCTTCGCCCTTTTCCTAGAAATAGTCCCTGGACCTTCAAAGGAGCTGTAGAACAAAGACTGTAAAGCCAACATGTAGGTTTTGAGGTGAAGACTTTTGGGGGTTTATAACAAAAAGCTTGATAAAAAAGGAGCCTGAATATCTGGTTGCAGGTGAGAGGTCATTGTTGTGCAGTCTGTAAATACACACTGCTAAAGCAAGTAGGAGGAAGGCACAGAAAAGAGGATAGAAGCAGAGGAACAAACCATTCTAACAAAAAGCAAAAGGCAAAGTGGTGCTTTTTACATAGAGAGTCTTTGTTATTCTCACAGTTCCATTAACAGAGAGAGCTGCCAGCTCAGTTGGCAACAAAAGAAATATGATTTAATGAGCAGCATGGTAAAGGAACAATCCCTTCTGCTTCTTCCTGGGGTTCTGATAGCTGTGAGAGAAGATTCACAGGCTTAGACTGAAGGAGTTTCTCTCAGGAAGCTAGTGCTGCTCCCAGGTTCGCTAGTAGGCTGATTTTCTGACATTTGACCCTAAGGTTCACCCTCAGTTGTTTCCAGGGGGCTGTCTGGATAATCACCCAGGTGTTATGCTCCCTTGGGATATCCATGGGTTGCATGCTCCCTGGGGAAGTGTCCAGGGACCTAATTATTTTCTGGTGCTGATCGCAATTCTGATCAGATCCCAAAACCAGAAGAAAAGTGTATCATCCTAATTTGAATTCAAGCTGTGTGAGCAGCTAAATCTCTGAGTGCTGTAAGGAATCTGCAGTTTAGAAGTCCCATGTCCAAAGCTGGTAGTTAATAATGACACAAAACAATAATTAAAAGGGAGGAAAAATGTTTATGGAGCTTAATTAGATGACAACAAAAAGTATAGCTAGCCTGTTTTCCCTTTCCCCCTCAGGTATTCTACCAAGTAGAAAGAAATCAGTCATCTGCAGATATATACAGGTTTAAGAACTGGATTCAATTTTTATTCTGAATAATAGAAATAAAACTTCATTTGAAATAAGTGAAATTCCATTCTATGCTATCAGGAAGTCTTGGCTCAGGAGGGTCAGACCAAAGTCATGTCACTCTGTATCAGCCTTATTTCTTACATCCTTTCTTTGCCCCTGGTCACTGTAGTGGACAGGATAGTGGGCTGTGTGGACCTTTGAGTCTAACACAGAAGGTCTCCTATGTTATCATAGAATCATAGAATATCTTGGGTTGGAATGGACCTTAAAGGCCATCTAATTCCAACCCCCCTGCCACAGGCAGTGACAACTTCCACTAGACCACGTTGCTCCATTCAACCTGGCCTTTAACACTTCCATGGGTGGGGCCTCCACAGCTTCTCTGGGCAGCCTGTGGTAGTGCTTCAGTGAAGAATTTCTTCCTAATGTCTATCTAAGCCTACTGTCTGTTTAAAACCATTATGTTCTTGAAATTAATTTCCTCTTCATCTGGCACGATGGAAAATAACCCTGTTTGCTTCAAATGACCTAGTTATTAATCCCAGGGAAGAGAGGGACAGTATGTTCTGGTTTCTAGAAACACCAACACCCTTCACATTGGAAAACAGTCCCTGCTGAAACTAACCCCATGTGTATTCCATTAATGGACCTTCTACACACGGCACAAACAATTTCCCTCCCAGACAGGCCAAATGCTGCCTGCTGGATTTCACCATGTGCCCGCTCATGATGACCTGACCAACAGGATGCTAAGCAGGATTGAATGTTTTCCTCTTCAACAGAATACTTCCAAACTGGATAGACAGCTCTCAGTAATTACAGGCTAGAGTGTATTAGCCCCTGAGGTGAGGGCTGCAGGAAGGCAGTGCTGCACAGTGGATTATTTGCTCAGACACTCAACTATTTGCCGAAAGCGCTCTACCACAGCACTTCCTGCCAGCCTGAATCTGTCCCTTAATCTCTTAACTCAGTACAAGAACTTAGTCCAAATGGCATTAGTAAAGAGCATAAATTTGTTAAATATACTGATTCTGATTTGCTTTTCATTGAGAATCTATCTGGGTCTGTAGCTGCTCTGCAAACATATCTTCATTAATGTTTGCACTCTGGGCTCAGGTTCCAGTTGTTCTGATTGGAAACACTGGTCTCCTGGGTTTTGAACACTTCTCCTTTCATAGCAGTGTTCAATCACTGAAATCAAACATTAACATGAATGTGAAACTCCTATAAATGAGGGGAGAATCCCATGAGTCGCAAAATCCTTCCTTCCTTCCTTCCTTCCTTCCTNCCTCCCTCCCTCCCTCCATCTCTCCATCTCTCCATCTCTCCCTCCATCTCTCCCTATGGCCTATGCACCAAATGCCTGCTTTTTTCCTAAGTGGAAACAGACATATTTCTAAAAATAATATAGAGAACTCTCAAAGCACTCACAAAACCTTGAACACATAAAGCCTGAAAATATATACACTTAGCCCCAAACTGCATCACCTTGGATAGGAAAATTAAATCTAAATATCAAGCTGTCTGTTTTCTTTAAAGCCATCATGGTTGCTGAGGTTGTAGAGACAGTAATATCTGGAAATGTAATTTTGTGGACATTACTATGATATAGACAGTCTCATTTCTATTCTCTCAAATGAAGCCACCAAAGGGATGAAGAAAACAACCCATTTCACTGCTCATCCACCTGCAGGCCTCTTAAAGCACAGTGCACAGGTTAAGCTCCAGTGCTCAGCTCTCCAGACCTTCCCTTGCAAATATTATGTGAAACAAAGGTTATGTGAGCATTTATCTACGGACCATTTTGCTACTGAAATGGGCAATAAATAACTAGCCTAGCTGGATCTCAGGGAGCTGGACAGATCCTGACTTCCTGTTACACCACAGAGGGTTGACACTGCCCTCCCTTCCCTACAGACTAACTGCAGTATCACTGGAAAGATGCAGCCTCAGTGAGGCACAAGTGGAGGTCTCATGGTGAGTTCTGCTCCCTGTGGCTTTCCTCCCTGATTTGCCCAATGTCTGATGTTAGAGATGGTTTGAGAGGGGCATGCAGGAAACAGTCTAACATTTTCTGTAGCCTTCATCCTCTAGGTACAGACATAAATACATGGAACAGCTGTCCTTAGGAAAAAAATATTCTCTGTATTTGATTGTTAAAACAGCAAAAGGACCAGTTTCACTGTGGTCACATGGCAAATGTACATGTTTTGCACTGGGAACTACTCCAGCTTGCAAGTGATGCTTAAAATATGTTTTGTTGTTGTCACCACCTGCATGTCCTGGCTGGTCCAGACCACTTCAGCCCCTTTGTGCCTTTAGCCCATCATCAGAATTATCTATCTCAGCACAAGAGGTCTCAAACACTCCTATGTCATCCAATTTGTCTGTCCAGCTAGGCCTGATGGATGTGTCTTTGTCTCCAAGCACTTCAGTGCACTGCAGAAACAACCATGCAGTCTTTGTAGATTAAACAGAGAGAGGAAATAACTTCCAGGACATTAAACTTCTTTCTGATCTTTGGACTGATGATTTCCTGAGGTTGTACAGCTTCTGCATGTCAGACCAACTGTGGTCCTAAATAACTTCAGCAGCCTGGCTGTGGTGGAGGGCTTTGGAGCTGCCTTGGAGATGGTGTGCAAGGCTGGAGACATACTGCTAGAATAGATAACATACTCAGTATTCTTTGCTCAATACTTTGTCTTTCTAATAATCTAAATGCAGTTGTTCCTTGTGGAAAACAGTATTATAAGCAGTGAATTTGGATTTTACCACTAAGAAAGCCAATCGTGGATTTCAATACAATTTCTCTCTATTTTTAATGAATGCTTTTTGCATTTGAATCATCTGTTTTTAAGGGATATGCTCAAATACCAGGCAATTATTTATTTTTGTCTGGCTATTTATTGTTGCTTTCAGTGGTGCATAATTTTTAATATGCTGAGCAGCAGCATACTGATAGTTGAGTCAGCTTTATTGCAAAGCCAGATGAAATTGTCCAGACTGAAACTTTACAGTTTTTTACAACCAACAATAGTAATTACCATATTGGAAGTATTATAGTACAAAATAGATTGTGTTGTGAGAAATGAGGCCAGATGGAACTCCAGCTGTCTCCTTAAAAAAGAAAACATTAGAATCCAATTAAAATATACTTTGGATTATGTTACAGAAAAAGTTTTGCAATAATTAATTTCAGACCTATACAACAACTACCAGTTTTAATTCACAGCTTAACTCTTCAAGTTATTTTTGTGCTTGGTTTCAAGTAGCAGAAGTAAGAACATCTTTCTCTGTCTTGCTTTTAACTACAATGGCAGGGTTAAAGTCCTTCATAGTTCATTGCTGGATCATGACTGTAGTTTTGTGGGTGCCCACTTAGGAGAACAGTGGAAGATACAACACTGTTCACATAATCTTGGACATGAGGGCTTCAGTTTCCTGCTCGGTATTGGATCTCATGTAGTCATGGCCAAACAGTTTTTTGAGGGATATTTTCTGTTGAAAATCCTGATTCAATAATGTGAAAATTCTCTGCACAAATAAGTAATTTTCAAATTAATTTTCTGATTTCCAAATAGCCTCAAATGTTGTTATTGTATTCTATTTTGTGCACATACTGCAATAAAAATTGAAATCAATCATTTTTGGTTTGATCAAAATAAATAGCTTTGGTTCATCCAAAGCTACATTTTTAGAAAACATTTGGCTTGAAATTTTAGATTTTCATACATCCTTCCAACTGAAACCTAAGAGAGACTTCAAAAATTTCAAAAATCCTTGACTTCCCCCCTAAGCACCTTTGAAGACAAAATGGTTATCTGAATACATGTATTTTTCCTATGGCAAATCACTCCTAGGGTTTTCAGTTGCCCTTGTTCTTGTACCAGTGAAGCACAGATACACTGTCCAGTTTAATTATCTGAGGATTTATACACTAGGTTAAAATCTTCAAGACTGGCTATTTATAGAAAGAGACATGTAAACCCACACTTAGCACTTAAGTAGGTGGCCTCATTTTCTGAAGTACTAACTATTTATCCAGGGGCCATGTTTATTTAATGTCAGGCTCTCAAGTACAGTGTTCCAGCCTTATCTCTTTGAATTTCATGATTTTAGAAGAAACAGACTACCACACTTTTTATGCTAAATATACATGGAAATCACCCTGAGAGCTATATTGTACACAAAAGGGAGGAAAAGACAGAAACAAACTTACCACATAGTTTTTTTTATGTGTTCATGCTTCTTGGGCTGTGTCCTTGCTCCAGACAGTGAAACACAGACTGTGATGCTCTGTCTTTGACTGATCATTGCTTCTGATCACTAAAAGAAATGCAGAAATTGCTATCAACTTCATACAGACAACATTAAAAATTAATAGAAAGATACAATGGTTGATGGAGGGCTATACATGTTCTTACCAAGCAGAAGGTTTTGCAAAATACTGTAAACTTGAGGATTTTGCAGAAAAATCTAAACAATCCTCTTCAGCCAAGGCTGCAGTCTTGAAATTACATATCCTGTGGGAAATTCCATTTTTAGATAAGTCAGTTTTGATTTATTGTGTTTCTGGTAATGATGATTGCTGGTATTATTATTTACCATAAAAATCATGATGCTGTCACACTGGCAGCACAAGTGGCAAGCATTTTTACCAAAAATCCTTTCTTGTAGCTATATTGTAAGGGTTAATTTCTTAATGCCTCTGACACTTGACCAAAAGATGCCACACAGATGATTATTATCAACAGTTGACAGTCACATTTTGCTTTCTTTTCCTGTGGTTCTAATGAAATGGGGGGAAAAAACCCCACAAAACCGAAAAACACTCAAAGAACAAAACAAAAAAACCCACAACCAAACAAAAACGAAAAAAGGATAAAGAAAAAGTTCCAACATTTCTTGGTAGTTAATATGCAGCTAAAAATAGCAGTGCTTACAGTAGTATAAAAACCTGCTGGAGTTTGAAGCCATGGAAAACTTACACGATGACATGCACATTCAGGTGACTGCCTTTTGTAGCTACCATTAACAGTTTTCTTTCAAGGGAAGAACATGGAGAAAAGGCAAAAGGTGCTGGTGAAAAGGGAATGTGTCATCAGGGACTGACACAAGGCTTAATGTCACAGAGGTGTCTAACTCTCTTTGTCATCTACCACACCTCTTGTGGGGGAGTATTAAAACTCTGCTACACAGAGACATCATTAGAAGCAACCACCCATTGCCATGCCATCACCTCTCAGCTCATTACTGCTTTATCTTTCTGCTGTAGTGCCACTCCTTCACAGGGTTTTCCTTCAGGTTCCTGGGCAGACAAAGTTACAAGCAGAATATTGATTTTGGCAACTTAGCTACTGCTGAAGCTGAAAAGTTCAGGAGTTCGTTCAGAAAGATATAAGAATATGATGTACATTCCTTGGTATTTGCCCTGGCTACTCCAGCTGCTGTTGCTTGTCTGTGTCTCACACTGAAGAAAGAAAAAAAGATGGGGAAAAAAAAAGAAAAAAGAGACTTTTGAAGTTGATGTCACAGACAAGCAAAATATAATACATGAAAAGGCCAAATTTGCTAGGAGGTGCCAAGAACAAGGGCAAGCAGATGAAGCTTTTATTAGTGCAGATCACAGTTTTGCTGAACATTGCATATACTGAATGTTAAAAGAAGAATTAATAAGAGGCAGAATAATTTTTTGGCAAAAGAGACAACCAGTTCATCAGCATAACTTACACTCAGGCCCAGATCACTCACTAACAGGGCTTGAGCAGAAGTGATGCTGACCTACATACTGGCAGCACAGAGGAGATAGCAGCACACCAGTGAAGAATAGGAACACAAATATGAAAAGAGCAGCTGCAAGCGTTTTAATACCAGAAGCAGTGCTTAGTGAGTGAGGAAAAAAGCTAAGACAATCACTAAGAAACTTGAACAGGAGACAAGATGGAAAAGTTGTGGGAGTCATGGCAAAGAATTATACCTCACAGGCCATGAATTCCCTGTGAAGACTGAGAATGTAAGAGATGCCAATAGGGATGTGTTCTCAGAACAGACTGGGTAGCAGGGAAATGATCCCTAAGCCTGGTTTCTATTCTGCAACCTGAAAGTACAACACTTTCTTAGAAATGCACGTTGAATTATCAAAATCTTGCATTTGGAATGGGAATATTTGACAGCAGTCCCTACAGTTCCATGAAAAGAGCAATAGGGTTTGAGATGGAGGAATGGGAAGACCACACAGGAAATCGAGTGTGGCTTACAACACTAGTCAATACATTTTCAGCCACTTTTCTGGCAGCCTCGGGAAAGGATGAAAAGCTCTTCCACAAATTATTTTGTGGTGCTGAGTCTTGCACTGTGCCTAGAAGAAATACTCACTTCCCATCCATCTGGCATATTTTTACCCTCTGAAACCCTGAAATGAAACTATGCTATAATTTGACAATGAATCTTTATTCAAAGACCCTTGATTTTCCCTTCTACCCTGCAAGTGCATAAAAAAGGTTAATGGAAGACTTAGTCTTTTCCACAAGTTTGCATCTTGATAAGGAATGATAACATATGGCTGGAAATGTGACAGTCATCTGACCCTCTCAAAACATGTCTTGTTGCCCTTTATTAACCAGACTGGCTTTAAGGAGCTGGGTAGGTTTTTTAATCAGCATGTGCCAGATTGTTGGGAAGGGATTTGTTTTTCCAGATTCAGTAGACTGATTTTTTTTGCACTGTATTTTACCACAGGCTAAAGAACCTCTTCATGAGCTGAAATGGAAATAAATCGGACTGGTCAGAATACGAGCAAAGATGAGAAATAAGCCTGAAAGAGCAATGTAAACACATAATTGAAATATTGAGTGTAAAAAATACAGCTGTGGGTTTCCAGTCTGTATGTATATTACAAATATATTACATGCAGTATATTATATATATTACATGTATTTATCACTCACTTGCCTGGTCCATGGCTTTGCAATTAGTAGCTTCATTGACTACTTTGACTGCTGTTAATCACCAGTGACACCAACACTGGGTCTGTTCATGCTGTTTCACAGGCTCCACTTTCCAGCCTTCCCAGGGTCAGAAGCATTGACCAGAAGCCTGGCCCTGCAGTGTGGGTGTGCAAATGAAAGAGCTCTCTGGAGGCTGTGCAGAACCTCTGCCAGGCACGGAGGGATGGAATTTTCCTTTCCTGTACTGGGAACATTGGTTCTTGTGCTGGGGAGCAAGCCTCTCCCTGCCAGTGGACCCTTCAGCTGTGGGAAATGCTGTTTACCCAGTCCTGGTGACTGTGAACTCCCCACTGTGGTCACAAGGGATTGCATGCTGAGAGTAGAAACCATCCTGACTGTGGTAGTACAGAAGCATTTAATTTGTCTTGCATACAATTTATTATATGCTGTAACTGAAGGGAATCAATTCTGACTGTGATCATTAAACAAACCCTCTGGAACTGTGGTCTAGATACCATTACAGAGAACCAAGCTCAAACTGCCCTGGCACATAACAACTACTGGGAGCTCACAGTTTTGTTTTCTGCAAAACATTTGGAATTAAAAAATGAGAAAAAATTAGGTATTTGTTGATAAAACCCCACACAACCAAATCCACTTTCCAAATGCTTGAATGTTGATAAAAATACTGCTTTTTTGAATTATTTTTAAAATATTGGATTTATTGTGTCACCCTCTGTGCCTTGTGTATGCTTTGAGAGTGTGTGTGGAAAGATTTTTTCTAAAGATTTTGGCTGTGTTGGCCATTCAATTACAGTGGCAAAGGGTTAGAAATGTCAGAGGTATTCAGTATTGATGAATTAATACAAAACATATTTTTAAGTGATACCTAGTCATTAAGTATGTTTTTATAAACTTCTATGTTAGTATTTGTGAATATTTTAATGTTACCATTAGTGCATGGTGCTCCACAGACCATTAGCCCAATAAAATCAAAGGCCTAGCAAAAAATTACAGCTAAAATATTCAGCAAGGTGGTGAAACAAAGTATCATAAACAAGCAAATGATGGCAAGAAAGTCACTAAAACAGCTGCATTTACATAGTTTGAAATAAAAATTAGTTTTAAGAAAAATAGAATGCATCCTAGAAATAAAAGGATTTTAAATTTATCATTGTGGTTGGCAATGCTTTTTCAGGGCATGCTCCTGTAACTATAGAAGATTCTCAAAGGAATAACTCTAAATGTGATGTTAGAAGAATACAAAATGTATTAATTTCAAGCTTAGATAATAATAACATTAAAAACAAAAAGCAAAATTGGATATTGAAGGGATTGTGTTGGTAAGTAAGTATACTTCCTAGGAAGCTAACACTGCTGCTTAATTATTTATAATGTTTTCTAACTGGATGACATTATGTTTAGAATAAGCTTTCTCATTTTTTGCTTCCAAAGGGGTTCATAATTTAATAAACGTCTTTTATTCTGTTTGTTTTCCAATTCTGACCCTGGCTACTCATTATAACAAGACTTTGATGGCTTGCATGGGGGTAAACCTAATTGCTAAGCTGCAATGCAAGGTTTTCATGCTGTGGAAGCTCTTCCAGGGAACATACAATTTGTTGAAGTTAAAGAGCACTATAATGTGAATCTTACCTGTGTGATTGTTCAATATTAAACAGAGTTTGTGCTCAGCAGCTCCTCTCGAGAGATTTTTCCATATCTAATTCTGTGGCTTGAAACGTCCTAGGTGGAAAATCTCTTAAAATTGAAACAAACTATTACAGTGTTGAAGAATGCTTCAGTGCAACTAAGAAATTTCAAGATGGCAATTTATTGTTGTTTGTTTGTAGTACAGTATTGCCTCCAAGCCCTGGCACAGTAAGGAGTGGCACTGCATGAAGACTTCTTCAAGGCTAAGCTAGAAAGTTTGCTCTCTCAAAAATCATAAAGTCTAAAACATGTATTAAAAAGAGAACAAATAGATACTTTTTATTTTTTACTTGTGGGAATCAAGGCAAGCAAGGAAACAAGATAAATATATTTTAAAATACTTGACATGCAGTGACCTATGTGTATTTATTTCATGTGTTTAAGGTAAAAAATAAGGAGCAGTGGCAAGCTACAAAGGGTAGAAGACTTGACCTTTCTTAGCCAACCCTCTGCTGCCCCTGATTGCCTTCCCCAGCCTCCCAACAGGGGATTGGTGTCTTCTTGTTTCACTGAAGTGGTTTCTGCCAAAATAACCTGATTTACCATAAGCACCGCTGTGCACATTTATAAAACGCATCTCTCTGACAGGATGAGCTGATGAAGTAGATAACTGTACCTGCAGTTACCCTGCTGTAAGGTGAGGAGAGGGCTGGAGAGCAGCTCAACACTGGCAGAGAGCAGTGCTCTTTCCAGGTACCTGCAGCCAAAACAGCGTGGCTAACACCCATGAGCATGGGCTGTCTCTCAAGGCAGGCAGGGGCTGGGGGAGGCATCCAGAAAATGGGAAGCCAGGTTGATGGGTCAAGGAGACCAAATATACAGTATTCCTTCAAGAAAATTCATATATTGCCAAGTAAAGCAGTGAGATGAAAACCAAATAATACTGAAAACAAAGACTGCAAAAGGAAAGAACAGTTTGAGAAGGGTTGTTAGCAACAAAAGCCCCACTGGAAGCACCCAGAGACTGAGTAGAATATGCATGAGCTGCAAATATGATATGCGGAATGTGTCCTGGAGTTCAAGTCCTGATTTGATATTCCTTCCAATTCCTCAGATACAGGATGATTAGGATGCTTTTTCCATTTGAAATGGATGTAAGCATTGCTCTGGAAGCCAAATTCTGTCTCCAAAGCAGGGAACTGTCTGCATTTACTTCTTCCAGACCTAGCTGTACTTCTCAGTGACTTAAGTCTGTGTCTCTTTTTCAGCCTAGTGGATCCAATTTTGTAATCCTTTTTGTACTTTCCTACCTTTCTGTGTGTCAATGCTCTTCTGTTTAAGGAGAAATGCTTTATGTACATTATGCCTTTGGGTTTAATTTTGTGAAATGTTTTTGGTGAGAAACATCTTGTCTCTCTTCTCCACTCACTCCTTCCCTGTGAGTTTGCCCACTGATCCTCTGCATTTTTTTTCCCAGATGTTTCAACCTGAAGAGCAGGAGTTCTTGAAAGCAGGCTTATCGAGTGATCAGTTATCACAGCTTGAAAATACCTGCTGCAGTGTTTGACACCCAGCTACCATCCCCAGAGTGGCTGGCTGCTCCATTGTGATGCTTTAAAGATGGGTGGTAATGAAGCAGATTCTCAGAGCCGGAGCGCTCCGCAGATCTTGCTGCTCTCAGTCTCTCAAGTTGAATGCTCCTGAGTCAGAGATGCCTGCAGTCAGGAATCATTTCCATAAAGCATCTCAGCATCGGTGTCCTCCACTAGGTTCCTAGATCAAATACTCTTATTTAACTAGTCTGAAGGAAGGAAAGTTACTCAGAAGTGCAAATGAAAGAAAAATATGGAAGAGGAATAAGAAGCATAAACAGTTCTTCCATTAGTCTTCCTCCCCAAACCCATGCACACAAGATGAATAGCAAAGATACCCAGAGAAGTCACAAACTCTCTCCTTTTACAGCTCTTCTAAGGCAGAAATAAGGAAGCTCTTTTTCATCCCTGTCACCCAGCTCTTTAACATTTTCTTCGTGCCAGCACTTAGAAATTTATTCATAGCCTAGAATATCTCATCCAAAATTCAAACTCATAGTGAATGATTTATCCAAAAGCCCCTATTAAACATTTTTTTTAAAAAACAAAACAATTCTTAAGACTTTAATTAAATAGAAGTGAGATTAAATTAAAAAAGGAATCTAATTTCCTTTGCATGAGATGAGGTGGCACTTGGAAAGTGTAACTCAGCATTGCTTCATGTGAGCGTTGCTCAGGGTACATGCAGAGCATTGGAGTGAGGATATTAAATACAATCAGGAGGCCTCACAGTATTTTATGGAAAAAAAATCAAATTTAAACATAAAAGTGGTAATTAAACTGGGATTTCAGCTGACTATTATGCATTATAGCAATCTGATAATTGCAAAAGTATTTAAGGAAACTAACATACATTTAGCTAAAAAAACCCCCTCTTTCTGATACATTGCAAAGTGCTATGTTATTCACCCTTTTTATTCTCCATGCTTTGCAATAGTTTCTTTAGAAATAGAAATATTCCACTAATACAGTTTCTGGACACTTAGGGATATATTACGGGCACCTACTATGGGTGTGTTACTTAATCCCTAAAATTAGTTCTTCTTATGGCCTGTATCAAGATTTGGTGCTCCTGGATAAAATTGGGTTAAAAGGTTGATTGAACTATAAAAATAAGGTTTATATCTGGTCTCTAGCCCAGAGCATGGTCTGAGCATCACTTTCTGGCCAGACATGTATTGCAGAGTTGGTCCTCTCTAATGTGTTTTCCCAATATAGGATATTTAAACAATCCCTTCACCAGCGTTTTGGGTCAAATCCAAGTGATTTTTTTTTCTTCCTTTCTTTCTTCACTGAAATTAAAAACTAACGTAGGTGAATAACATATTGTGTTTAACTAAATTACTTGCCTTTCTTTCAGTGAAATATTTAATTTTATTTTATATTTCCTCTGTTGCCTCTTTTTTTACTATTCTGCCTGGGGAATTTTTAGGCTTAATCATGAGGCTGTTACATCTGGAATACCCGAGGAAAAATAATTTTGCAAATTAATTTGGTTTGATTTTCTTAGTCATTCAGATTGCATTTGTCCAGATCTAGTCTCAAGCTCATTGACTCTTGTAGCTTCTAAAGACTAAAGAGTCAGGATTTCCAGTGAGGTCTTTAGTATCTGTCATATCAAAAAACAGAGGCACATAAAATGAGAGTGGTTGCAGAAATGAGCTGAGGAGGAATTCCCTAGCTGAGCCTTGCTGATTTCAGTGATTCAGCATGTCCAAGTTGGTAGTCTACACATTTTTCAAGTGCTGGACACTGTGGTCTTCTGGCAGTCACAGGAACACAGCTTTTTTCAGACACCTTTGATACGCCATTTGCAGACTATCTGCTTGGGTTCCTTTCAATGTAAAATGCAGGCACAAACATATTTAACTTCATAAATCTCACATGTTCCATATATAAAGCCCTTTTCAAAAGTTTTGGTTTATAACTAAAACCTCTTAAAATCTTTAGTCATAAGGTATCATCTATCCGCTATCCTAGTATTAGGTTTTGATGATCCAGACCTTAAAGAGGTGGAAAATAAGGCAAAATAATTTTTCACTGAACCCTCATAACCCTATTTCCTGTTTGTGAAGGTCAGGTTAAAAATACCCAGGCTTTTCAAGGCAGTATGCACCCAGGGGAAAACCTTTCATTCAGTACATTTTCAGAGACAAGCCTTTGTATTTAAACTTTTTCTTCTCTGAATTTGTCCCTAGTACCTTCATTTCTTTGTCCAGATTTCCAAGGCTGCTCCTTAAGTACAATTCCATGTATTTTTTTTTTAGCAGCTGCCCCTGACATTCATAGATAGAAAGACAATTCACTAAGCACACACAGCGGTATGCAAAAGTCATGCTAAGGGGTTCATTGTAGCTCGTGGATGTGACAGGACAAACTGCTAGACCCAGACAAAACCAGAGCAAGAAAGTGACAGCAGTGTCAGTGCCAAGGTGGGGTGTCCAGGCTACACAGGTGGCAAAGACTGGGTGTGTGAGAAACACCCAAACTCTGCAGATCATGGGTATTGGGGGCCTTTGGGGAGGAGGGTTGGGCAAGACCAACAGGCCCAATAGGGGACCATGTCAGCAATGCCATGTGGGGTCAAGAATACCAGGTAAATGAGTCAAAAATACCAAGTCTGGTTATTGATGTGACAGGGCTGTCACCAAGGGGGGAACAGGCTTTAGAGGAGGGTTGTGTAACCAGAGGGAGGCTGGAGTCTGGGAAGAGACATACAAGCAGCAAAAGGAGGGCCAAGAATCAGGAAGGATCAGGTTGGATGGGGCTCTGAGCAATCTGATCTAGTGAAAAGTATCCCTACCCGTAGCAGGGAGGTTGGAGCTGGATGATCTTTAAGATCTCTTGCAACTGAAAGCATTCCATGATTCTATGACCATCAAATGTTCGTTGCAACGCAAATGATTCTATGATTCCATAATTCTATGAAAGGGATTATGAGATGTGCAAATCCCATGATGGCTGGTGCCTGGGGGATGTGCCAGGCAGCCCCGTGTTTGCTGATGGCAGCTGGAGCAATCCAGACACCCAAACCTGCTGTCCTGACCATGCTGTGAGGATTGGGCTGCAAATGGAGTGGGAGCAGGTGGGTACTTTCCCTGGCTGGTGAGTGGACAGACAAACATGGACAAACAGATCAAGCATCCTGGCATGCCTGTGTTGGTGCTTGTTTCAGGTCTGACGGCTTTCATAGTTTCATAGCACCTTTCCTCCATAATGTCTCCTCACAC
Organism: Rhabdornis inornatus; assembly: GCA_013397075.1. Lineage (NCBI taxonomy): Eukaryota > Metazoa > Chordata > Aves > Passeriformes > Rhabdornithidae > Rhabdornis > Rhabdornis inornatus. The sequence continues at coordinate 241,370 of VWZS01009969.1, read as the reverse complement.
ACATGAGAATGGCTCTTTTTTTCACACCTGAATGTATTGCACTTAAATCTTCCTGGATGCTTTTTTACCTTTACCAAAAGTTTGAAAGTTCCTTCCGCCTTTTCTTTGCCCCCCTTGCCTGGTAGCAGGTGTTTTTGAATGTGCAAGAGACCGCCTGCAGGGATGGGGCTCATTTTGTATTTAATGAAATAAAGAGGTGAGTTACAAACACAGCGCTGTCATTGTACTCCATTAAACAGTGAAACAAAGCTTGGGGTTTGAGAACAGGAAGCTCAGTCCTCAAACATTTCTGAAGTACTCTAAGTCCTTTATTACAGATGCAGGAAAGAATAAAAACATTAATTCCTTTGATACTTTATGGACTTGTTTTACAAACAGTTTTCATTTTTTACCTTCAGCTCAAGGAAATTTTCTAAGGAAAAATATTCTTATTTGGCAGTCTTTCTTCACATCACTAAGGCTAGAAATAATTAGATTTTTCAGAGAAAAGTCAAAAGGCTAACTAAATTTTGTTGATTTTGCTGTAATTCTTCCTTTAGGACAAAGAGGGCAAACATACACAAAAGGGCAGGGAAGAGAGTCACAATTTAAGGCAAATTTTGTCTTCCTGCTGTTTCTATGATTTTGCTGTTGGAGAAATAGAGGGTTTGCACCCTCTTTTACTTGTACCTCATGCTAAGTTCAAGTGTTGAACTGCTTAGCTACTGCTTTTCACTTCCTCCCTGGTCCTAGGCTCTCAACAGTTTTGCAGAAGATGCAATGTTAGCTGGCTAAGGCATCATTCTTCCTTTTTGTTCCAACACAGAGAAGCTGGAGAGAGAAGGCAGGAAGAAGAAATAATGTGAAGGGGAAAAAAAGATCACAGCAATATACATGTTGGAGAGACTTCAGGTGGTCCTATTGTCCTGATCTCACTTGAATATTCTTAGTTCATCTGTTACTTTCACCAGATAGTGAGGCCCCCCAACAACTGCTATGGTTTTATTTAGCTCAGGTTTTCAGGGTTTAGCTTTTATTTTTCCAGACCAAATCTCACTTTAATTCCTCTTTGTATTCCTAACCTCCTGAAATCCTGCTAGAATACTTAATAATGCTGCTCTTATATATTTAATATTATGGCCATCTTACCTCCAAGTTCAGACTCCTTTACATATGTGATTAAGGTATTTCCCACCTACACTGCCAGGTGGTCAAAGATGTTAACTAAATAGATCACCCACTGTTTTGGGGGCACTCTGGGTACTCTGATCCTTTACAGTTTATTCCTGTCTTTTTTTTTTTTAAATTTCTTTGCTGGTTTTCATGTACTGTGACAGAGACAAACCTCATCCTCAGTGTGCAGACTTGAGTGATCCCACTTCAAGATGGTTGGGGAGAAATGTGAGAGGGTCCATAAACAGGCTATCAAGATAGTGAAGAACCTAGAGTGTAACAACCCAAGGAAATGTCGTGGTTTTTAGTCTGTATTACTGAACATGCTGCAGTGCCCAGTTTGATGCTCAGGCCTCCCGTCCCCATGTAGCCACAGAATCACAGAGCAATTCACGTTGCAAGGTATCTCAGGATGTCTCTGGTCCAGCCTCTTGCTCACAGCAGGGTCAGTTTGAGGTTGGACTAAGCTGCACAGGACTTCATAAAGCTGAGTCTTGAAAAGTTCTGAGAACAGAGAGCTCTGGAGCATTGTCAGGGTTCAGGCCTGTTTGTGTGAGCCTTCTCCAAATCTTTGCTGCCTATGGGTTTTGAGGAGTGGTGAATGTGAAAACTGGTGATATGCAAGGGGACTTTGAGCACATGAGAAGATCTTTGAGGATGTGGGCTGTGGAGTCCTGTCTGTGTCCTGTTCATGACAGTGTCCCTTCAGCTCTTGTCTTACAAACTATCCCAAACTATGCTTGGATTATCACCAAGGTTTTTTGGGGCTCCTTAATTCCTGTAGAACTAGATTGGGATATCCAGGTCCTTAATAGTGTGTTACAGATTAGATGAGATCCATCTATCCCCACCTTGAAAAGCATTGCCCTAGCTAAAAACACATTTTCTGTAGTTGTCGCTGTGTGTTTCAGAGATTGCAGGGAATTTACTTATTTTTCTCCTTAACATTCAGTAACTAAAGCACACAATCATGATTGGTATCTCCTTAAAACAAAAATGACTAAAAGGAATGTGCATCAACTCTAATAACAGCGATTCAAACCTTCACTTTTTATACACTGCAATAGCAAATTTTATTTACTTGCTTTGCTAGTATTATATGGCACACAAATGTCTTTGTTTTCATGTTTATAGACACATTTTTCCTCGGTTGTCAGTTGTCTCTGTGGTGATGAGGGTTGCAAAATGTCATCCATTTTGGTTATATTTATGCCTTTCTTTACACAGCATACGAGGATATGGAGGCTCAAAAGCTTCATGCTTGTCATTTGTCATTATCAGTATCAGAGCAGGCACTGAAATCTAGGAATGTCCTGCTTCTCCCTAATCATCTTTAAGTGGGTGGCCTGGAACTGGACACAAGTATAGCCTCACCAGTGCTAAACAAATACCTTTGGAAATGGCACTCCTTTCAGACTCAGTTGTTACCAGAATGAGCTGCTTCCACTTGGAGAAAACAGTACCTTTCAGACTATTTCTGGGCATTGCTGGAGCATGTCCAAAGCAGAGAAACAAAGATGATAAAGGGTCTAGAGGATGATGAGTGGGTGAGGGAATTGGGGATGTTTAGCCAGGAGGAAAAGAGGCTCAGGGGGAACATTATTGCTCTCTGCAACTGCCTGAAAGGACAGTGTAGCCAGGTGGATGTTGGCCTCTTCTCCAGGTAACAAGCAATAGGATAAGAGGAAACAGCCTCAGGTTGTGCCAGGGGAGGTTTAGATTGGATATTAGGGAAAATTTCATACCTGAAGAGATTGTGAAGCACTGAAACAGGCTGCCAGAGAAGTGGTTGAGTCTACATCCCTGAAGATATTTTAAGGGTGTGTAGATGTTGCATTTAGGGACATAGTAGTGGTTGGACTCAATGACCTTAGAGTTCTTTCCAATGTAAAATTATGCTATGATTCCATTATTCTATTTCCCACTGACAATTTAATAGGTGAGATGCAGGTGTAGGTTGGAAAATGAAAGGAAGAAGCTTCTCCTTTCATCTAAAACACAGGTCTGGGAAAGGAGGATCCATCACCGTCCCTGGTAGGACAGGATAGAAGCAGAAAGTACCTTTTCCTCACTTGACCACCTGAATTATTTTAGAATTTCTTAATTGTAATACTGCAGACATCCTGGTCCCAGTCCTAAAGTGTTTACTAACAAAAAGAACAGTTTTGACTTTTGCCAAGATGGGCTATTTTGGCAAAGTATCTTTTTCATGCTGAGTTCTCTGAAGCTAGATGGGAGTTCTGGCTCGCATTTCCACGTTTTTGCCATTAATAAAGCTTTCCAAAGGACATAGGCAGTTGAGTTGTTATTGCAAAACTTCACCTTGGCACAGATTTAACCCAGAAGCAAAGCCCAAGCAAACCAACCAGGCTAATGGATGCAAAGCTTGTCCCCTGAGTAGTTTTCCCATGTGCAAACAGATTTGTAGAGACCCATAGTGCCAGTGTTGAGCAGAACTCTGCTTCACTCCTGCGTCCTCACAGGCAGAATGGGCGGCTGGTAAAGGGCAATTTATTTCTCTGTTGGGTTTTGATGAGGGTAAAGTCTAAGTCTGCAAAGTAGAAATTGTTCACTTGCAACATTTCACTTTGCTTGGAATGACTGAATGGAAATGAAATTATTTATGCACAAATCAGCATTTTTCATGTCTACACTTGTTGCAAATCCTGTCAGCTGCATTTAAATGTATTTACTTACTTGTGCATTTAGGAGTCCTCAGGCAGTAGAATAAGGTAAATAATTTTCTCCTGTCATTTAAGGTACTCCTTTAATTTTAGCCCAACTGACTTAATTTAGATCATTACCATAAAATGATTATCACAGTATTTTGGAAAGCAAAATCAAAATCAGAACACAGTAGGACTGTCTGGAGACGTGTATGTCAGTGCCCTGGCTGCACTAGTAGGTTTTGGTGGCCCTGATCCCCTCTCCAGGGTTTCCCCTATCCTGCCCAGGGCTCAGTACCCCATGGCAGCTCCCCAGGACCCAATTCCTGCCCCAGTGATCCTACAGCAGGGCCGGTCTGTGGATCCCACAGTCTTGCCCTGCCTGGCCATGGGTTCCACCGAGTCTTTCCCATCCACATGCCCATGTCCTGGTCTGGCCTCAGCCCATTGCATCCCCAGGGAGGTGCACAGTGATCCCTGGGCCTGACAGGGACCTGCAGATTGACTTCCCAGCTCAATCTTGGCTGTCTCTGATCATCACAAACCAGCAACCTGATTTAGAGCAGTTTTCTGGTTTAGGTTCAGATTAGAATAGGGAGTAGCACAATCCTAGATTCCATTGCCTGCTCTGGTAGCAATAATGACAGATGGCAGACATGAACCTTTTGAGTGTGCATATCCTTGTATAGTCTGTAAAGAAAGGCAGAAGTATAACTAAAATGGATGGCATTTTGTATGCAGTTTAGAAGAGAGGAACAAGAGGGTTCCAGGATGTCAGCAGACGTGCAGCTGAGCAGAGTGACCTGCTCAGGTGCTCTCATCTGTGCTCCTCTGAGCATTTGGAGACTGATGCCAATGGAAAACCCTGGAGAAATCACTAAGCCTGTGAAACCTAAAAAGTCAAGGAACCTTTCAGGCATTTGGGAATCTGCAACATTAAGAGTGACAGGATACTCTGATTGAATCTTAGAACACTAAAATCTGAGTCTAATTTGCAGTTGTATAACCCTTCCAATTTTGAAAGAGATGCACAAATATTAATCAGCGCACACATTTGTACCGGAGCAAAGGCATGCTGCCATCATCTTCTGGTACCATCTAGGGAATTCATCTTGCAACCAAGGCCAATACACTCCAAGAAAAGACTTATTTCAAATAGCAGCTCAGACTGGAAGCCTGCTGCTTGTGCAAAGCTGTTGCCAGTGATGTCAGAGTAAAGCCCATCCTGCAGAGCTCACATATCCTGGGTCTGAATCCTTCAACTGGCACTGACCTTTGAATGCAGCTCACAGCTCATGCATGTGTGGTGTCTCCTTTAGATGTGATAGCTAGAATATGCTATTCTGGATTCTGGCATTCTTTAAATTTATCTAGATTCATTGGCTGGCTCATTTTTACTAGCCATGCTAAACCCTTGTTAGCTGGCTTGATTTGTTGTTGGGTTTTGGGTTTTTAAATATATATAAGGGTAAGCAAATTTTGTTAAAGAATTTTATGCAATGATGCCTAAGGCCTAGGAACTTTTGGATTATTTAAACCATATATATGTGTGGAATAATTTGAATTGCTATGTTTAATATATATTTGAATATGTATATGAGTGTATATGTGTGTGCATATATATATATATATGTATATATATGTAAAGGACAATAGGGTGATTAGGAGTAGATAGCATGGATTTACAAAGGGGAAATCAGGCATGACTGACCTGATAGCCCTCTATGGGAAGATGACTTGCTTAATGGATGAGGAGAGAGCACTAGATGTTGTTTAATTTTGCTTTACTAAGACTTCTGATACTTTCTCCCATAACATCCTCATTGACAAGCTGATGAAGCATGGACTAGATAAATGAGCAGTGAAGGACACTGAAAACTGGCTGAATTGCTGAGCTCAGAGATTTGCAATCAGCAGTGTGAAGTCCAGTTGGAAACCAGCTCTATACCCCACTAATGGACTAATACTGTGGCCACCAGGGTCAAATATCTTCATTAATGATCTGTACAATGGGACAGAGCACAACTTCAGCAAATTTGCAGATAACACAAAACTGGGAGAATTTTTTGATAAACTATATGGCTGGACTGTGCCTGGAGGAACATCACTGCCAAGTCAAGGAAGGTGATCCTTCTTCTCTACTCAGCTCTGGTGAGTAGAGCTCAACATCTGCAGTGTTGGGCTCTGTGCTGGGCTTTCCACTGTGAGAGACACCTGGACATACTGGGGTGAGTTCAGGAAAGCACCACAGGAATGAATAAGGGATTGATGCAAGTAGGGTCTGAGAGAGCTGGGGGTGTTCACCCTGGAAAACAGAAAGCTCAAGAGTATCTTACCTTTGTGTGTAAAATGTCTGACAGGAGGCAGTAAAGATGACACAGACAGATTTCTCAGTGCCCAGAGACAGGTGAAAAGGCAATGGGCACAAATGGAATCCAAGAAAATTAATTTAAACTTCTGAGTTTTTTTATTGTGAGGGTAGTCAAATGCATGAACAGGTTTCCCAGAGAGATGATGGAGCCTCCATCTTTAGAGATATTCAAAACCTGGGTGGACACTGTCCTGAGCACCCTTCTGTAGGTACCTTATTGTGAGCAGTGGGGTTGGAAGAGATGAACTCAAATGTCCCTTCCAACCTCAACAATTCTGTTATTTTTATAGATGTGTCTATGTATGTGTCCAAATATGCATGTGTATGTACACATTCAAAGCATTTTATTACTTCCATTTTATTTTACAGCAATTCAAATGATTCCTTTCAGTTCACATTATTGTGTTGGTATAAACACTCTACTTCTGCTGTCAGTTCTTTCTTTGGTTCCATCAAGTCTTAGACAGAACCCAGCAAGGAAGAGTCTCCTGGAGAAAAAAAGGGCTCCTCATAAAGAGATGTAGAAATAGCTGTACAATTCTTGTGAACACTGTAGTAAATATCTGTCTTTGAGGGCTGTGGATAGGATGGATACTGCATGGAGAAGAGGAATGCTAGGCACAATTCAGTTAACATCTGCTGACCTTCAGGCAGAGCAGTGACTGATAGGCTCAAAACTTTTTTTTAAGGTAGCATTTCCAGCTTGCTGAGTTATAATGTCACACCCAGGTTGGTAAGGAGTGAATTAATTGCAAGGTCTGCTGTTGAGGTTAGGTGGTTAGATGTGACTTATCCCTGCTCATGGACCTCAGTGAATCTTGTTGGACAGCTTTTGAACAGCCATAGAGCTCCCCTTGGCACATCCTGGCACACTTGCTTCTCCAAGAGGGGACAAAGGCCTTCCTCTCCCTCAAGTCTTGAGCAGCTACAGCTGAGTGGGGAAACAAGTTGTACAATAAAAGAATCTGAAGACTCTGCTCCTGTCACACAAGCTTTTGTGTTGGCTAGGAGCCAGCATGAATGGTAGGGCAGACAGCAGGCTCCCCAGTGCTGCGCAACCATACAAGGGATATTATGAAGGTATGGAAAAAGCAGGTAGCTGGAAAGCGTGGAAATTCCCAAACTTAAAGTACTCAGCTTTATTTCACTCATATTCAGTACAGGCATTGTGCTGCTGCAGGGACCTGGCCTCGTTCAGTACATACAAATTACATATGTAATTTGTTACATTCTGTTTTCTCAAGCTCCTCAAAAATTAAAATCACATTGTGCTGCAGTGTCTTGACCTCAATAAGTACCTTCATCACTGTCACTCCAAAAATTTTAGTAGGACCAAACACATCAAAGTTTCCCAAAGGTTTTAAATCCTATCCAATCTAGGCCTGCTTTTGTGGGGTTGGCAGAAGATGCAATTCTGGCAGTGTCTCTGGTGGCATGCCAGCCTTTGTGACTTTAGATGAAGGTCCAGAGACAATCTTGTCTCAGCCATACCTGTCACTGAAGCACAGAGGTGAATCTGCTGGGGCTCAGCACAATCACTTTGGCACCAGGTGTTCAATGTAAACATTCTTCTCCTCTTCAGGTTCTTCCCTGGTCTGTGCTGTGGCTCATCCCCAAAACCATTAGTATTTCCTCAGTTGGCAATGACTGCTCAGACATGTTCACACTCTACAACTGGGCCAGACTGGTTTCCACTGTAGCATCACTGAAGCTTACTGTGCTAGTGGGAAATCTGACATTCTGTGTTAAATAACAAAACTTCAGAAACAGAGAATGAGAGCAAGGTGAAAGAATAATTGTTTGGGTGTGATGCAAAATTGGGTGGAGGAAGTTTGGAACTTATTTCCTTAGCAGATCCCATTGGCCTCCTTATGTCAGGATGTAAACTGTTATTTGCTGAAATGAATACAGAGTATTGCTCTTCCACATGGAAGATTCAGGCTTTGACTCAGCCACACACTGCAGATGGAGGTCTACTCCCACAAACTGCAGATGGAAACCTCTATCTACAGCCCTGGCAGCCACCCCCTCACACAACCCCAGGGTCAGCCCCCTGCATCCAAGACCCCAGAGCCCAGCTCCTGGTGGTGTAGCCACAGCTCAGGCTGCTGTGGGTGCTGCACAATCATCAGGAGGAGCCACAGGGCAGCTACAGAAGAGAGGCAAGAAAGGACACAGAGGTGGCACTCCTTGAAGAATGTCTTTCACACAGCTAAAGATGCCCGAAAAAGAGGGATGGAAAGAGGATGAGAGGTGGTATTGTTGCTATCTGTCATTTTTTCTTTCAAATCTGGGTTCTTACAAGAATCAGAAAAATGATTTATCCAAATGTCTAATCTCCTATGAACGAGATCAAATGTTTAACATCTATTTAGCTGACAAAAGCATTTGACATTGCACACCCACTGCTGTCTTTGTCCAGCAGCTCAGGAGCAGGACAGCAAAGTCCAGGTTGCCACTCAGGTAATGTGCTGATGTGCTCTCATTGATGTCACTGCCCTGCCATGAGGTCACTCATTCTGGAGAGACTACTTCCAATGGGATGTCACAGGACTGTGGCAAGAAGACTGCTAGCTGTAGCTGTGTCTCTTGGAGGAGGAACTCATGCAGAGAAGAAAGACAAAAGAGAAAAGGATATGTCTAGACAGCTTTCAGTGTTTCTTGTTTGGCTCGATGCCTTGAAATGGACAGGGAAAAAAAGTAATTCAGAATATTTTAATTTATGGGCCAAGCAAGAGGTTCCTTTAATTAAAATTTAGGAGCCAATTTCAAAAAGAAATGTTTGAAAGATAGCCCAGAAGAAAGAAGACATTTTACTATGACAAAATAAACTTCAAAAAGTCAAAATCCATTGGTAAACCGAATCTAAAATAAAGTGAGGAGCAAACCAAGGAGCATTGCAGGAGACACTAAGAAGCTCTGCTGAGTGCAAAAGATTTAGTCCTAAGATAATTGTACGAAATCACAAAAGAGAACAAGTAAGATTTTCAGCTGCTCAAGGCCAGGGACAAGCCCTGTCTTTGGAAACCCTCTTATCCATGGCAAAAATTAACCCAGCACTTTTGCTCATAAATATACTGTTTGCTGTGATTCACCTATCTGAGAAGGCACAGGGTACTTCTCCTCAGGAGAAGTCAGAATTTCTCCCTTTCAAAAAATTTATGAGTTAGGGTAACAGGTGGGGGTTCAGACTGTGTCTGTGATATAAGGCTGTTCAAGATAAATTATGTGCCTGTTTTGTGCTGCCAGCATAACTAAAAATAGAAGAAACAGGAACACCAGGATTTATGAGGAGATCAATAGAAAATAATCAATTTCTGGAAGCAGCAATATTTTGGTAGTTGCTTGAAGGTTTCCAGGTAAGTGAAACTCCTTTGGGTAATTCTGGGTAATTCCCATCTTCTTTTCTCCATAATCAACCTTCCTTTTTCTGTACTCTGCTAAATACTGTCTTGCCCTGTCAGCACCCAGTCACCATGGAGTTAAAAAGGACATGATATTCCTGTTACTGACCATGTAATGATCTTTTTAAAATCCTTGACTGGTGCTTGTCTGATACTACAGCAACCCAACCTACTTATTTTTTTCTGACTTCTTTAATGGACTGCTTTCACCCTTGTGTTGAAAGGTCAGTTCTGAGACCCATCTGAGTTACTACCAGACCCTCACCTGCTACAAGCATTCCTTCCTAATCTGGATACCTTTCGAGTGTGTGTTTTCATACATTTGTGCCTGTTGTCCTTTGCATTTGGGACAGTTGTGGTGCATTTGTGTGCCTCCAGCATCCTTCTCTTAGGCCTTCAAAACCTCTTTTTTCCCATTGGACCCACAACAACTCCACGAAGACTACTGGTGTGCTCAAAGCATCTGGCCACAGACACAACCAATTCTTCTTCCTATTTATCAGTACTTTTTTTGCATCCTCTGTTGGCTGTTGTTGCTGGTTCTGAATGCCTTGGAGACACCTTTACATTCTATGTTTGTACATACTTGGCACTACGAGCTCTTGATTCATTGCTAAGCTCTTACAGAATACAAGACTGACAGGAATAACCATGAGGAGGAGGACTGGGTTGTGTGGAAACTAGTTTGGCATATTGACATCATTTCATAGACTGACTCTTTTGAATACAATGCTTTTTGCACCACTAATAACTTTCTCAGGAAAGATCAAACATGAACACTTGGGGAAACGTAGGAACATCTTATCAGAGGGAGTTTTCTTTCAGCTGAGGTTGATATGTGAGCTGATGTGAGGTGACATTTCTCTCAGTAGATGAGTAAAGTGTTGCCTCTGGGCAGATGGTATTGGACTCCAGCGCTCCCAGTAATGAAACAGGGACTAAGTAAGAAGGAAACAGTTCTTCCATCTGCTGCAATATACTTACTAGCTGCAATATATTTACTAACAGACCTGGCACAAACAAACAAATAAACAAAAAACCCCCAAACAACCAGTTTCTGTTCTAGAGGGAAGCAGGCAAGTTATGCCTTTTCTATTGGTTTAATATTTTCTACTTGTTTAATCTTAATCACACAAATCTTTTAGTCTTGTACTATGACAAGTTTTGCCATAACTCTGATGCATGGCTCACACGGAGCTGGAGGGCAGAGAGTAACTTCCACTCACAGTCATCTGTGAATCTTAACCTGCTTCTTGCCCATGAGCTTCTCATAGACTTTGGAGACTATAAAGGTCAGGTGAAGCCATTATGATTATATACTCTGGCCTCCTTCATGACACACTGAATGTCACTTAATGATTCCTGCATCCCCTAAGGGGATTTAATTTTTTTCTGTTATTTTACCTAAAGAAATGCAGTTAGACTCTCCCTGGGTGTTCATATTGTCCTACAGACTTAAACCAGTATTGTTTACTTTTGGCTAGTGTAGTTTGAAACACCCTAAAACCACCTTATTTTAAGAAACTCCCAAGCATCTGCTAAGGAGACCCATTGATCTCCTTATAGGCATTGAAAAAACCCAACCTCTCAATTTTACTTTTAGATCAGAGCTGCAATCGTTGGGCTTCAGAGTCTAACATTAAATTCTAAATCCCTTTGGAAATTCAGAGGGATCATCCTGATGAACTTGGGTAAGCAGTGCCACTGTGTTGCAGTACTTTTTATCAAAAAGGGTATTGCTCACATTATCTTAAGTGCCTCTTCTCATTCATACTGAATGCCTGCCATTTCTTCATGTTTAGTGTCCCATGCAAACAACAGAGTGCAGATTCAGAAGGTGTCCTTGATACAGGGAAGATTTGCTCATGGCTGGTCACTGTGCTGGCCATATGTACCACAGCATGCCACAGTGTGCATTTTTCAACCGTAACACCACTATCAGAGTTATACTAAATGAAACTTTCCAAAATTTCATTTCATTCTGTGCAAAACTTAGTGTATTAATCATCCAGTAGTCCAAGAATTTATGGTATTTTTTCATTTCTTGTAATTCATAAAGGCCCTCATATCTTTCTGCCTTGCATGATGACAAATAGTAAAACTGCATATCTGTCATACTTAATCAATGAGAAATATTAGGGCTAATTTGTGTTAAAGAAGATCTGCTTGTGTAGATTTCACTCAGTTTTACTGATATATATTTCTAAATGACTGCTGAAATCAATGCCTAAGAATAAAGTCTAAAATAGCATTAAAAATCAATATGAATCCACAGTCCCAGAATTTTCATGAAATTAGAAGATACAATGTGATCATTGCATACAAATTGATTTTTACAGCTGCCAGGCTGTAATATCAGTATCTAGCTAGTGGAGGCACATGCTCTCTCACAGACACACACTTTCATATTGCGTTTTACAGAAGTAAAGGTATAATTGTTTAATGGATTAATTTATGCTGCATATTAGTATCTACCTCATTTAAGCTGAAATGCACAAACTCTGTAATCAATATGATTTTTGAACTAGAAAAATCCAAAAGCAAAATTCAGAACTGGTGCAGTTGAACACAACTTCTCTGATTCCTGTTTTACCCGTGTGTCTTGTTTCTGTTTATAGCAGGGCTGAGTTCCACCTTTGTAAATCACAAGTGTTTGAAAATTAGATGGTGTGGAATTCTGGCCATAGCCGGGTCAATTATAAATCCTGCCCTTCAGGCTGCCAGTGATTTCAGCGGAGCCAGGATTTATGCCTGCCTCGTTTCCTGGCTGCATGGTGAGAGTGAGTCATTCCCACTGGCTCTGCAGCATCATGCTGAGGTTGGGAAGCAGCACGACTGGGGACTGTGGCCTTTTTCTCCAGAGAACAGACCTCTGCTCCCACCAGGGACAGCTTGCTCCAGCACTAGAGAAATGAGACTACTTCAAGTGCAACAGCTAAAACCTGCATCCAGTATTTCATTGTGCCACATACACCTGGATATTTACCCATATTTACCCGCTTGTGACTCCTGGCTCCTAGAAGGTGTTTGCCCAACCATATTTGAATCTCTGTGTCATTCATGGGGCTGTGCTGTCGTAACACAGCAACGAAACAAACCCAGAAAACATTTCCAGCCACAGAGTTGTTTGATTCTGGTTTCCTACATAAACTGTCATTGAGCTCTTGAGCATGGAAACCAGCATTTTTCCTTTTGAGTGTGGTGTTCCAAAACTGTGGCTCTGCTGGTCACAGTTCAGCCCATACAAAGTTAAAGTAGACAGGGATGATGGATGACAAATTAATTGCCCTGAGACTCAGTACATCTTTTCACCAGAGGGACAGAATGGTACCATTAGAAAGATTACTCCACTCTCCTTACTTTAGTAGAAACAAGCTGCAAATGGCCTTTTGGAAACTTGTTTCTATTTCTGCTTGTAGTTGGAGTCTCAAGATATTTGCGTTATGAATTCACCTCTCGAGCTATAACATTCTGCAGTGGTTTATGCCTTATGTTCAAAGGTCCTTATTTTTTACTGCTCAGTAGATATTGTAGCCTTTCACATGTCCACAAAGTACATGGACCCGTGGGTATCCACTCATATTTCCCAAAAGCGTGGCACAAGTAAGGTCGTGAGGACCAGTGAGAGTTGTGGAAGGGAAGGCTCCTCACCTTCTTCTTCAATGTGTGTCTGCCAGGCTGCTGCACTGGAATGGGGCTATAGACTCTAGAGAGTCACAGTGAATCAGTTTCTGAGCATCCTATTTGCTTAGCCTGAGTGAATTAGTAAAATTATGGAGAATAGAGCCAAGGAGAGGAAGAAACAGGAAACAGTGGTGTAAACATTTGTACTTAGTCTTTCCCCTCTAGTGTGATTTCATCCCACTCTCTGCTCTCAACCCTGCCTTTGCTGTTTTGGTTTGTTTGGGCTTATTTTGGCTTGTTTTGGCTTGATTTTTCTCTTTCATAAAGACTTGAGCAGAAATGTTCTGAGCCCCTGTGCTTCCAAAATTACCATGACCTCAGAGAAAGAATAATTTTAAATTATGTACTCTAAAGGTATCCTCATGAGTAGAAATGAAATATTTAGCATCTGAGGAAGCTTCCATTTTAGCTGTTCATCTTTTCAGTGTGACATTTCTATCCAGCTTCCACACACGTACCTCATTTCAATTACTGACTCAGAAGAAGTCAGACTTTGCATAACTACTCATAATAGCCAAGTGAAAGGTTTCAGAGTTTTATATTTACCTAAGCATCTGTAACAAAGCCTGTAATCCTCGCAAATATATTCCTAGTGTTTGAAGACATTTTATTTCTGAATTTTGATCAGTGGAAGAAGGAATCTGGTTTTCACAATTCTCTGGTGGTATCTCTAATGCCTTTTGACCGGTGGGAATCTCCACATAAATTTTTGTAGTAGGCTTTCATGTGTACATGCATGTATAACACAAGGGAGTTTTAAGAAAACACTGATACATAACTAGAATGGAGCAGGTTATACATAACAAGAAGGGTGCAGGTTATTCATTACCAAGTAAATAGTAACAAGATTTAAATATTTAGTTATTATATTTCAGGAAGTGGAGAATTTTCCATTACCTTGTAAATGAGCTTTTAAGCTTTCTCCTATACATTGCTTATCACTCTCAGCCCAAGATGACACATGCCTATTTCTGTAAGCTTGGGGACAGATGGCAAAATCCCTAGAGATCTACAACACAAGTGAGTGAATAAATAAGAGCTACTTCTCACCTCTTAGTGTTAGTTAAAAAAAGAAACAAAAAACCACAGATAATTTTTTTTTTAAACAAATATGGAAAATAGTTACATGTTTTAACATGTTTCCATAGGGCAGTTCCAGCTGACCAAAAGAGGTTTCCCAATGCATTGTGCTGCCTCGGCATACTAGAATAAAAAAAAATAAACAAAAATGCCAGTCAGGATTATAAAGTTCTGGTGAGGATGGGTCAAGCTGTCACTACAGTAAGAAACACCTCTGAATTTCTGATTATTGCAAGAAAAAATCCTGAATTTCAATTTCTTGTTGAATATCTGTTTAATTTCTTCACATCAGTCTTATATCATCGGTAGGTTGAAAGAAAAATATTCCCCTGGGTGCCAGGGGATTTGAAAATGTAAATTATCATGTGTACTCATCAAGAATGAGAAAAGACCCAGAGATGGGCAGTGTAAGCATTTCAGAAAAATTGCAAACATCACCAAATTCAGACAGTTTCTCAGATTGACAGAGGGTGGGATTTTGTCTGCTAAAGACGTGTTGGTGACACGACCTGGAGGTCTCTAAACCAACCTTCCACCAACGTGGGGCTAATTTGTGACCAGGCCAGATCAGTCAGGGCTCTATCTAACTGAGTCTTGAGCACCTCCCGTAGCTGTAGGTTAGGGATTTAACCCTTTGGAGCGGTGGAAATAAGACACACAGTTACGCGGTCATCTTCCGAGATAGGAAAAAGACATTTATTGAGAGCACGATTCGTACTTTTTATAGGATGTTCCGCAGAGCTAAGACAGGGCAGTAGCTCATTGGATAATTGAGAGAATGCATCTGGGACCATAGTTCAGGAAGAGTCCCACAGCTGGTACCAGGTGTCAATCTAATGTTAATTCCATTCTATTTTGACCAAGTTATCATCTTGAGAGAAAGTCTCCCTAACTGAAGCTGAACAAGCTCTCAGCCTTGGAAAGAAGCTGAGAGAGCAGGAGAAGCTCCAGCCTGAGAATGATTTTCCAGGCTGTAATTTTCCTAGCTCTCTAACAGTCTGTCCACACCTGCCAAAATGAAGAAGTCTATCACACCTCTGGACACCTTGTTCCACTGCTAAACAATCCTTCCACTGAGAATTGTTTTGCTAAAATCCAACCTGAACCTTCCCCACTTCAGTTTGGGGCTGTTGTCACTTCTTGCCTCATCAGGTACTAGAGAGATGAGATTCGTACTGCTGTCTTTACAACTGCATTTTGAGCAGTTTTCAGGTGTCATGGTATCTTTCCTTAGTCTTCTCCACATTAATATAGTAATCTCTGCAATATCTCCTTGGAGTTTGTCCACTTTAGGTCCTTGACCACTGACCATTTTGGTAGCATCTTTCTGGACCCTTTTTATCTCCCCATCCTTCTTGAACAGGACTCAGTGTTCTATTGCCAAGTAGTAGGAAATAACAACAGTAATTTCCCTGGATCTGCTGATTGCGTTTCTCCTGATGTTGTATCTTTAATCTAGACTTTCACACCTGAGCTGCTTCTCTTGATTTTGTTGATAGAGAGCTGGAGAGAAAGAAGCATCTCTAAGCATGATTCACCTCATATTTATGTAGCTGTCTAACACAGATGAAATAAATCATGTTCCAGTAGTGCTTTTTACTTTCCATCAGAATGGGGAATAACTGTGCTGATGAAACATACAACAGAAATGTCTAACACTGAGAAAAATGAATGCTGCCTCTCCAGTCCCTAGGAGCAGTGCTTCATTAACTAGTAAATAAGGATGACAGTGGACAGGTAATTACCAAAAGCTCCCAGGGACAAAGTAAATATTTTATCATTCCAATGTGCTGAAGTCTTGATGATGTTTTCTGTGTGTAGGGACAGATTTTCAAAGATATCCAAGCACCTAAATATACAGATAGTCACCTACTGCAGATCAGCTAAAAGGACAATTGGGCAAGGTATCGAACAGCAGTAGTGACCTGGGTTCCTAACTTGTCTCCAGGCTTTGTAAACGTCCTTAGCTATTTCAGTTCCTTTGCAAATCTGTTTTTTAATGCTCTTTTGATCATGGACTTCTGAGTTGCTTGGTTACTTTTGGAAATCAGACCCAGCAAGCCTACATCTCTGGAGTGTCAGACGAAAAGCATATGATTATACTAGGTACATCAATTTCCAAATTCTGCCTGGGCAATATCAGCTCATGGTGCATCCCCATAAAATCCACAAACAATGTGTTCTCTACTCACCTATAAAAGATGCAATCAGAATATGCATCTAGATGCAAATAAGTTGAGCTAATGCATTTGCATTGCAATTCCTTTCAAGTTTGAATGTCTTTAATTTCCCAGATGCAATTCCTGCAAAGAATTGACAAAAGAGTTGTAATGAAAAAGACACTCTCCAAGCACTTAGAGGGGAAAATCAATTGTTGCTGACTGTGATCTCCAATTCCCAGCTTGCAGGTGGGCCACTATGGGGTTATACACCCATACTATACACACACATACACACACATTCCCACTTTCTCTATATCAGGATCATTAGTTATGATGTTGAAAATATCTTTTTCAGAATAATATGAAACTCAACATTTGTTTCCCAATCGACTGATAAACGTGCCCTCTGATGCTTTAAAATACCTGTTTGCTAGAGGAGGACTGTCTTGTGTTTGAAAATAATTACAAGAATGAACTCCAGATGGTCCTGCTGTCAAGGTACAACAGGTGGTTTTTTGGCTTAACTAACATGAATTGTGGCAGAGAGAAATCAGATACTCACAAAGCTGAACAAAGAACATATTTAGTGATATGTCTCTTTTTTTCTGGGTTATTTGAGTAGCATACTTTGAACTTGAGAGAGACAGAGAGAGAGAAAATAAATAAACTTCTGTGAACAGGAATACAAGCAGCAGAACACATAAATGCTGTGTTGAGTTTCATATCTTCCAATCATTCATCTATATAGTGTGGTGTAGCATTGAATGTTTATTATATGAGTCATAAGCATATCCATTAATATATGTATTTATGAAATATACAACATCTAGGAAAAAAATAAAACTACAACAGACAAGTTGAGGGTAAGAATCAGGGCATTCTTTGTAAATCCAAACAGTGCTATCTGCTGCTGCCAGAATCATAATTGTCTGCCTGTAACTGCTGCCTCTGCTGCCTCATCACAAAGCTCAGTTGAAGGAGCTCCATGGCCAGGGGTAGCCAGCTCCAGTGTGGTATCTCTGAGAAATAGGATGCAGCTCTCCTCAGTCCTTGGATATCCTCATGAAAAATGTTCAGTTTAGTCTGGCATGTATTCCTATTATTTTTTTTAATCCACCCTGTCTTTCCATCATATATTTGGAAAAGTTTTCATGAATTTGCACAGCTTCATGGATTTTGACACATCATTTTTGACAACGTAAAACTGTTTTGGGAAGCCACCAACCATGGTGGCTTTTAGCCATCAGAAGCTGCAACCATCCAATCCTTTATCACATGACTGAAGGTCACCATAACAATCCATGCAATGTTCAGCAGCCCATCTGTGTCATCTCTTCCTAGCTACCAATCTGCAGTGAGGGTGGTTCATGTGGTACCAGATCAAAGCTTCTGGGCTCCTTTGATCTGTTTAGCTGAAGATTTTTTATGCCTCTACAACAGGTTTACAGCATGGTCCTTTATGAACTCTTTTGGACACCAATCTTGCAGGTGACAGGATCTGGCTCATGCTGCAGTCAGTCTCTTCTGAGATGTTGCACCCAGTGAAATAAGCTCTGGTCAACTGAGAGACCTACAGGTTTTTTAGCTGCCCATCCCAGAAATCTTTGAGGGAGCACAGGGGAGGGAGAGTGTTGATCTAGTATGGGGATTTAAGAGAACAATCCCAATTCTCTCAGCCTTTCTTCACAGGAGAGGAGCTCCATCCCTCTGATCATCTTGGTGTCCCTCCTCTGGACTCACTCCTACAGGTCCATGTCCTCCCTCCCTTTGCTGGGACCCCAGAGCTGGATGCAGCACTGCAGGTGGGGTCTCAGCAGAGCAGAGCAGAGCAGAGGGGCAGAATCCAGCAAACCCTAAAGACAAAGAAAGATAAGAACCTCTGAGTAGAGGTTAAATGTTTCTGAGATAATCAATAGCCTGAAAATAAATAATCTGAACAATATATATGGACATTACTAAAGTCCTTATAAAGAGGTGTAGAAGAGGTCAAAAAGAAAAGAAAATTATAATGGGATTATTATTGCTATAGAAAGAATAGGTTGGAAAAATGTAACTTTCAATAAAATCAAAAAGTGGGAGTCTCGAGGTCACTTAAAGGAAATAATTCATAGAACCAATAGGTCAGCTGTGGAACCTCTCATCAAAGGATGTTTTTGAGACCAAGAACTAACCAGGACATTTTTGTGGGTGCCAGAATTACCATAATTAATTATGCACATTCTGGAGGGTACATTAAACCAAATTTTCAGAGCTGATTATAAACCCTTGTACCTCAAATGAGAAGAGGATGGGGAGGAGAAACAGATGACCTGACAAATGACTTGCTGCAGTATCTTAATGTCTTACTGTAAAACTTCTTGTCTGTCAGAAATGGAGTACAGCCCACACACCTCAGGTTCAGCCTTACAAGACAATGTCTGTTTTGCACAGTAGTTGCCTGGCCACAACCTTCTGAGACATTTACTAGTGTTATTTGTACTGCTTGTTGAGGACATGAAAGGATTAGGACTGTCTAGCAGCACTGAAGCATGAGTCACCAGAATTGTATCTTTTCCTGCATGTACATGAGGAGCTTGTTTTGTTTCTCATCAGCTGCGATGATGACCGGATCATCTAAAAATGTCCCAAGACAGCCCAATCTCAAGTTTTAAGCCTTTGATGATCCACAGACTTCCTTGCTCTCCAGTATCCCTTTTTCTGACATGAACAGTATAGATATCCTGGCATTCCAGTTATGAGACCTGCCTTTTCACTTCTCTCCACTCTAAAGCTCTGTAGTGCGATGCCCCACTTGTTGAAGGAGTCTGTTTATGAACATTATCAACCATAAGCTTGAAAAGGGTAGTGATGCCCTTAAATCCATGGAGTGTGCCTTTGAAACCAGTGTGTGATGAGGTGGAAGGGGCAAGGATACACTTTAATTTTGTATGGCTTTGCTTGTAGCAAATTAAGTTGTGAGGATGATGAGGCTCTGGAGCAGGTTGCCCAGAGAAGCTGTGGGTGCCCTGTCCCTGGCATTGTCCAAGGCCAGGTTAGATGGGGCTCTGAGCAATCTGGTCTAGTGAAAGGTGTCCCTGCCCATGGCAGGGGAGTTGGAAAAAGGTGGTCTTGACGTCCCTTCAAACCTAAATCATTCTAGGATATGATTCTATGATATGATAATAATCAAAGAAATATTGTGGATCTTCTTCAATTTCATTTTATGATTATTCATATAATTACACACCCTGGACTCATATTCATTTATAAATTGCAAATGGGATAGACAGCAGTTGAAGGATAATTGGGTAGTTTACATAAATTAGATCCCTTAGGTATATCCAGGACCAAGTCAGGATATTCAAGCAGAAGAAGAGATGTGAAAAAATACAGAAAAAGTTGGAATTAATTAAAAGACAACCCACTTAGTCACATTCAGAGCATGTAGCTTACTAAAACATACAACAGACCTAAAGGGCAGTAATCTATTTTTGGTTCTTGATCTGACTGCAGTCAAATGCCTACAGAGCATGTATTCTGTGCTTTATCTCTATTATCTTTTTGATAATAAGGTGGTGAATGATTGTAGGTGGGTTGGCATATTTTAGAAGAAAAATTCCTCCTGATTTCCACCTCCACCATACAATTTTCTTCTCAAGCTGGTTCTGCACTGAACTGTTTGAGTTTCACGTGTAATCTTCTGTATTTTAGTTATTATCTGGTTTCCCTGACCTTTTGGCATGCTGATTTCTAATAAGTTTTTTGAGATATGTATTGCCCTTCTACAGAATAAGCATCTGCAAGGTTGTGTCAGGTTATAAAGCTAGATATTGCCAGAGACTAGGCATGTTTTCCTTGCCAAAGCTGATGATACAGGTTTGACACACAACATCTGAGAGTAGGAGACATATAAAATCTTATTTGAGGTGGCTGCAAATAAAAAACATACTTGGACAGACAAACGATATGTTCCTTTATTTTACTGACTTCAGCCAGGGATAAATAGAAAGAGGTCCAATCCAATAGCAAAAAGAGGGAGGTGCTTTGCTGCTATTTAGCATTTCTATTTAGGAAAGCAACTTATTTTTAGATAAGATATATTTTTATTAGCAATGTTTGTCTTGAACAGCTAGTAGTTAGCAAGCCTGGATAGTGTAATTCTCTTCTCCATAACAATGGCAAAAAAAAAGGTTTGCTTTGCTTTCAGTACCTTGGAGACAGGAGGGGAATGAGAAAGAATAGCTCCCTCTCCAGTCAGCAAGCATGAGTCTGTGGTGGAGAATAAGTTTTCAGACTGCTTAAGTGACTGTGTAAATTTTGAGATACCACAATGATGGATGTTTTATAAATGCGTAGGTAGGTAGAAAGATATGACAACGAGAATAATTTTAGGTTTAACCTGAAATTAGACACTCCATCACCATGTCATCTCTGGAAAGTCACTTGACCTTCTTGTTCCTGAATCAGACCAGCTGTAATAGCCGATAAAAAGCTGCTTTCCTAGGAAACCAAGAGCTTAATCAAAACTTATGGGTTTCCAGAGAAGCCTTTTAGTTGATTCAGTGGACCTGGGCTCAGATCTTAAATGTCCCACATCAACCAAACAAGTCTTCTTTGCTCTGCCTCATTTTGCTCCTCTGCCCTCCTCCTCATTACCTATCGGGCAAGCACTGAGCATTAGCTCCCAGAGATGGCTGAAAGGCTGGAGAGCTTGCTAGTCTGGGCTCTTGCCTTCCCTCTCTTACTCCTCACTTTCTTCTTCTTCTTGTACACATGACTTTGTTTATCAGGAGTTTAATATTTCAGTGTTTTATAAGTGTATTGATGGACAAAGCAATTTACCCTACAGGGACGAAGCTGACAGCATGGTAATTAAGAATAAAATAAATGCTAAGGGTGAGAGCAGATTGCAGTGAATGACTGATTATTTTTGATAGGAGAACGGCTCTGCAGGTAACAGAATCCACAGTATTTAAGAGCTGAATGGAGATACCAGAAACAAATGCAAATTAATCATGTCTTTATCAGAGTAAATATATTACCTGTGCTGTTCAGCTGCCACATATAGTCTAACTCTGACAGTATCTTCCAACAAATGGGTTCCATTCTACATCAAGAGAAGCTTATTATCTGCACATAGATAAATTGGTTGGTAAATTCAGAACCTCCATATTATTATGTGGCTGGAAAGTGAATTTCTTTCTCATTGCCACTGCAGCAAGACAAAGCATGAAATTCCCCAGAATTAGATACCTGGCTCACAACAGTTTGTGTGAATAATGATGCCTGACATTGCTCTTTGGTAAGGATCCTGAAAGGCTTTAGAGGCATGAATGCATGAATGCCTCTGACTTCCTTGTCAAGTAAGTAATTGTTACACTCATTTCACAAATGAGTGAACCACAATAAAAAGCCAAGGAGATGGCATCTTTGTGGCAGGGTTGGGAACAGCCTTCCAGAGAAGCAAATTCTCACATAGGGAATGGTGCACACAAAGCGGGTGACAGAACCAGCATGTGGAACTGTTGTTCCAGCTAACTGGTATGGAATTTATCCCATCTGAGGTCAGACTCCACAAATTCATCCATACATCTCTATTAGTCAGGCAGACCTGTGAGAACAGGAGCTCAGTTACCAGTGCATGTTCCTGAGCTGCATTTGGGCATTATGCCATTCAAGCATAACTATCACATCACACAGCTGATAAGCAGAAGTGCTTGTCTATAAGATGCTGCCATGCAGCTCTAGAAACAACAGGATGCCCAGAGAGGTTGTAGATGACCCATGCCTTGACACATTCAAGGTCAGGCTGGACAGGGCTATGAGCAACTTGACCTAGCTTAAGATGTTTCTGCTCATTGCGGGGGGGGGTTGGACTAGATGACCTTTAAAGGTGCCTTCCAACCCAACTATTATTTGATTCTGCACAGATCCCTGGATTTTGGAATATGCCAGGAGGTGTAAGTTATCAGAGGATCCTGAGTCCAATGACACTGAGTCCCCCTGCAACCCATCAGCACACATCCATCAACACAGAAAAACCTCTTCTCCCTTCTAAAGTACACATTGTCAGCTCTCACATGTGAACTGTTCTTCCTATCCCAGATCTTCAAAGTGTTTAATATGTCTTGTGGCTCTCAGCCAGGGAAGCTTTTAGGATGCAGCTTGTAGGATCAGGGAGGGTGATCAGTGTGTTTCTGGCAGAGTATTAAGACCTGCTATCATCGCTAAAGATGTTGTCTCCTATTTGATTAGCAGGACAAGTGTGAAGTAGATTCCCACCACCACTAGTAATTCTACTTATATTATGCTATCTTATCTATCTGTTCTATTTCTCTCCCTCTTAAGAGATGAGAAGAAAGAAAAATCAATCTGCTGAAAATACAGAAGGGAAAACAGAAACCCTTTCTTCCAACAAATCACACATTCCTAGTAGTAGAATTGTGTGGCTTTTAATTTCACTGAAGGAGAGGCGGTAATTATTTATAGTTTATCACAACCGGGGAAAGGTTTCCTGAGGTACAAACTAATTATGTTTTTAAATAAACTGATTGTCCATGTAATAAACGATCACATTTTCTAATCATTCAGAGATTTATGTTACTTTATTCAATCATCCCTGGTTAGAACTGAAACCACAGTAAATCAACTGGAAAAAAATGTCTGGACTAAATTGAAAGCTCTGCCATTACAAGGCTTTATGAAATGAACCAGATAGGAGAGAATAGGCTGCATGCACAAAGCTCCCCAGTACACACAGTTTCATACATTAAAAGAATGGTTGGTAACTGACAGGCAAACCAGAATTTATATTCATTGAAGGTCAAGTCTTGGCCTGTGCTCCATAGATTTGACATGTATTAAAGGACAAAGGTAAAGAGAGTCTTGTTGGCTACAGGGCATCTCAGTCACAGTCAGTTGCATAAGGACAGTAATTAGAGTGAATTCGAGAATGTAGAATAGATGACTGCGCATGACATTTCATTTATGACAAGCAACAAGTGACATGATCTTATCGTGAAATTAGTCATCATCATAGACTTCTCATGTCAATCTATAAAATGAAATGCCATGGAGAGCAGCATATTTTTCACTGTTATGCCAACATGTCTTTTTCATAATGCACATCATTAAAATAAGCCTGGGAACTGGAACATGCAATCATAGTAATAGCATCAATAATGTTTAATTTATGTGTTATGTGCACAAAAAATCTTTTGGTGCCTGAAAAAACAATGACCTGAAAACACAATTTATCCTTAGCAAGGCAGCATGCTGTGCTGCAAAGTATCTGTAGAGTGAGAAGAAAATCAGGATATGGACTGCTGAACAGCACTGCAGTCTGGATGTGTGCTGTGATGCAGAACCATGGGCAGAGACCTCTTGCAATAGGGGCAGATCCTCAATGGCTGATGAACTGCTTTGCAGTCCTTAGCTAGGCAGTGCAGAGCAGAGAGGGGCTGGTAACTCTTGCAGGAGGGCATGCCAGGTTTTGTTCTCTTCCACATATAAAATCAATCCCACTGGAAGAAAATCAGTGGGAATCTGAGAGATTTTGACAAAATAACTTCTCATAGGTGACTAACCACAGAAAATGTCAGTCTAGCTTTTCCTTAATCTGAATATTTGGGGGAAAAAATATAACCATGGAGTGAGCGAACGTGCAGGAGTGCTGGGAGGCCTGAGAAGGGCAGGACACCCCATCAAGGACTTGGTGATGCACTGTGTCAGGACACAGAACTGTTGTGCATGGCTAGCCATCCAGTATCTGTGAGCTCTGGACACAGGACCTGCTCCAGTGTGTTACAACAGAGAGGAAGAGACTGAATTCACCACTAAACTTTCAGGTCTCTTCAATCCCACACCCAGACATCAGTAGGTCTTTGATTATATGAGCAGGACATTCTGGTCGTGTACTGAGAGATTTTAATTGGACTTGCAGCTCTGGCACGCTTCCAGATTTCTCATGAAACTGGATTGCCAGACACTGGAAACAGCTACTTGAAGGTCTTGTTGAAGGGCTGATGGGCTAAACTTCCTCCTTGCTCTGATTGAAAGTGAAGGACCAGTTGATATCCCCTTGATGAGCCAAAGCTAAACTAGTAAGTTCTCAACCGTGGCAGGAAGCAGTATTACAGGGCACATGGGAAGAATTGGAGAGATTGAGTGAAAATGCAGGGCTGGTGCATTGCCTGTGAAAAAGTGAAACAACAGAGAGGGTAAAAAAGAGCCCTGGGTAACTGAGCCATGAGAGATTTCTCTGAGCAGAGCAGTTCTCTGTCGAGGCAGAGAAGATGCCAGTTCACTTCTTTGGAATTGTCTTTCCATCATCCTCACTCACACCCTTGCTGTGACACAGAGCAGTGGTATGCCATCAGACTGCTGCCACCTGCCAGTTCTCTGCTGCTCCTTAGCTCCCTGAGGAAGAGGCTGATAGGTAAAATGGGAGCAGGTGAGATTTTTCTCACCCTAGGGTGAGCCCTGTGGCTCTTGGCTGTAAGCAGATTTTGCTCATTGAGTAAGGATGGATGGAGAAAGGGTAGCTGCTCGCTGAGAAGTCCTGGCTCCTCTCTGATTTCAAGAAGCAGAGACAAAGATCAGATTTAAATATAAGAGGATTATTAAAAAACTGCTCTCCAAACCCAAGCCAGAAACCTGGGAAAGATATACTAAGCCTTATATTACACTAAATGAGTTACTCTTTCCACTCACAAACGTTAATTAAATGGCTAATAAGCAACAGTTTATTAAAGACAAGAAATTATTTAGACCAATAAATAAGTCAACAGTAACTAATTCCAAGACTATTATCATAACAGCAGCAACTTTCTCCAGAGAGGTGCCTCCTACCTCTCAGGGCTCTATGCCAGCCCCATGTCACTTGTGTTGGCTGTCATGGCCCTGCTTCCCATGCTGGGCTCTCAAGAGCATTGCTGACACTCTCAGCAGAGGATGAAAGCACCATGGGCTTGAGGGGGAGAATGTGAGGACCAGCTTCCACACGAAGCCACCAGTCTTGTGCAGATGGACCAGGGTACCCAACCCTGCACAGCCCATCCCGACTTCAGACTGGTCCCACTAAGGCTGAGTTGACAAGCAAAGGGGTTCCAGAAGCTCAGGTGGAGCCCTGAGCACCAGCTGCCCTGCTTAGCTGATAATACTTTCCCTGGCTGTGTCCTCCATGTTCCCACCTGCTCTGCCTCAGAGAAATCTGCTAAGGGCAGGCCACCAGCTGGATTCAGGATGCTCCCTGTCACTTGGCCTCCAGGTCCAGGGTTGGGCCCTGACTTTGTGTTTAGCTGCAGAGATGTAAGTAGAGAGAGAGAGAGAGTGACTTAAAAACTCTCATGGATGGCTGTGTGTCATTAGGAATCTTCTTAGATTCAGACAAGCCTGGGGGTGGTGAAACCTGAGTAAGTTTCCAGCTCAGACTCCAACCAAAGTAACATTTGTCAGGTAGAAGTGTTAACTACATCTACCCTGATTATATTAAACTTCCAGACATACTGAAATCATAAAAAAGTGGAAGAATTTGCTCTGGTGTGCATCACATTATTTCTCAAACACCTCATTTCCAAGAGGGGCACTTTTCAGGAGAGTAAGAAAATTACAACAGTTTCAAAGTACACACTTAATTTGTGGGAATCAGGGAAAGATCTTACATTAGTCTAAGTGTCAACTCTCAATCAGTGGAAATTTGTATTCTGGGCACAAGGATAATCTGAATAGACAGAATGAAGTGTCTTTGGTCAATTATTTCCATTACAAGGAAATGCTTTTGTAAGGATACTGAGGAGTATTTAAATGACCTTGCTTAATGGTCACTGGAGGTGCAAATTCATCTTGCTGTCTAAAAATTCAGTGGTACTGTACTCTGTGATGCTAACATGCAATACTGCAGTCTGACAGGCTTTTGTAGGTGTAGTCATATAAAAATTTCTCTCAGCTCATCCCTCCTTCTGTTTGTGACCCAGTTTTCAGGTCTTGAGATGATGCTCCTGTAATTTAGGTTTCAAGAACTAGCTCTACTAAAAAAGGCTAGAAGGGCACACGCTTGATGTGTGAAGGCAGTGTCCAGCTGCAAGGGAGAGAGAAGGCAAGAAGGGAGGGAATAATAGTTATCTGGAGGTTAGTATCTTCTTAAACCACTTCTACACATCCCTGTGGATCCATGGTCCCATGCTGTTCCAGTCACTGAGGAAGGCACAGGTGCTTGAAGTTTTGGGTTCTGACAGTTACATGGGTTGACTGTGATGTGTATTCAGCAATCATCTGTTGATCTTTAAATTATTTGACAGGTTGGATGCATTCCTTACAATCTTCATTTTAAAATACATTCTAGAAGAGACTGACACTAGTGTTGTTGAAAAACCAAGCATTCACTCATGGGTAAGAATCAGGGGGAAAGCCAACAGGGCAGATATCCAGGTGGCAGTCTGTCACAGACCATCCAACCAGGATGAAGAAGCAGACCAAGTATTCTATAAGCAGCTGGGAGAAGTATTAGGATCCCCAGACCATATAAAACTGGATGGATGGATGGATGGATGGGCAGGCCCAGAGAGTGGTGGGGAATGGAGTTACATCCAGCTGGGGGCTTGGTGTTCCCCCAAGCTCTGAGGTATTTGGGCCAGCCCTGATTATTACCTTTATCAATGATCTGGGTGAGGGGATGCACTGTATCAGTCAGTTTGCAGGCACCATCAAGTTAAGCTAGCTGTTGACTCAGGTTGGTTCCTATGTTGTTTATTTTGCCATACACAAGATCTGATTACTGTTTTCTCCTTTAAACAAGAATGCAGGCTTGTACCCATGGGGAGCCAGGGAAGGAAGGATTGTATGTATATATTTGAATGACTACAAATGTGTTCAGGTCTCTTCCCCGGGTATATACTGCCAATGGTGCTTGGCAAATGTAAATCACTATCTCCAATTACTCCAGCAGAGCTGAGCTTTACTTTTTTCCCAAGGGAAATTTGGCCAGTTGGGTGTATGGATAGAACAGTTCTGTGCTTGGCTTTATATTTTGAAGAGGGTTGTTGTTAAGACAGCTTTGCTAGGCAGGGAAAGAATTTTTCCCAGACCAGGACATTTCTGTATTATCTGTTATTTATTCAGAGCAGTCTGTTCTGTTACAAAAGCAATGGAGTTGATCTTTTGAACTATTTATAACTTATTTTAGACAGACAAGAAGCAGAACTATTGCAGGCAAAAAGAAACTGCCCACACTGTCTGAGTAGCAAGTTGGACAGCAAGCTCCTCTCAAATCCCCAGGGACCTCCCTCTACCTCTTTGCTGCACATTCTGAATTTACTCATCAACCCTGTCTTGCCAGTTTTGTAGGCAAAGGTGATATGAGGAAGGTTTAGCACAAGAAGATAACTAGTAAGGACTGAGGTGGGCTGAGCAAATTTTTTCTTCTTTTCCGTCAAAAAGAGTAATTAGCATATTTGTGTGACAAGGTGCTACAAAAACCTACTCCAGGTCAATTTAGTGAACAAAGTAGTATCAGCAAATGTCAAGTCCCCAGAGGAGAATATATGACCCCAAACAAGCTTCTATTTTATCTACTGTCCATTAGATGATCTCTCACCTTCTGATATTTCCTTGCATGCTAAAATAAGACTGGGTATTTCTGCTAGCACAGCTCCTAATCACCAAGTGTTGGCCAGCTTCCTGGCAAAGCTGGAGACAGTCATGGCTTGTATTTGTTAAACCTCTGAGCTTACTGAAATTACTTCATAAAGCATTCAAGAGGACACAGGAATGAGTCTGTGTAGAGAAAGGTGATGGAATAACCAGGAGTTATTCAGGAGATATTAATGAAATTGATTGGTAAGCTCCAAAGGCCTTTTCTATTACTTCAGAATTTAGATTAAGATTAATCCACTTCCCAGGCACAGTGGAAATCTGCATTACAAGAATACAAAAAGAAATACACATGGCAGTCTATTAGTATGAGACNTCCAGGGAGCTTCTCTGCCTCAGCTAGCCAGGAAAAAAAACTAACCAAGAGCAAAGGAGAGCTCTCTTTCACTGTCCACTGCAGACAACACAGTCTGAGAGCAGGAATGCAGGGGAGCCAGTGCCGTCTCTGACAACACACCCTGCACTTCTTCCTTCCCCCCCTTCACTCCTGGAACCAGTCTTAAAGTTGCAGAATTTAATATTCAACACCAACACAACAGACGATTTGGGGATGCAGGCATCATACAGTCACCCCAAGACACTGAGTCAGACAGATGCTACAGAAAGGGATGATATGTGGTACTTAGGGCATGATGGAAAGACCACTGTCTCTGTGCTAGGTGTGGTGTGAGAATAGCCTACCAAAACCAAACACCGAAAGAAACAAGTAAAAAGCAGTGGAATATCTGAGACCATACCTCACAAATGTCTAAGAATGGAGTATTTAATACTGGTACAGTAGAGAAAATGATGCTGTTTGCAGTGGTATATTGATACCCTATCACGGACTTCTGGCTGGTCATCATCTGGACAGCCCCTGTGAGAGCCACCCTTGAAATTTATGTGATGATGCAGGCAAACTTGAAGTGGGAAGACAGTGACTGAACCACTGCAGAAAAGCAATAGACTTTATTGTCCACTAGTACAATGCAAATGAGTAATGCCAGATTCCTGTCTGATAAATGTCTTCTGAAGGAAAAATATTTCAGGGAAATATGATTGGAAAGTTTTGACTGGAATTACCCAGTGATCATTGAGTGTGAAAATTAATTTTGTTGAATTTCAGCTATCTAAATCTTAGGCCAAAACTAGTTTTTCTGAATGCTTCTGCAGTCAGTGGAAAAGGTGGGCACCCCTTTTCCACTGAAGTAAGTCCTCACAGAGGACTTACAGAGTTAAGTCCTGTATTTTAAGGAATTTACTAGCACAGACTAAATTCAAAACACTGAGTAATATAAGTAGTCAGTTTTGGTTTATGGACTGTTGTTGTGAAGGGTTCATGCTACCAGTGGAGCAGCATGGATGATTGTTTTCCCTTCCAGTCAGTATGTAAAGAATTGTTAGCTGAGATAGTCCCCACAGACTGCTCAGGTGGGCAGGTGGTGACTCAGCAGGGATTCTGATCTTGCATTGAAGACACTTCTCTAAACAGCAACAGGAGCAAGCCCTACTGTGAAAAGAATAACAAGTGCCTTGCTCCTCTGTCAGTGAGGGCATTCCTGTAAGAAACAGCATCTCCAAAACACTAGAGCAGGCAGGAAGCAGCTAAGATGAACATCCCTGAAGAGGAAAAGGTGCTTGGACTTCAGCAAAGAAATCTTCCAGAACTCAGTTTTTGCAGTGTTTTATCAGATCCAAACACTGCTTGGTTCTTCAGAGATGTTGCCTCCTCAGCCTCTGGGTAATCAATTACATGCTACAGTGACTGCTTCCTGTAGTCCTTTAGGTATTTTTCTACAATCTTCTGTCAATTTAGGAATCTCAGCACTTCACAAGAAACACTTCCACTTCAGTGTTATTATTTCTCTCCACAAAGAGAAACTTGGAATAATCTGGAAAGAAAGGAGAATGCTAAGAAATTCATCTTGATAAATATTTTGAGGAGCTGACAGTAGCTCTTTGTAAGAAAAGCAGAATAAGGCATACAGTGACTTCTCCCCTTGTTGATGGTGACTGAAGAACTAGGATTTCGCTCCTTTTTAGTGCAATAAGCTTTCAAAAATACTTTAAAATTACAATTTATAAGTGGCAAATATTGTATTTCTCATTATTAGAAAAGCCTTAGGAAGTCTTGGCCTGAGTCACCTGAGTGACCCTGAGAGGTGACCCTGAGAGCAGATCCCATACAGCAGTGAGTGCTGCAGGAACAGAGAGCTGGAGCAGTGCTCCCAGAGCCTACTCAGATCTGTTTGCCAGCAGCCCCCCTTTCTCACATCTACTGGAGGCCAAATGTTTAGTTTTCTAGGCCAAGACACCAGGGCAGGGTTGCCAAGCAGATATTTGATTAGCAATAAAAGGGTCAAACAGGTGTGGGTAGGTGGAAACGATCTGCGCTGTGCTGTACTCAGTCTGGAGTAAGCAGAGTAAGCAGTAGGTAAGTTGTGCCAGAACACCAGCACTTGAGGCTACCCTATGTTTCTTGAGACATCACAACAGATGCCATCAGTACTAGGAATAACTATGTGGCACCTGCCAAAAAGTACTCTTTTTCTAGAGTCCACCAGTGGAAGTGATTTTCTGATTTATGCCATATTCATTCTTTATATGCATTCTTTCTCTGCATTGGTAGTGTTAGCTGAGCAGGTTACCAGCCTCACATGCTCATCCCCCCTCCTCAGGACCTCCATCTCCCTGCAGCCAATGCCCCAAAGAGAGTCTCAGGGTAGAAGCAAAAGGTTACCTTACAAGTCATGTTCTCCTGGGCCCTGAGAGCATTGCAGTTGTCACTAAAAGATGCAGAGATCTCAGAAGTCCCATTCATATGTTGTTATTATTCTGTGATCCATCTCTGTTGTTTGTATTTTCCTGTGAGAAATAGCCTGGGCTTGACTTTGAGAATGTGTACCTGGGCAAGGACGTGTAAGAAATACATATTCTGGGAAAAGTAAGTTCCCTAAAAGTAGAGCTGAAGACCTAGGGTGTCTGACATTTACATTCAGCAGTCCTGCATCTGCTGTTGGCAGACGTGCTGCTGTGTTCCAGAAATCATCACCACATGCTGATCAAAGCTCATTTGCTCATTAAACTCTCCATGTAGCCTTCTATTTTCTGTACAAGTCACACTTAAGTGTTCTGGTTATGGCTGGGACAGAGTAAAATTTCTTCACAGTATCTGGTGTGGGGCTGTGTTTTCGATTTATGTTGGAAAGAGTGTTGATAATACAGGGATGTTTTTGTTTTTTCCCGAGCAGGGCTTGCACAGAGCCAAGGCCTTTTCTGTTCCTCACCCCACCCTACCAGTGAATTGGCTGGGGGTGCACAAGGGGTTGGAAGGGGACACAACCAGGACAGCTGACTCCAACTGACCAAAAGGATGAGTCAGACCATATGGTGTCATGCTCAGCAATAAAATTAGGGGGGAAGGTTGGCCAGGGGGCAGCTGCTTCTCAAGGACTGGCAGGGCATTGGTCAGTTGGTGGTGAAAAACTGTTTTCATTTGCATTGTCTTTTTTTGGATTTATTTCTCTTTGTTCATTTCCTTTTCAATACATAATAGTAGTAGCAGTAGTAGTTGTAATAATAATAATAATAATAATAATAGCAAAAGCAATAATAATAGTAATAGTAGTAGCAGTAGTAGTAGTAATAATAATAATAACAATAATATATTATTATTACTACTTATGTTCATTTTATTACAATTATTAAACTGTTCTTATCTCAGCACATGAGTTTTCTCACTTTCACCCTTCCAGTTCTCTTTCTGCCATCCCACCGGTTGGACAATGAGCAAGGGACTGTGTGGTGCTTAATTAACAGCTGGGTTAAACCACAACATTAAGCCATCTGATTCATACATTCTCTTTTACACTTTCATACCATTAATGATCTTTAAAATGTAGAAGAATATTAGTAGCAGGTGGGAGCTTCTTTGTAATGGTACTGAGATCAAATCATGCTGCAAATTAAAATATGTATTTTCCTTCAAAGAGGTTATTATTCAGCACTGACATTAATTATAGTTTTTCTTAACTATCTTAGTGTCTCTTTGTTGCTGTCTTTTAATGCCCTGTTTATCATTTTTCCTGCTTTCCTCATTACCTGACACATATAAAGAATACATAGGCAATTATTGGGATTTTTTTAGGAAAATTTGGCAGCCTCTTTATTTACTTTGATTCAGATGACAGCCCTATCTGACAGTTTTTTCAGGAACAGTGTTTGTTAGCTGAATAAATGTAGGTTGGCAGTGCTAACTGAGAATTTCCATTTTGTCTAAACCCCCTGAAAATCTACTTCGATTCAGTATTGCACACCATTTATCTTTACAAACCCACAGAGAATGAAAAACAACTGGAACCCAGAGCATTTCTCTGCAGGCTGTGTTTTCGCATGCGATCCATCTAGGCAGTGGAGGTTAACCCACAGCTCCCTGCCAGCTGTGGCCATTGACAAGCCCATGTCCCACATTCCCCATGGGGGTTTGACCATAGGCACAGCCCAGGGTTGGCATGGACCAGGGAGGGCTCCGGGTGCAGAGTTTGGGTGTGGCCAGCATGGGTGGTGCCATGAGAGGCCAGCTGCATGGACATGAGCTATGCTGCACCAGCTGGCCACTGGGACACAGCTTGGTCCCTGGACATCTAGGTTCTTAGGAGAGGGAGAGCTGCACAAGGTTGGACATGTTCTGTAACATCATGGTCAGGGTCAGACCCTGGTAAGAAAGAGAGAGTGCACAGTAAAATGTTGTTAAGAGCTGTGTCTGTCCTTTCACTGGCCTCTGTACATACTGCTCAGTGATTTCAGTGGGTAGCAATGAGGTAAAAAGGATGGACCCACTTTGCAATTGTCTTCCATAATTTCTTAGAGAGCTACCCTGGTGCAACCCATTAAAGTCTGCGAGAGGACTAAGCCTCAGCTCTGCTCTTGAGATTTGTGGTGAATGTTTCTCCCCTGAGGCTGCCCACACACTGTTCTCATTGCACAAAGCACAGCCCTGTGGTTCTGCAAGAGCATCTCTAGTGAATTTGCTGCCCTGTGACAGGGGATGAAGATCCTTATGTAGATTGGATTAGACTGAAATGTCACATGCTCATAGGTGTCCTCACTTTCCCCAGTGGGGAAGCAGGCAGCTGAGGCTTTCTGATGTTTGTGCTATAAAAGCAGAAAGATGTTCAACAAAATGGCTGTGAGGTGCAGATGCTTCGCAATTACAGAATGTCCAAAAGTGAACCTGGTTTCACAGGACAGATGCAGATCTTTTCCCAAAGAAGTCCTAAAGAATGACTGAATACACTCATGAAACTGAAGGAAATACACATAAGCTGCTTCTCCTAAATGCCATGTTCCGAAGATAAATTCCAGGTACCTTGAGGCCACCCATTCCCAATGGCTGCATTATATGACCCTGCACCACAGCATCCCCTCGAAACAGCTGGTGAATTGAACTCTAAGAGTTCAGGCTCATTTTGGCAGTCTTCAGCATAGGTCTTGTGGGAGAGATTGAATTTCCACCCAAACTGCTTGCTACAGCACCAGCAGGACACTTGGTGACTGCACATCTGACCCAGGATGGGTAAAATATCACAGCAGGATGGATGCTAATTTAGTGCAAAAGGGGCCTCATTCTATACTCACATTTACTGGCATAAATCAGGAGTCATTGGTGCAAATGAGGTTACTCCACAACAAATCTTGTAGAGACATGACCAATGCTGCCCTGATTGCATTTTTTTAAAAGTAGGATGAGAAGATGGTGTGCTGGGTTCCAATCCCATTGCAAGTTTGTTTGCTGTAGGAGCAGACATCTGTGGAAGAAGAGCTCTTGACACTTCTAAGCCTGTGCATGAATCACTGCACACATCACGGATCAGCAGCAGAAAAAACCCAAACAGGGCCTATTTCCCTCTGCAAGGTGTCAAGTCACGTTTTCATTTCAAAATATTTCTCAGATTATCCAAGGTGAGGAAAATAAAGCAAACCCTAGGAGTATTTCCTAAGCCTGATTAGTTTCATGTCTGTAGGTGACATCCACCTGCAAATTGCCAGAAGCTGCCTCTTGGACTTAGAGGCTGTGGAATGATGGACTGAGGTAGGGCAGAATTTCCAACTGCTGATTGCCAGCCACTTTAACTATACATTTCTCTGTCAAGGCTTTTTGACAAATTACAGGCAAGCATGTGTCCTGTCCAATCAATTGCAGAATAGCAAACACCATGATTCATCCCAATGAAAGGCTGCTCTCAGTCCTCAAACCAAGCTGAACCTTGGCCTGACATTGGGTTTGTGTACTACCTATGGAACAGATTGTCTTTTTAAATAGGGTCTTAGTATAAAGAAATGCATGGGAATTGAAGAGAGAAAAGCCATACACTCATTTTCATAACCCCTCCTTACCCAGATATAGAAGATCCCTCACAAAAGGAAGATAAGAAAAAGAATAATTTTCTTCTACAAAGGCCATGGCAATGACTGGATGGCTTTAACCATGTCCCTTTAAAGTCCCTTTAAAAGGATCATATTACAGTCATTTATATGGAAAGCTTAACAATACTTTTATGTCCTCTGATCCTCAGAAGCCTCCACCATGGATTCTTATGCTATAATAACACATAAAACCTTGTAATACTTGAAAATATTATTTTGCACAGTTGTACTCCCATTCAAACAGGTTTCTAAAGCTGTGTCTTAGAGACACCATTGTCTTTTATCAATCACATATATCAAGGGCAAAACTGTGGACTGAATCAACTTCTACTCTCCTGCTGCTTGACTATGCCTTGTTTTGATGCAAACCCAGAAAAGTCCAAAGCATGAAGAGTGTAAGAATTAAGTGGGATCAGACTTCATATGGTTGTGTTTTCTGAGGCCATCTGGTTAGCAGCATGTATTAGGAGAGTAAGACAGCTGCTCTAAGTATAACAGTAAAGTTGATGAGTGTGGCTGAAACCCACCAAGAGTTTAGCAACTGATTATATCAGCCCAGGGAGATATTACACATGCCCTGGTAAAATCTTCATGTCATCACCTGAAATATCTTCCATGCACTGACTTCTAGAATTGGGTCTTTTATATAATATCTTATGGTTTTGTTCAGGCCATCTGGAATACAAGCTGCCAAGAGCCGTGAGAAGTTTGCTTCTAGCTTGCTTCAGTACAGAGTTGTGGGGTTTTTTAAAAGACAAGAGAAATGCAAATAACAAGGTGTCAAAATATTGGAGGAGAATTTCACTAAAACTTCACTCTGGAAACAGGTGGTCCTTTTTTTCCAAAATTTTAACAGATTGAAGTACACACATTGGGGCAAGAGATTGTCTCGCCATTTCTCTTCCTTGTAAGCAGAATTATGTTTAAGATACACCATCATGCTTCTACACCATAAGCTTCTGAAGCACAACATAAATTTTTTTCTGTAGAACAAAAAAGTGCAATTCAGTGAGGGGAGCAAGCTCATCCTTCCCTGAACCAGCTGAGATAAGTTGTGCTCTTCAATTTAGGTGTGCTCAGAAATGTTTCCACAAAATTTTGGCCACAGTCCCCTCCTCCACAAAGCTGTTGTTTTTGCTTTTCTCTTCTGAGTTAGACTTCACAAAGGCAAGAGGCCAGATGGTAAGCACCTGATGGAGAGTGAAAAGTCATTATTACCAGTTGTGTAACACAGCTTTGTAACTGCTCATCTGGAGCTGGCAACAGAACAGAGTTGGCTCAGATTGGGCTCCTGTTGGTCCTGCCCACCCCACTGAAACTGCGGGTCTGCATTTGGCTAACCTGGTGCTTGAGGGAATGCAGGATATGGAACTTTGTGTCCCTAAGCGTTGACACAGCTGAAGAGGTGTTAAAAGGCAAAGTGGATAG
The DNA here is from genome assembly GCA_013397075.1 of Rhabdornis inornatus. Lineage (NCBI taxonomy): Eukaryota > Metazoa > Chordata > Aves > Passeriformes > Rhabdornithidae > Rhabdornis > Rhabdornis inornatus. The sequence goes on along the minus strand of VWZS01009969.1, from coordinate 205,390 downwards.
TACAGCCTGTTAATCTGTGATATGTGAAAACCTACAGAGATTTTGTCTCTGTTTACTTTTTGTTGTTGATGTTGGTTGTTTTGGGGTTGTTGGGTTTTTTTTGTTTTGTTTTATTTTGTTTTCTGCTCAGATCGAAATTTGTTTGCCCTATGCTCTGTGAATGACTCTGATGGCTGGAAACAAAACAAAACCAAAACAGAATTTATAACAAATAATACTCCATGAAATAAAAACTGGTTCAGACAGAATTAAATCTTTATTAGTTCATTTAAGACAGTCTTTTGTTTTACCCTTGTTGACACACATTTAACTGTAATCATTAACTCTATTGAGGGAGAAGTCTTTGTTAACAACTTGCATTTCCTCTGTTTCACTTCAGCTTGAAATGCCAGGTGCTTATGGTTGGCATCATGCAATAGATTGTTTCATTTTCAGATGCATTCAGATTTGCACCTTCAAAGCCTTTTCTAACAGGAAATGCAAAATGACATATTATCAGGGCTTACATCATCAGATGCCAATATTACACATTTGGAGGCCTTTTCTTTGCCATGGATTTAGCCATGAAGCTTTTACTTGCTCTTACCAGAGCTAGTTTTGCTGCTCTGGGTTTGATTCCTGGAAAAGCTGCTTGTTTGAATGCTTTCTGTTACAGAACTGGTGAATATTTGTAGATAAGGTACAGCAAACACATTGGCAGTCACCGTGTCATTGTTTTCTTCTAGACAAGGGAGCAGGAATGCATCAAATCTCCTGGGACATGATAGGAAGCAGACAATGCTCAGGCTCTTTCTCCACCTGAGTTGCATACAGGAGCAGTATATATATATACATATATATGAGAGTATCTGCTCACAGGCAGCTCAGTGTGGGACTGGGACCCCAGTCTGACTAAACATGAAAAAGACAAACCATGGGAGTTGCAAGACAGGCAAACGGTGCTGATTCACCCCTGAGAACTTAAAAGATTTCAAACAACCAAGGCCAGCCTCACCTTGATATTTTTTTCATATTACTAAGGTAAAAACAAGGAACAGAAGAAAAAAAGAGACTCCGTGTCTCATCTGAACAACATAAGGGAGCACAGATGACACATTTTTGCCCATTTGGAGGTGACATAAATGAACTCTGCACAACATAAAACCAGTTTTCTTCTCTGTTTATGAGCAAAGTCTCAATTTGCATTATTGTTACATACTGAGAAGAACAGAGACATGTGTTGACGTTCTCATGGGTAAAAGCTGTGGTGCTTCTCACAAAAAGAAGAGCTAATGTGGGGGGCTCCTTTGGCATACACATGCACTTTGTGATTTTACAATTGGCAGCAAAGTCTGCATAAGGGTAGCAAGAACAGGTAAGAATTTTGAGTATGGATGCAAGAAGACTGTCAAGAGCTCAATGACCTGGTCAGAAAGCAAAAATAAAACTATTCAAATCAGAGAAACATAATCTCTTAACACAGTGCTCTCCAGCTTCCATATGGAAATTTCTCTATTCACCTCAGGAACACTTCTACAAACAAGTAAATCTGTATAAATATAGGATCTTATTCCATGCTGTGTATAATGAGTTAAATGGCCTAGTTTGATCACAATTGCTGTGCCAACAAGTACCAGAGGAAGCTGGACTGGACATCATGGATGGCTCTTTGAGGCATTTAGTGCTTATTTGGCAAGGCTTGCTTCTGCTCTAATGGGTGCACTGGGGACCCATTCCAGAGCAGAGACAAAATCAATTTGCTTTCAAAGAATGTTCAGTACTTTCCTAGGGTCAGAGCTGTGTTTGTTCATGATGTTTCTGATATCGAAGGAATTTGCAACGCATTCCAACAATGTCAACAGACACTTATGTTAGTTATTAATTCAATGGACTGATATAATTTGGAATCTCACTGTATTTGTGAATACATGAGTGGGATTTTAAGATACAATATGTGATGGCTCCTGTCAAAATCTAATTTGCAACCTTGAAGGAAAGATTATGAAGCATAATCCAAAAAGCTATAGGTATATTTTTATAGTAGTGACTATTGGACAGGTTTTTGACATATGGTCTGATCTGTCATTCTTCTGATCTTGCTCACTGATTTGGCAAAATGTGCAAACCTGTCTTCAAGAGATTAAGGTGAGAAGGGAAGAAATCTGTGACAAAACCAAGGAAGTTACCAAGAACAGAAAAGAGGAACAGTTTCCCTTAGCAAAAAATAATCTGGTCCAAAGATAAATGTTTTAGATCTTCTGAAAAATTCAGAGGACCTTCAACTCTAATTACCTTCAGCAAGACTTAAGCACTTGTAACACTCGGGAGAACTATGCTGGTCCTTGAAGGGCTACATATTTGCATTTTCAATCCTATTAACCTTGCTGGTATCTGTTGGATGCACACCATATTTTGTATGCTGCATGTGTCTATCTGACCTGCTGTCAACATCTATTCTTCCAATGGTACAAGTGTGCCTAACTACAAAATATCAATCTAGGAGTATTCTATTGCCACATTTTATTTTTGTCTCATTTCTTAAAAGTATGTCTTCTTGGAGATCAAGTACTGAAAAAGAAAATGGATGGTTTCCTTTTAGTAGTTAATAGCAGCTGAGGTCTGGGACATTTGGGACAGAGAAGCAGCTTTTTCCACCTTGTCTTCTGTGTTTGCTGCCTGGAGAAGTGTGGGGCTCCCTGCACTAGAAATCTTCATGATGCAACTGAGCTAAGTCTGGAAATGAGGCCATTCTAGTACATTGTGGAGGGAAAACGCTGCAGTTCTACATTTGTCAAGTCCTTCTGTTTCTCTGCCAAGGAAACAAATAAGAAGCAATGTCATAACAGAGGACAGGGAAGAAGCATATCAATGTAAGCATTATCTCACACTGATTTTCAGTCTGATTAGTTAAAAGTTCACATTGTCAGGCAGTCTAAGAGGGTCTGTAAATATAAGAACAGATTTAAAGAGTTTCAGGTTTCCCAGCTTGAAGGCTGTTCAGCAAAATTGAAGATGGCGCAAGCTATTGATTAACAGAAATATTAAATGCATGAAAGGATTTTGTATTTATATTCTGAACAACATTACACTACCAATCAGTTGTTTTGTTATAATGTGCTCCAATTATCCTGAGCCACTGATGCAAATACATTTTGATCAGTTGAATCAATAAGAGAATTTCATTATTGCAGCTTCTTGTTCAATTCTGGAGAGCTGGGGAACAATGAGCTCTTGATTATCCCCTGTGTAAATGTTGGCAAACTTTACTCACATTGACTAATGTGCTCCTGGAAGACACTGAGATTTTGCAGGGATGGTGACAGGCTACTGCAGAATAGAATAGAATTAGAATAGAATAGAATTAGAATAGAATAGAGTAGAGTAGAATAGAATAGAATAGAATAGAATAGAATAGAATAGAATAGAATAGAATAGAATAGAATAGAATAGAATAGAATAGAATACCTCACTGTAGGTATCTGATTTCTGAACATTACAGCGTTGGCTGATTTCAGGGAGTACTCTGCTGCCTTCCTTTAGTCATAGGCTGTGTCAGCAAGGCCTTGGAATGGGTCTGTGCAGAAGCATTGGTGCTGAGCTGTGGGAACCCATGTTTCTCCCATTTCAAGGCAGTTTCCCTCAGACTAGATCCAGTCTGGCCCCAAGGATGAATACCCATCAGAGACATTTGTGAATTCATGAGAAATATCTCCTGGTTCTGTTTCATCCAGAAGGAAGCTTGTTTGTACACTTGAAAGCCTTTCCATAAGGTGGTCCAAACACAGTGAAGGGGAACTACTGACTCAGGTTTAAATAATACTCCTGAGTTAATTTGATCTGAAATGCCACTGCCAGTGAAATAGCATCACAATTCTTTTGCAGTTGAAAGTAAGTATTGTTATGATTTTGAGGGGCTTCTTCCAAAGACAGCTACATTTGACACACTAAATATTTTTCCTCACTCTTTCTCTCACTCTTTTTCCCACTGTAATTGCTTGTGTCATCAGGCATTCTGATTTTTTTTCTATATTCGTCTAATAGCACAAATCCTGTATCCTAATCAGTGAGCTCAGCTGTGGTCAAAAGCTGAAGAAAGGAAGACGTGACAGCTCATTATAAGACTTCATAACCACTGTTCTTTTAATGCTTCAGAGAGCACAATAGAACTGGTCAACATTTTTTACTTACAAATACATTTTGATGGAAAAATGAAAAGACACCAAGAGATGAATCAGTGCTGTAGGAAATTGTTGACAATCAGCTGGGCTGTCTGCAACCATGGCTAGTGGTGAAAAGAATGAACTCTAAAAGAGTACAACTTCTTGAAATAAAAGCTAAAGAAGTAAAACATTTTTCTTTGGGCACAATATGTGACAGTAACCAAACAACTCCAGTTTAGAGCTTGTGTTTTAAAGCAAGGTGGCAGGAAAACCATGAAGATGAAAGCAGAGAGCTTAGAGATGATGACAGTCTTACAGATCAGACTCAAAGAACCTGACTGTTACACCATTCTCTTATCACCACAGCCATGAAAGCTTGCAGGAGCTGATCAACAGCTTCTGTCTCATAGATATTATCTGCAGGGGAAAAAACACCCACAATTTCTCCTAAATATTATACTTACAAATTTTTTTAGAAGCCAACATGTATTTTTCCCATATTTAAATTTTTGTTTCTCTTCTCCCCCCTAAATTTCATATTAAAAATATAATTCATATTTTCCAGCAACTTTTATCCAGTCTCAGGTATTTTTGGATAATTTGCAAGTAATTCTAGCATGATTTACCCAGTGAATGCAGAGATCATTATCCAAAAAGAAGCACCATGTTAGATTTTTGATTTTTTAAAAGAATTGATTTTCAGAAACTTATCCAGTCGAGAAGAAAAATCAAATAAAATATGGTAGCTTTTACTGTCTAGTTCTGGGTTAGTCTTTCAACATCTTTCAAGTCCATAGAGTCTGAGTTAAATCCGTGTGTGAAAGCTGGCTTTTACATCTTGCTGTTTGTTTTTAACAAGATATATACAGTAATGTTAATTTTCTGTTCACTTTTTATTATCCCCACCGCAGGCCTGAACACGTGCAGAAATGCAAAGAACTCTTGAAAACATGTACCTGGAGAGTGTTCCCTTGCTGCAGGAAGGTATTACAGTAAGGGAGAAGAGCAGGAAGATCACTGACAAGTCAATGCAGCTCATTGTACACTGCGAGCACACCACACAGCTCCCCACAGGACAGACACTATTGTGCTTTCTGACAACTCTGCAGTGAAGTGACATTTCTATAAGCATTACCCTGGTCACCCTTCACCGTTTTGACTGTCTTCAGTACACCCTGAAAATGGCTCCAATCAGAATTTTCCATCGTGAGTCTGCTCTCAGCCGTGAGAGTCAGCCAGCCAGCAAAATGTTTGGAAGTAGTAGGCTGGAAGTGTAGGGCCCTACTTATGTCCTTAATTGGAAGATAGAATGCCTGGTCCATTCTTGTGCCATTATGAGCTGGCTGTTGGCTCCCCTGAAGGTGATTGTCCCCCAGCCTCCCAATATGGCACAATGGGCTTTCCCTCAGTCCCACAGGGAGAAGGTGGGAGGTGGGAAGGTGGGACACGATGGATGAGTCCTTGTGAACGAGTCACTTATTAATCTCCCCACCTTCAAGAAGTGTGATGTCCTAGACGTGAAAAATACTAATTTGATAGCATAGAGCTGTCATAATAATTTCTTCAGTGGTGGGATGGAAGGTGGTGTGAAGCCAGTGCCAGCAGTTTGGTGAATTGAGTGCATGAAGGAGCAGGGTTTCTGCACAACTGCCCATTGGAGCGTGGCTGGGTCCAGCCCCCCCGTTTGCCTGGATGTGCAGAAGGCCACCTCACCAGTCAGTCCCTTGGGACAGCATCAGCCTGGACAAGCACCTTCGTGCCCTGACATGTGGGCTCAAGCAGCAAAAGCAGAAGGACACCACTGCCATGCCAGTCCTCAGGACTTAGCAGGAGTCAGGGGCAGTCCTTGAGCCTAGAAAGGGTTCTGGACACAGCGACCACTCTATAACACTGTGGGTTTAAAATCTGCAATACATTACTTGTGAAATAGCACAAACCATGTTCCTCTGGCAGTGAGGCTTACCTCCACAGAGTGCAAGGGCTCTGAATTGCTCCCCACATCCTGCAAAGCACTTAAAGCAAAAGAAATGCTGAAATATGGACAGAGCTGTTGTCAATGAGAGGCCACACAATTTTAAGCAGAGCCCTGAGCCAAGGATCGTAAGTTGAACATTCCAGTGAGAAGTGCTCAGCAGAATGTTTCTGAGGAAACAAGTGTCTCCTACTGTGACAGTGCCTCTGAGGTATTTCTGAATTTATTCAGCAAGCATGTGTATTCACCAGAGATGCTGCAAACACAACAGAACCTCAGCTTCCCATATATTTTATCATATTATTTAAAAGCAGGATTGCATGCAAATACTCTCTAACAGTTAGATAAGAATAACTGTTAAAGACAATTAAATTCTAAAGAGAAAAGGGATTCCCTGGAAGAGGTTGATGATGACTACATGACTGGGGAGGATTTTAACCCCAGCTAAATTCTCACAGGTATAATTTGCTTCCAAAGAGATGGACAGATCTGCTGTCCTATGTGAAGTCCAACCTCACTCCCCCTCTGCAGTAGGAGCCACTTAATCCCTCTCTCTATCTCCCAGGTATTAAATCCTGAAAAGTACCGGTGAATTTATTGGCAAGGGGTGTTCCCCACGCACAGCAGCTGCTCCAGCTCCCCCCACTCCCACACTGGGCTTTCACTTTTTACATAGTCTGGCTATGTAGTGCTGGACAGTCTGTGCATTACAGGCTGACCATACATAGTCTGTTGGCTCAAAACATCTGTAAACAGCCTCCCTGGAAGCCCAGTAGAGATATCAGGGGAATGTAAAGGAGGTATAAGATTTTTCACCTTGGTAATATTACTCCATAGAGTGCTTGTGAGATACAATAACCTTATAGGATTTTGCAGCATCCTCCTCCATCCCATCCTAGGGCTGGTGACCAAAGGGAAATAGGATTCAGGCTGATTTAAAGAAGCCAGGTAGAGAGATAGTTCTGGTGATGGCTGATGGAGAGTACATCTTGACTATCCCTTTATAATTTAAAAGTAAAGATTTTTTTCCTTGCACATTTGCAAACGTGCAGTTTAAAAAATACCTGTAACTCAAGGTGATAGGAATGGGAAAAGCTGAGTATAAAGTACATGGCTATTCCTAGCTGGATATTTCTCCATTGCTGAAGCAGGTGAGAAATTGGAGCTGCTGTGACTCATCAATTTTCCTGTTCATGGTGTCAGGTATGAGTGTCACTCTATATTCAGAGATATCCTTAGCAAGTATGATAAAAAAAACATGAAGCACAAAAACAAGTCGAGCAAGAGGAAAGTCCTAAACCACTGAAGTGCAGGAGAGGAGCTGCTAACAGAAATAAAAACTAACACTCAACTTTCTGGAAAGAATCACAATAGAGTTGATTTAGTGATAGCACTCACTTAGAGACACCACCGGAAACTGGGAATTCAAGCTGAGCTTTTCAAGAGACCACAGCCCATTAGAAGTAGAAATGTTATTAAAATGTAATTGGATTTTGGAAAACAAGATGCATAGGCTCCTTTTAAATCCCAGCCGTCATGCACAAGTTAGATTCATTTCAAGGCAAGGTTTGTAGCAAGTTAGATTCATTTCAAGGCGAGATTTGTAGCAAGTATAATCAGAAAAAGTCTATTAGAAATTAATAGCTTTAAACCAAGGCAGTTGTCTATTGAGGTATGTAGGTACCACCAGATTTGCACTGCTTACTTGAACATTGTTCCAGTTTGTGCACCAATTTCAAAGGTGTATCCTTGACTCATTCCTTAAAATTCTTTATTAAAGTGACACAAAAATGAAGAAGCAAAATCTATGTGCCTGGGCGGCAAATACATCAAGAAAGAACATCTCTGGGGTTTTTTTCTGCATTTGTGAGGTATCTAGCACATAAGGAACTGTACTAGCCCAAGATTAAGGATCTGAGAGTTGTCAAAGTGCATATAATATAGATGAAGATTTTAGAAGCCTATTTGTACATTTGATTTTGCTTAGAGTCCTGTTTCCAAAACTTTTACCAAGACTTTTTCTCAAAAATTCTGCAGGGACAGAAGGAGATGCTGCAGGTAGTAATTATCAAAAACTCCAGTAAAAATCACTAGTGAGACATGATTCCTTCCTGGTCACACCAGCAGTCCAAGGGCTTCAACCTTCTAAAAACTGTTATCAGCAGATGGAGGAGGAAAGTGGTGTGAGATCTGGGAAAAAAAAAAAGAAAATGTGACCCATGACACATATCTTACACACTCCACAAGTAGGCTGTGTTTATGTTTCTGTTTTGGCCTGCTGAGATATCTGACATACGAAAATACACCTGTACAGACAGTTCAAACAACAGAACAGCAGCAAGATCCTCAAGAAGTCTGCAGCGATGAATTTCTTGCTTTCTTGGACTCAGCAATGTGAATTATCACATTGGATGACTACACTGAATTGGTGTAAACTCTGCGTGACCCTGCAATGCCTACCACAGCTAGGGATGCCAGACACATTCCCAGCACCCTAGGCACCCCTCCATACTGGAGGCTGGTTTTGGTCTGTGCAGCCACATTCTTATCTTTACACAACTACTCCTTCACATACCTCTCGTATGATCTGTTTACACCCAGCACCAAAGGGCAGGGTTAAGCTTGGGGAATACAGGTGGAAATATAAAAGTCATTCAGGTCATTCAGAAGGTCATTAAGCACTGACTAACAATGCAGTGCCATATGTCCTAGAGCATGTAAATACACTACAGAAGCTGCAGGAAGTCTGTTAGCTAAGCTAAAGAAGGCATCAGTAAAAACTCTCTCTTTTAATATATTTAGATAGCTTCTTTAAAACATTTTTTATGACGATTACAAATATAATCTGTTTTTCTGCCTGTTTCATATAGCCATTTTTTATAAAAAAAACAACTGTAGGTTTGCAAAACCTCAAATGCCTCTGCAGCCCAAGGGTAACACAGTTAGCAGACTGTATTGGATAATTCAATTTCATTAGCAGCTTTTTCATACACAGTGAACACTAGGAGAGTGCATCATTCTGCATGCCCATCACTCCACTGTGTATTGTGTTTTGTGAATTGCCACTTCTCATACCTGTCAAGGTCTCTCTGGATGGCGTCCCCTCCCTCCAGCATGTCAATCAGACTACACAGCTTGGTGTCACTGGCAAACTTGCTGAGGGTGCACTCAATGCCACTGCCCATGTCTCTGACAAGGCTGTTAAACAGCACCAGTCACAACACCAACCCCTGAGGAATGACATTCACGCTGTCCAACACTTGGACATTGAGTTGTTGACTGCAGCTATTTTCAGTGTCCAGTTAATTCCCTATCCACCAACTGGTCCATCTGCAAATCCATGTTTCTGCAGATTAGAGACAAGAATATTGTGCAGGATGTTGTCAAATACCTAGCACTAGATTATGTCTGTTGCTCTTCCCTCATCCACCAATGTAGAAGGCCCCCTACAGTCCCATTGTAGAAGGCCACCAAATTTGTCAGGCACCCTGCTCTTAATGAAAGTGTCGACTGTCACCAATCATGTAATTTTCCATGTGCCTCAGTATATATCATATAGGTAACTATTGTATAGCCATACTACTTCCTTTCTACTGCCTCTCTCCCTCTCTCACTGCTCTATGTGTTCTGGTTATAATCAAGATAAAACAGAATGATTACAGGGATATAAATGCATTAGGACATGCAGCTGGAATTGTTTTTCCATGCTCTTTTATGAATAGCAGGTGAGCAGTCAACAGAAAGTGAATATAAGCCCTTGCTACAGTCCATGAGTTGTGTGAAACTTACACTCTCAGTGCAGTTATGTGACTGAGGGTTTTTACACCTCCTGTCCCTTTTTCAAGTGATGGACTGGCAAGCAAAGGCAGTGACATATATTAGGGTGGCCACGGAATGGGTAGATTGTGTGATGTATTGCAGTGCTGTAGAGCAGCTAATGTTACACTACTCCTTGCACTGCCCAGCAGCTTTGCAATGACTTTCCTAGATCACAGAAGAGTGCAAGATGGCTCTCCTCTTCCAGTTATATAATTAGATCCATTGCTCATCTGTCACACCAGCAACAGACACTCATCCATCTGTGACAATACTCTGCCTGCATCTCCATCAGGAACACTAACACATCTGCATGTTGCCATGTGCCCTAGCAGCAGGAGCTCAGACCTCTGGCTTAGGGCTACATCACTTTGGCTTCTACCAACTCATCATCAGAGATGCTGTCTCTGCTTCTGACAGCAACAAGGGGCAGAGACATCAAGAATAAAGCTGGATGGAAGCATCTTCTTCTCTGGATGTTTTGTTCTTCTTCCTACATCTTTTGTGCTTTGCCATCTCTTTTAGTGTGCTTTCCTTATACTAGATGCTCCCTGGGGGCATGAATCTGTCATTATTATTTAGCTTTCCTTGTGCCATCTAGAGCTGTAATAAATCCTGAAGAAGGTCACTGTAATCAGCACATTGCAGTATGAGCACCACAGAGAAATGGAGTCTGCCCCAATAGGGAGGAAACATCCTGAGCCTCAGAGACAAGAGCCCATGTTCTTGTCATGTGCCAAAAGTTTAATTTATTTCTAGTAGCAGTCCTGTCAACTCCTGAGTCCAATGCATTGCATTATCAGAAGTTATGGTTCACTTTACTCTTTCATAGCAATCCTCTGCCATGACACAGAGCACTGCATCCTGTAGCAGGTATTTTTTATCTGAACTTATGGCTAGATCCAAAAAATGAAAGCAAGGTATTTTTCAGGTTTTGTAAATATTTCTGCCCAGGTGGGATGAAAAGCAGAACTGTAGCCAATGCTCAAAGGCAGATAATCTTAAGAAACAAAAATCAGATCCCCACACGTCAGTTAAAATACTTCATTTCTGTCACAGATTGTTTATTTACAGGTTTTACTTATGCTTTATAGCTGTATCAGAAACCTTTGTGACATTAGTGAAGGCACAGCAAGTCTCCAGATTGTGGAGTTTCCCTTGCCTGCACACAGAGCTGCAGAGCAGTGTCTCGCTTGGATTGGTGTCAGCTGGAGCCGGCTGAGACGAGCGCCAGGGCGTATTTCCCATAAAGTTCCATCATGAAAGGGCCTTAAGATTCTGTAGGTACTTCCAGCCTTTCCAGCAGCAGATGCTGCAGCTGTGAGTGGTACCAATCACTGCTTGCAAAAGGGGAGCTGGGGACATGTGACACCTCTATCCTCATATCCTCCAGCCCCACGACTTCCTTTAGGTGGCCTGAACTATCCTCAGTGTTCATTTCAGAAACAGCAGCCTCTGCTGCTCTTGATATTATTTCAGTCATCTCTATCCACACAAAATGAGCATCAAGCATTTCTCAGCTGCACTCTCTGGCAGGTCTCTAAAATCATTTGAACAAGCTGTTTCCAGCAAAAGAAAGAAGGGAGATCCCAGGTTATCAGGACTTTTTGCAGGCAGATGGAAGATGGATGTACTGCTGAACTCCTGCGGGTTGCATTCAGCAGCATCAGCGGGAAAAGCTGAGCCACATCTGATTTAGATGAGGTTCTCCTATCTGATATGTGTCATAGAAATCACGTCTTCAGCTGATGCCTTGCCACCAGAGACAAAACAAATAGTATCAAATTATATCAAATGTCTCCAGAAAGGGTGGTTCTTAAGGAAGAAACTGTATATTTTTGCTCTAAGTGATATCACCAAGGATCTAATTTTCTCATCGTAAGATCTTCAAATGCTGGTCTTGTAACTGAAAAGGTTGTTAATGTTCTCATCCCCCCACCCCATCTCTTGTCTTGGCCAGGTGAGCTCTGCCCTCTTGAGGGGAGAAGAACCAATGGAGAAGGAGTAAGACATAGTCAAGGGTCTTGTTAAAACTTTCCACACTTAATCAGGCTTCAGCTGGATCTCCTCAGCGCTCTCCATCTCTCCTGCCTAGATCTCAGCTCTCTTCTCGTGCTTTATGTCGCACAGGGTTTCAGGAGGCCATTTGCTCTTAACACCACATCCTAAAAAAGGCCAGGTTTGAAATGAGATGCACCTTCAGAGTTAGATCAGAGCACATACAGCCAATCCATATCTTCAAGAGTGAAGACCACAATTTCTCTGAGAAGTGTGCTCCAGTGTTTGACCAGCCTGCTTGAGAATCTTTACCATTAATATGCAGTGTTATTGGTGTTACACTACCATAAATCAATACATGTATCAGGCTTTTTGTTGCACCTCTCTTTTCATATCTACAGGTTTGGTGTGGGGATGAAAGATTGTCTTTACATAGGAGTGTCATTTGCTTTACCTCTCTTCTAATTCCTTTGTATTTATTTGGGACTACTATTACTGATTGGTTAAATTGCCATCACTGGTGGCCGTATCTAGTAAAAGTAGAGCAGTGTTACCAGTGATGGGGAGAGGATAGCTTGCTAATAAAATCACAGAATAACTCTGTGGCTGGGAGGGACCTCACATGTCCGATCTCCTGCTCACAGGAGGTCAGCTCTGAGTTCAGACCAGGCTGTTGAGTGGTTCAGACAGTCCAGTCTTGAAAGCCTCAAAAGTCAGAGACTGCAAAACCTCTCTGTCCCGCGACCAATTGTCCTCAAGGACAAAGGGTGTGTCCTCATGCCCAGGCTGAAACTGTTACATCTCAACTTTTATGTCTTTTGTGTTTTTCTTCCAGTCCCACTTTGAAGGCATCCTCAGTGACTTTCCTATAGGCACTTTGGGCTGCTGCTAGGTCACCTAAATCCATCTTTGCTCCAGTAAAACAAGTCCACTTCCCTTGTGGGAGTTCTCCAACATCTCCTCACAGGACACATGCTCCAGCCCCAGCAGCTATCCTGGGCTCACTGCAGTCTATTGGCATCCTCTTTATAGTGGAAGGGGACAAAACTGCCATGTCTACATTTTGTGTAATGAGTGCCAAGTAGGGAACTGAGAACTCCTCCTGGTCTCTATCTCTGTTCCTGTTCATTCAGCCATGGGTTATTGTTGCTGTCAGGACTCACTGCTGGCCCATGTTCCATTTGCTGCCCATCAAACCACCCATCTTGTTGCACAGGGTCCCATCATCCCAGATGTAGGATTTTACATTTGTCCCTGTAAAACTTCATGAGGTCTCTGTCAGCTTGTTCCCCTAGCCAGACGAGGTCTCTGTGCCTGAATGGCAGCCCTGCCAGTGAGCATTACAACTGTCTCCTCAGTTGGATGTCATCTGGAAAACTAACGGGCAAGGCTTCTACCACCTCCTGCAGAGCACTGGTAAAGGAATTAGAGAAGAACAGTCCCAGGACAAACCTGTGTAGTGCTCCAGAGCTGAGCCTGAGACAAGGGTCCTGCTGTGTGCTCCAGTTGGTGTTGGGGACCATGTGTTGTGTCATGTGTATTCTGTCCTGAGTTTTCAGCCTCTTCCTGTGCACCTTTCTGCAACAATTGCTTTGTCTTTGAGTTGTTTCCCTCCAGTGTATGCTGGAACGTGTTGTTGGGACTATCTCACGAGCTGCCAGCTGGAGACAAGAGCACCTCAAGATGAAGCATAGCTGGAGTTTTGTGGTAAGAAAGTTTGTCTGGCCACCCTTACTTCGACAGCAGCAGCCAGGACTCACTCACTCACTCACTCACTTCCCATGAGTCTTCAAGGAGCCCATAAGATTGGGAATGTCAGCTGGGAATTCTTGGCACTGTTGGCTGACTCTGTTTGCTGTGCTGTGGGGAGCACAGTGCTTTAGTTGTTCTGTGCATCTGATTCTAATGTTTGTGCATGTAGCTGTCATTAATAGAAGCTCATTACCTTATTTTAAGGAGTGTCCATTTGCAACAAAATGCCAACCTTTGTACCTTTCCTGTGATATAGGAGAGGATTTAACAGATCATTGAAAAAGTTGGGGACATCCCAAGCAGGCCCTACAGGTTTGCAATAAGCCACTGCTCAGTTCTAGGATTTCAATAAACTTTGCCAAAACCACACACCTGTGAGGTTTTGACAAAGTTTGTTCTTCTGTCTTTCGACAAAAGTAATTATTCTGAGCACCCCTGTTTTCCATGGCCCCTGTTTGCCCCCTGCTGCCAGGAATCCCCTGGACACAGGGCAGGATTGCAGAGGCCTCATCACTTTCCCTACATTATCTTCCCTTTGAATGAGGCAACTTCATCCATCTGGTGTCTTGTGCTTCACAGCACTACGGGCAATGTTGTTTGAAGAGAGGATCACAAGAAGTCAGGAAAGTTTAGGACCATGGTGGCACTAAGACCAAGATTTGAGGGTTTGAGGGACATGACTGGTTTGTGGGGGGAAAGGCTGAAGTCATGATTCTACCATCCTTTTCACAAGCAGGAACAGGCAGGCATGTTGTCTTGATAACCATGACCACTCCTCTGCACTGCTCATCCCTATCACCACCCCAAAACAGAAGCAATGGGAAAAGTGGAATGCTATATCCTTTGCCTGTGTCTGGAGATACAAAAAATTGCCTTGGAGTATACTTTTAAAATACTTTTCTCAGTGTTTTCTATGAAAGTGATGTGAATAGGACTAATCTTTAATGAGAATTCTGAGCTGTCAGTACAGGAAAATACATAATCTCCAGTCAAATATGGAAAATAAAGTCAACATTTTATCTGCAGCCTCTGCAAATTTAGCTGAGGGAAGATAACATGCTATAATTTTGAATCATTGATTGAAAACTTGTTCACCACAAAGTATTATCACTGTGCTCAATTTTACCACATTCACATTCGTGCTGACACAGTTCCCATGAAATGTTAATCTTGTCTAATCACTAGCACAGAGCAGTTGGGAAGCCTGTGGGGTTTTTTGAGGGTATATATTCAGTACACCAATATAGCTGCATCCGTGGAAAGCCCCAGTAAATGTATTTCTTGATTGGTGTAATTCAGCAGGCTCATTAGAGGTCATCATTAACTACCACCCAGCACACAGACAAAAAAAATCTTTGAGGCTGCTGCTGGAGATAAAACATTTGGGAAAAGTAGAACTACAGTGGAGAAAAGTGATACAGTGTGTAACCAAATTATTACCAGAAAAATTGTTCTATAGCTCATATAATTGCCTCCTTGACATAGTCCTGTAGAAAGACAATGAAATGTATGTGCCAAAATCAATGAGACCTTAAGAAAACTTAATGCAAAATATTTATGGTAAATAATTCCATTCTAGATGAAGCTACATTTCACAACATTTTGATTGTTACTCATTTAAATTGATTGAATACTGCACAGAGCAGAAACTGTTGTCATAAATTAATCTAAGCACAGTCCAGGGTTCAGTCTGGGGTAAACCTTTTGCTTGTTAGAATTTCTGAACTAAGAAGCAGTTTATCACTTTAATAAATCCCTTCCAGTCTAATGTGTGTATTGCCCTCAGAGCAGGGACTAGACCTCAGTTCTCTCCCTGTACAAGCAAGTGCCAAATCCTCAGCTAAAACATTAGCTATTGGATTAGCAAATCCCTCATTCCTTTACAAAGCACAGAATAAGTTTATCTGAAGGACTAGAGGGTGGCCTCCCACTGACGAGCCAGTAACACAGGGACTTGGGTGCTCTCCGTGCAAAGGATGGGGAAAGTTGCAGAGTATTTCACAGAAAAGCTTTTTTTATGCATCACTGATTTCTTTTTCTTCTTCAGACACCAGTATGAAGATCTGAATGTATCCAGGTGTGTTTTCTGCATAAATAAAGAAGACCTTGCAAGGGAGTCAGGTTTCTAGATGGTAGGGTCTATACAAGTTTTTAGACTTTTTTGAAATCAAGGAGAGTTATCTCCATATGAACAAGAATGTCATTGCAATGCTCTCACCTGTCCATCCCAGTGCTGGCTGTGAACTGACGTGGCTACATTTATATTTACCTGTAAGACCTAACATGCATGCAGGTGGCATTTGTATCCTGTGTGTCTGAGTACAGCCTGCAGTATTTGCTTTAGCCAAAAGAGAATTGTTTTTCGACACCCAGATAGGTGTTGGAGGTTCTGGAAAGTAATTCTAGAAAGCATTCAGGGAAGTCAGAATGCATAAACTGCTCAGCATTTTGTGATAGAAAGGGTGAAAAACATTCTTGACAGTATAAAGAGGGAAGTAATGATTAGGGGTGCAAAGATGGCTTTTACCTTTATGTACAAAATTGGCTAGAACAGGATTACATAATATAAGTATGCCAGAATGTAACATTATCTAGGATAATGTTACGTTCTAGCATACTTATATTAACAGAACAATGAAATGCTGCTGAAAGTGCAAAAATACCCTAAAAATTGTGGAGACTAGAGGAAATACAATTCCATGAGAGATGTAAAGAGCATCATCACTTTAGCTCAGGAAAAAGAAAAAGTTTCAGGTGACCTCAAAAGGAATATTAACTGGGAATAGAAGTGTTCTTTAATTCACATTATAATTATGGACAATGGCATAACAAGAAATGATTTGAAGCAAGGCTAGACAAATTTACAGGAGAAATTAGGTGCAAATATATTTTAGGGAGGTTATAAACTATTGAAGCAAAATATAGAAGAAAATGGTTTATTCTTCATCTCCCCATGTGTCCAAATGCCTTTCTGAAGTTTGCCTAACTCAAACAGAAATGATGGGAATCAGCACAGAGATAACTCAGTGAAATTAAATGGTTGATGTTCTGTTTATTTCTAATACCAAGAATCTGGATTTTATCTTTTCCTTAAATAAAGATGATGTAGTCTTGCTTTTTAAGTGAAAAGTTTATCAGTATTCTAGCAAAGCATTCACTAAGTCTGTAAACATAATCAATCAATTGGGTATTGATATGGCAGGTAGGGGCTTGATTAGAAATGCAAAATACCCAAACATCAGTGTGATTAATGAAGCAGCTGAGACACGAGCGATTCCACATTAGCAGGGCAGGTGTTTGGTCTAAGAGAGCAAGTGGGGTGTTGCTACAGAGAGTAAAATCAATGACATTGCTGAAGCTCCTCCCCGTGTGAACAGCTGCAGTAACATATTCCCCCTGGTAAAGGTCAGATCGATTCAGTGCCTGTCATAATTTCCCACAGATAAAACACCTACTTACAAAAAATAAATAAATAAGTTCTACATTTAATACAATATGAATTAATTAATACTCCAGCAAAGATCAACGCCTCTGTTGTACAGGCAGCTAAACAGTTATATTTATGTTTGGAAGAATAACTTCAAAAATGTGAGAAATCTTCATCTTTCACAGGGATCTCCCTCCTTCCACATTTGTCCCAGGTGCTTGGGATTTTTCAGCCTGTACAGGGACAGGTAGAATAGCCCCACAGCAGCTGTTGAGCACTAAATGTCTAACCAGGGGACACGCTTCTGCTTCCAGATGCCTGAGTTGGGGAACATCCTTTCCTTGCCCATATCAAAGCAAGCCCTGGACATGTGACCACCAGAGAACACATTTGAGTTTCCCCAAAACCTATTCTCCATGCAACTCAAGCCACCCTAGAAGAAGCACTGTATGCCAGCAAATTCATCCAAACCCAAGATCTGTCCTTTTACCCAGAGACCACAAGAAACAAAAACCAAAGGATGAGACTTCCACCTGCTACCCAGTCACTCCTGGGTGCCACAGCTCCACAGGAATAGGAAATGAAGATCCATATTAATCTTAGACAGACAACCTGTCCTTAATAAGAGTTTTTGATCCACTGCTCCTTTGGGAGTGAACTAAATTGTGTCATCAAAGGCAGCTATAATCCTGCATGCAGGGGGTTATGCTACTCCACTGAGAAGCAAATTCAGATGAGCTTCCTGGGAATTTAAATAGACAAACCCTTATTCATATCTGTGGGAGCCAAACTAGACTATTTCAAATCAGCTTAAATGCACTGACTGGGTCATATACAGTAGCCCTTAATTGCTTTCAGACATTGTCTTGCTGCTATTTATGGCACACTGATATCATATTGCACCATGAGGATACCACTCTCCCATTGCCATATTTGCACCATAAAATATCAGGCAGGAGAATTAATATGCAGGAAGTCCAAACAACAGGCTGCCATTGGCATGCAACATGTATTTGTTCTTTTGCAAAGATCAAATTCTTCTTTCAAAATGTTCTTCTTTCAAAGTGAAACCTTTGAACAGGGATTTGACTTCCCCATGGCTGTCAATGAATGATTCTGTGAATTTGTTTTGGTGCCATCCCCTCCTTAGTGTTGATAAAGTTGAAGACAAGCAAAGGAAGGAAATTAAAACCTTTTTCCTCAAGGGATTTCGTTAACCATATCCATCTGGTACATTTTTATTTTCAGAGAGAATAACAAGAAAAACAGAGGAACTGCACTGGAAGGTATTAATGAAATCTTCACTCCCATTCCCACAAGAGAAACCCCCTTTTGAACATCCATCTTGTATTAATATTTCACCTCTCTTTTCCCACTTCTTTTCTGAATTTCTCCAGATAACAAACATAGCTGTTCCTCTCCTGTTCCCCAAAGTTCTTATTGTTTGATGAGTAATTGTTGTTTCTCTCCTCCTAACAAACATGAGAACCCCGTTCTTACCATGAGCCCTCTATTAACAATGATCCACCTGACCTATAATTTCAGTTCCTTCTGGGCATGCGGGGGTGCAGTTATTATCCCTATATCTAACAGGAGGATCTCAGTCTCTTTTCATTATTTTACAAAAGGTCAGGCTGCCTCCCAGCACCAAATCCTTCAGCAATATCCCAGCATCCGCGTGCTTCTCTGCGTAGTGAATCAGGGGCTCTGGAGTATGGGCATCTGACATACTTGGTTTCCTGAGCTCTGATGGCAAAGTCAGCACCTTGGTTGTCTCAGTGGGCTGAAAGGTGATGTTTTTCCTCAAAAAAGGTGGAGTTTGCTTTGATTAAATCACCCTTTTTAGGGGTGAGAATTTACCATCATTGGAAAACTTGGTGAGTTTCCTCTACAAGTACAAATTTCCTGGACCTGTGTCATGGAAAATCTAGAAGGCACTGAAGGAAGAAATGTCCTTGTTTGTATTAGACCTGCATTCCCATGATACTCATTACAATTTTGTTGGGCTCCACCTTATCCTCAGCTATTCCAGCTCCTGAATCCCTTCCCAACAGCCCAGCTCTGCATCTACATTTTGGGAAGGTGGTTTGAGTGGCTAGAGCAGCCAAATGGACATCCAGGAATGTGTTTCATATTCCTCCCTCTCTCTGCTGTATACTTACCTCTGACTCTGCATCAGGATAAGGCAGTGCCCCTCAGAATTCCCCAGTATTTGCAGAATACTCCTGTATCCCCAGGCACTTCAGGGACATAATGACGAAGGAAACCTGAAGCGTCAGAGATATGATACTGGCAAAAAGCTTTTTTTTTCAAGTCTTCATTTTTTGCTTTAGGTATTAGCAGATGAAAGGGACTCTGATTGCAAGTAAGTACAAACTGTGGTTTGTGGATTTGTTTCCAATGGTGAAGTAGCAGTTGGATGCAAAAGCTTCTGCAAACGCTGCCACAGTACTGTTGCATCAATAATTGCTCTTTTCATCTACACAAAACTGGAAAAACTTGTTTTCTGCTAAAGTCACCATATGGTATGCAAATATATTTATGTGCTTGCAATATCACAGGTTTCGTCCTTGGGACTCCTTGTGGAAGGACACTGAAGCCATGGGCAGCTGATGTGCCAGTAAAGAACAAGGAAAATCTGATTGACTAAAATCAATGCATAGGAGCTCTGCAAAGGAGCTCTGCAAAGGGGCTTTGTTGGCAGCCCCAAAGCAGTTTGCATCTCAGCCACTGTCTGCTCTGCTACCTCACCACTCTCCACAGGCTCACTAGCCACAGCTGCACTGGTGGGAAGCTACCAGGTCAAGTCAGCCTTCCAAAAGGAATTTCCCAGAATAATTTGTCTTTGTCTCCCAGTGGTCAGGGTGGCACTGGGTGCTTCATTGTAATTGCCAAGCTTCTTGGGAAGCTGAGCTGCAATTAAGCTTTTTGCAACAGCCAGGCAACAACCAGAAGACTGAGACAATTTAATCCAGCACTTGCTGGAGGAGGAAGCAAAAATTACAGATCTAGCGATTAGTCTGAATCATAGATTTCCTTCAGCCTCTGGAAGATGTAGATTTTTGTTTTAAACTACAGGTTAAAATTCCCTAAAGTTGACTCAACAGACTTTGAAAGTCTGGAGTCACTATAACAGAGATCACTGAAGATTTCCCAGGCTCTATCAGTATTAGCAATATGAGGACTCTGGGGGGATTTTTCTGGTATCAGAAAATATCTGGAAATTCATGCATGGTATTAATTGTCCAGAATAAGTGTATGTTGGAACTAGTATGAGCTTCATAAGAAGTAGCCATTTCTAGATTTTAGAAAGAAAACTGTTTTATTTTATTTTATCAAATTAATAATATCAAGCTTTTTCTTCCTACATCTTCATTATGTAGATTGCCCATAATTTGTGTCAATGGTCTAGGTCTCCAACTGAGTGGTCTTCACTGACTTTATTGGGGGAACTGAATAAGGAAGGTTACTTGTGCAAGGAGCTGGGGGATCAAGCAGGTGGGTGTGGATGAAGTGGCAGCAAATGACTCCCAGCAGAAAGGGCCAGGAAATGAGTCAGTAGCTTAGATTCTGGATTCAAGAAAATATGAGACCAAGTGGACCCATGTACAAAGGTAAGGATCTGGGCTGGAAAATAAGTCAGCTTCTGGAGTCAGCAAAGGAAAAAAGCATGTCTGCAAGTCAAGGCAGAAAAATGAAGAAGTTTCTTTCAACAAAACTCAGATTTTGAGAGGTGTGATGATGGGGCCGACAGGCAGCAGAAGTACTTCAATTCCAATTAGTTTGAAAGTCAATTGAAAAAGAGTTCTGCAGCAGAATTTAAAGACTGTTAATGTTTTTAGTTTCAATAGAAAAACTAGATAGAAGGCAGACAGTAATTAATGGAAGTTGCAAGGAAGAGCCCAGGAAATCAAAGGTTAACAGCCTCCACTATGAAACAAATTTACTAAATCATAATTATCATTATTACAATGAGCATCAGGGGAATTAATAATCGTTAGTTAATTGTCAACACTGCCAACCTAACTTTCACCTAGTGCATTTGCATGTTTTCCACCTCTTACTTTGTCTCATTAATTTGAAGTTATGCTATCAACTTGAAATTCAAACCTTTAAAAAAATATTTAAAAGCCATTGCTCTTCCCCTTCTGCCAATTATGACTTTGAAGTTTACTGCTATTTACAAAATGTTTTTTCTTCCTCACATACAAAAGTTGCAAAAGGAAAACAAACTACTGTGGAACAGTGACAATCATCAAAAACAATTATACCAAAGATTAGTAAACAAACTGGAAAATCTATTCTCTTCCAGGACTCAAAATCTAGAGACCCCAAATGAATGCAGTACCTGATCAGAGCTGTTCTCTGTGACAAATGTCATGTGCAATTGCAGACAAGAATCAGAGCTTCAGCTAGGTCTCTCTCATGTTTCCTAAGAGATCTTGCACTTTTCATAAAAAATTACCTGAGTTTCTTATCAGAGGGGAATAGACCCTGGATAAATGCTGGGATTGCTGTAGGATATATCTTGTGTTGAATTTAAAGCGAAAATTCAACCTTCCTAAGATTATATTATGATTCTAGGGAGTGATGTTACTGGTAATATTTGAGCCACTGTTATTTCTCCTGTTAGGGATGGACCCATCACATACAACTCACACATAATTTGACTGATGCTCTACAATATGCTGTCTGTTATTTGTGTCTGTCATCCTTTACACCTGGTCACAGTTTTCATTATTTATGCTGTTATAATATCCTCTACATATTTTACTACCTTGTGAGGACCAAATAAACTTTTTTTAAGCTTTACTCATTTTTCTAAGACCACTCTAGAGTGGAGAAATAGCCGTGGGTAAGTCCATACTCCAGGCTGTGCAAGGTTAAAGACCCCACAGATTCAATTTGTATACTGCATTAAATGTTTATAAGGCCCATGAAATTATTGTAAGACTTGAGGCTAGAGGTTGCATTTTATTAAATGAGCTACTCAGGCTTTGAAAAACTGTATTGATCTGCCTAATAAAAGATATTTATTTTACCCATATAGTAGTTTTTATTAGGAAGCTGTGTGGAAGTTTATTAGGAAGCAGTGTCGTTGGGACTGAAATGAACACTGACATGGCAATACCAGGATCTGTCTGTCCAATCTGTCTGTCCCCTTGCTGGCCAGAAAAAGCACCCAGCTCCTCCTAACCCTCACAAAATAGCCAGGACAGTGCCTTTGGGCAGCAAACAGAGGGCTTCTGGATGCATTCTTTAGACAGCAGAGTCAATGTATGCACAAACTCATGTTTATACTCTGCTCTCTGCAGAGGAGTACCCTGAAATTTGGTACGTGCTGAACCTGTGGCTCAGTGAAAAGTGTCTTTGTCATTGACTTTTATAATCCTGAGACTCTCTTGTAAGGCAGCCCAGGCTGCCTCATCAGCCCAGACTGGTCCCATGGTGCAAAGGGACTGGAACACCTGGAAGGAATTAGACAAAGTGTAAAGTGCAGGATCCGACCAAATGGCTGACATCTGGCCTGTAGAAAGCAGGCATTTCCCCTGGCTGTACCAGCTGGTCACTCTAACCCCAATCTGAAAGAGCTTAGAAGATGCTTAGCCCTGTGCTGAGCCCAGCCCAAGTTTAGCAGCC
Organism: Rhabdornis inornatus; assembly: GCA_013397075.1. NCBI lineage: Eukaryota > Metazoa > Chordata > Aves > Passeriformes > Rhabdornithidae > Rhabdornis > Rhabdornis inornatus. The sequence goes on along the minus strand of VWZS01009969.1, from coordinate 182,646 downwards.
GCTGTTCTTAGAGGAGCAGAGCTCCTGTCTCATTCCCAATTCCCAGCTGAAGTCTGTGGGGCTCTCACTCACCGGAGTCTTATAAATAACACCCTGAATCTCAAGGGCTTTTGCATTTCTGAAGCCCTCATATTCAAGAAGGATGTTCTCCATTTTCTCTGTGGCTGGGAGGATGGCTGGCTGTCCTCTAGGTTGTGACAGACTGTCACTTCCACTTAGATGCCACAGAAGATGGACTGCTGGATAGCAAGTGCTGGGATGCAGAGCTGCCAAAAGGTCTGCTCCAGGGTCCCTTAGGATTGCAAAGCAGCTGCCACAACCTACTGTGGTTTTTGATGAATTAAACACTTACACAAGTTTGTTTTGTAAACTGAGAGCTTCAAGAGTGTCAGAGTTTGGTTCAGCTGTAAAAGCCCCAAGGGCTGTTTATCGGAGTTGCTGTCAGAAGTGTTGTGGCAAACCCTGCTCCCAGGTGACAGCAGGTGGCTTGGGAGCCTGCCACTCCCTGGACACGGCAAACACTGACCTGAGTAAATCTGTCTGTCTCTGTCTGTCTGATGAGCTATCATCCATTCTCAACATTTTATTCTGACTACTCATTCATTCATTTCATTCACTGGTTCTGCACTTGCAGACTTCTTTGGAATTCCTATGGAAAAAGTATATTGTGTAGGAAAGTCAAAGCCTTTCAGAGAAAACAGGACTTCTCTTAGTTTTGAGAATATTTTCCCTGTTTTCAAAATCTTCTCAAGCTTTATACAGGTTTTTGAGTCCTGGTCAGCATTAAAAAATGAAGGGCCAAAAATCTTTAACAGTAGCATTTTTGTCTCTTCTTTCTACCCATCCAACAGTGGCAATCCACAGGAGCTAGGATCTAGGGGACAGCTTGTTCCCACAAGCTTTCAAATGTTGTGAAGCCTGGGGTTTTGCAAACTGCACTAAGGTTACTGAGAAGTTTTATGACCTTACATGTTCAACTTTCTAGTTTCATCCATTGGCATCCTAAAAAATGGCTTCCTTGGTCTAAGTGCATTTTGTTTTGTTCACCAGCTTCCCAAAATGACTGTCTTTGCTCCTATCTCCAGCTGAACTCTATTCACTGCAATTTATAACTACTGGATTTAATCTCATCATGTGTCAGCTTTCAAAAAACATGGATACTTGGGAGACCTGTCTTTAACTGAAAAAAATAATGTAGCAGTTTCTCGAGCTTTCCCAAGGACATCTTGCTCCTGGAGGACTCATTGTCCCTGTTCTTTGCATCATGTAACCTGGCTCTGTCTAAGAAGGGTTATGAAAAACACCTGTAGCCTTTTTGCACTGTCAAACCAGCATCACAGTGTGCTGGCTACAAGAGATGCAGGATGGGAAGGAACTTTCGGATTTATCAGGCTCCATCCCTTGACGTCACACACCAACACATTATACAATCCTTTTCTTAAAATACTGAGTTGAGTCTTAAAAGTAGCTTTGGTTTTTTCTCATATTGTTCCTGTTGAAAAACTGTTGCTAGGACATAGTTTTTATTAATGCAAACAGTTCAGTTTTTTTTCTGAAATCTATTCATGGCTGTACTCATTTATTCTTCTGCTAGAACTGCCCTGCAGCTTCTTTCTTGGTAGACAACTACCCCCTGATGTTACATATAAATCAGAACTGTTTCTCTTCTCAGTCTTTACTTTCCTGTTTTTTCCAGTCATCCCTTGTATGATCATTTCTACATTTCTCACTTCTCCTAGGTGTATAACCTGGACATGTGCCAGGCTAAATTTATCTTTCTGGATCATGAAAACCAATATGCATGTAAGAAACAAAGTACATATGGCTTTTACAATGCTGCAACTATTTTTCATTTGCAATTAGACTATATTGCCCCTCTGGACAATGTTCCAGCACTACAGTGTTGATCTTCTTCTACAGGAATAGCATGTTACACTGACACAGTTGTGAACGTGATGAGGAGTTGAAATTAACCACACACCTGGGTTTACCTTTATTTCCTTGCTGTCAGAGTTTACTGTGGAGATACAGTGCACTAAATCCACATGCCCAAGTTTTCTAATTCCTCTTCAGAGGTGTTTAAAAGACATGTGGATATGGCCTTTGGGGACATGGTTTAGTGGTGAACTGAGCAGTGGTGGGGTAAAAGTTGGACTTAAGGGATCTTAAAGGTGATTTCAAATCTAAGGGACTCTATGATTCTATTCAAAAGCCAAAGGGGCTCAAGCATCTGGGGGTCTTACCTCAGGGAAAAGTACATTTACCTGGAGATGAGGTGTTGAAGATAGGCAGTATGATTTCTTCTGAGGAAGGAATTAGCTCAGAACAAGGCCTGGAGGCTGGTGTAAATTACGTGCTTAACTTTGGAGCAGTTGGCCAGCTGTTTTCCTCCTGTGTGCATGAAAAACAGAGCAGTCTGAGCAGACAAGCTTGAACTTGCTTTCTTCTGTGATCTACTTTTATATTTTTAAGACAGCGGTTTGTAACTCCATTTTTTAGCATATAATTTTCTGGCCAACCTAAATCCATAAAAAATAAAAAAAAGAAAGCTTTATTTCTGATGTGGGCAGGGGGGCTGAACATTGCTACTGCAGGCAACTATATGATATTTTGGTTTTATGCTTGCTGTATGCTCAGAGGATATGGAAAGAGAATAGTAATATTGTACATATAACTTAGATACCTCTCCAACCACTGCTGCCTACATCAAACCAGTGCTGCCTATGCTCTCCTGTTTCTCTGTTCCTGGTGGCCTTACTATTTACAATTTGCCATGTTGATTAAGAGTCCATTAAAATCAATGGACCATTAAAGCCTTCCCAGTAAATCTGGCAGCAGTCAATAGATTAACTTCAAGGTCCAGCCAAACATATTAGAAACAGTTTCTTGCTGACCACAGCCACTCCAACTGAGACTCATGCCTGAAAATGAAATACTGTAATCTCTCTGGCTGCCAGCTAGCCTGCTGTTATATGTGCTCAGGCTTCCCCTGCTGTGAAGATAGCTATATTTACAGTGGTTGTTTATGCAGCAGCATATTATATTTAGCTATTAATCACATGGTGACGTACTCTTTGCCATTTGGTTAACTGGAAAAGAATATCTTGTATATAAAACTCAAACTTGAGTTCATCTTTTCTTTTCCAATTTGGATTGCTTGGTCTTGATACTATAAAATTAAGTTTTATACTTTTAAACCATTTTGTCATACCAAGGTCTCTCTAATGCAAAGGGCAAATGCTAAAAAATTTCCTGCTGTTGACTACGTGTACCTAAAATACCCCAGCATACACTTCCACTCCTACCTCTGCTCATGGAATTTTTTCTCCTGGCATGTGTAAAACTGCTCCCAGGGATTAGGTTATGCACCTTCAGAAGCATTTGTAAAATCTCAGCCACAGATTATATTTGTTACTGTGACATTTTAGCATTTTATTAATGACACTTCACGCTTCTTATGAATGAAGCTTCCTGTCTGCAAGTAGAATTTCTTACATCCTCACAAATACAATTCAAGGTGTCTAAAAGCTAAGTATGCAGTTCAGCTGAGCTGACCAGGGCTTCCATCAGAGAAAAGAGAGATGCCTGTCTAAGTGACAAACCATTTTGAGGTTCCAAGCAAAGCCACCTTCAGGAAATGCCTATATGGCTTAGACTAGGCAGCTAGCATTTTGAGGATGAAAGCAAGCAGAAGAAATTCCCTCCTGTCTCACAAATGAATATTATTTCAGAAAATAACAGCCTGCTGAACAAGACAAAAATAGTAACAGTAGAGAGAGCTTGGTTCATTTTTATAGGACAAACTAACTCTTCAGTAGATTTTTTTGTTTGTTTTACATGAGCCTTTGTTTGGTTCCCTCAGCACAGGAGAAAACTGACTGTATAGTCATAATATTTTTTCAGTTTTAACCCAACACCACTTATTCACCTAAAAAGAGTAAAATTATTGCAAATAAATTTTTAAGATTTTCACTGACAAGTAATACTTATATAAAAGTATGAGATAGAGTAGAAATAAATATGACTAAGTAGCAACATAGTGGAGCCATAGAATAGCTTATGGAGTGACTAGAAGCAGTATTTGATCTTTTCTGAAAAGTTATTTCTTAAATTAATCACACAGACTTTTGGGTACGAACTCCTGTTGCTGTTTGGCAAAGATACATGTATAGCCTTATTTTATTACTCATATCTTACCTAAAAAAAATTAAATATACTGTAAAATCAACTATCTGAATCCATGTTCAGTTAGATGGAAGCAAACAGATGAAATTAATAGTAATTTTTTTTCCAAGCAGTTTGCAGACTGGAGCTAATAAATACTAAAAATTATTGCAAGAAATAGACTGTAGTATCAACCTCTACCTTAGAGGCTTTTTCTCAGGATCCTAATAATTTACAGAAGCTTCAGATAAGTTAACTGCTACTGTAATTTTTATGGTGCCACAAGTACAGCACTTTTTCTAAGTTTAATCATGCTAATTTCAATCTTTTCTCCTCACCTACCAGTGGGTCTCAATTGAGCAACATGTATTTTGCATCTAACAGTAGCTGTTTGATAAAGTATTTACTTGCAGCTGCTGGCTGATGTTCAAAGCCTGAATCCTGAGGTATATGGAAGGCCTTCATCTCTCTTTGGCTTCCACAGGATGTATACAGATGTTCCCTTTTATGACTGATTGATGTGTAAAAGGGATGGTATTGCAGTGTTTATAACATTGTTTACAGTGTTTAAAACATCCTGACCAGTTCTGTAATGCCAATGAAGGTTCTTTCATTTGGGTTTCTGAGGACCTGTGCATGGAGTCACATTTATTTCAATATGCTCTCCAGGAATTCCAAGATAGTTTGTTCCAAAATAAATTGCATGATTTTACTGTGTTTTTATTTTCTTTCTAGCTGTGTATGAGGAGCTGCACTTGACATTTGCATTTTGTTTTTTCAGTGTGAAGTTGTAAATTAGTCTCAGATGCCTTGCAGTTTGGGCATGGAGACTCATGAACTTCTGTAAACCTTTTGATGTTCTCTGTCTGTGATTAAAGGACTATAATAAATCTACCCACAAAGAAGATGTTAAAAAGCTGAAGCTGACAGCTTCTAAAGAACAGCGTTATCATCAATCTAAAAATATGGGCTTGCATCAAACAGAGAAATAGATTTGTGCTATAATTTCCCAGATTAACAAATTTTATATGGGGAATTTTACACGGTGGTGTACCAAACACCCTCATCTTCTCTCACAACACCTGATGGAGCTGGAAGATAAAATGCTTTTTCACATAAACTGGAATTCATTGTGATACCATAAAATTGTGTTCAAAACTGAGCAAAATCTCCAGCACTGTTAAATGGGTATGAGACATCTCTGGGTATGATGATGAATAAAGATAATTCGGGAAATGTTTTTTTAACAGTAGGTGTAGATTTAGAGGCCTAAATAAGGTCTTCCTTCTCATTTGTTCAGAAACTTCTTCAAAACAACACCTTCAAAAGAGGCCAGAGGACAACCAGGGAAGTACAGGCCAGTCAGATTCTCTTTGGTCCCTGGAAACGTCATGCAGTGAGTCCTCTCAGAGCACATTTCTGGGTGCAGGAAGGAGAAGAAAGTGACTGGTACCAGTCAGCATGGATTTAACAAGGGTCAGTCATGCCTGGCCAGCCTGATTTCCACCCATGACTGTGTTGCAGGTCAACTGCAGAGCAGCAGATATTATTTTCACTGAGTTTAGCAAGGCATTCAAGGTTTTTTCACTCATATTCTTGTATTCAAGATAGGATGCTACAGTAGGAATGGGAGAAAGTCAGGTGGTTTGTAGTCTGGATAGACTTTTGGGTTTAGAGGGTGACTGAGTAATAACTCATCTTTACCTGGAGTTTGGCAACAAGTGAAATACCAAAGCAATCCTACTCAGCACTCACTAGACCACACCTGATTACTGCACCCAGTTTAGTGTTCCCTCCTACAGAAAAAGGACATTGATAAATGAATGAGCTCAGGTGAGGACCCCAGGGTGTTGGGGAGCCTGGGTTTGTTAAGCCTGGAGCAGCAATACTTTGGGGGCACCTAGCAGCAGCCCCCAATGCCTATGGAGAGCTCCTTGAGGGAATGGAGATGGGATTTTTACAGCCCTGCAGGGAGGGAGGGTAAGAAACAAGGAGAAGCTGAAACAGCAGAGTTTCAGCTTGGCTGTAAGGAGAAAAATGTTGCCTATGAGGACAGTCAGATGTGCAGATTATGCAGTCTTTGGAGGTTCTCCAGACCCAGCTGGAGGATCACAGATCACAGAGTTGACCTGCTGTAAGCAGAAGGCCAAACCAGTGGCCTCTTGAGGTCACTCCCAGTCTGAGCTATCCCATGGTACTGTGACTTCTGTAGAACGAGACCTACAGTCATGAGCTATGCCATGACATATTTACTGAGGGATTTCTGTGAGCTGTGCCACAACATGCATGGCTAAGGGATTTCCATGGGCATGAAGATATGCTGAGGGGTCGATGGGTTATTGGGCAGAGGCTGGATGATCCCTATCACTGCAATCAGCCAGGTGGGAGAGAGTTATGCTAAGGTGTCAGGGTCCTGTTCCATCCCTGCACAAATCTCTGTAATCTCTCTCTTTCTTACTGTCTGTATTCTTCATTTACATATAAATTGGCTGCCCTGCACACAGACCCCATTTATGATGGTAGTACCAGAATATTTGACTACATTCCCACATCCTCTTACAAATGTATAAATTGGCATTTGAAATCCTCCATGGTAGAGGATGGGAATATGATCACCTTGCAAACAAGTCAACAGGCTTGTTTATCTCTTCTCCCCAAAGCAGGAGCACCTCTTTGGTAAGATTTGCACCTTTGACTGCATCAGAGTATACCTGGAACAGATGTACATGGTGCTATATATTTTATGTTTCGCAGGTCTGGTGAATTTATCACTGGCAATCTAAAAGAATCTATAATCTGCTGTTCCAATAAACCACACTATTTGTGAATCTGTGTTTGTGAAAGTTCCTGTTGAAATCAACCAGACTTACTTGATGTTTTCATTCTTGATGTAGAATGCCACATACATGCTCCATTTTCAAGGACTTTTTTTTGTTGTTATGTGGACTCCAACCCTCGCTAAAGTCAAAGTACCCTCAGCATACTCAGGGGCTCAGAAGGCAGATTACAGCTATATATATTTTTTTTTACCCCATATGTCATGAGGGTGTGCTGTGCAAGGCAGTTCACAGTGTGCTGCCTATCCTGGCCTCTGCTCCCTCTAACTTAAGTTACTTCTTTCAATTAGGCAGATTGGTGACCATCTATGCTCCTTTTCCTCCAACCTCCTCTCTTTTCTATACATATGCCTTTCTTCAGAACAGCCTCTCAGATATTATTTGATATCCCAGTTTTGCTGCTCTGTGTGTTCATGTTGACATTGGTGTGGTTGTGCCAGAGTGATGCTGGGACAGAGCTGATTTTGCCAGCATGCCAGCAATGAAGGGCAAGTGGCACTGTCAATCCTGAGAGGGTAAATTGGGTTGAGGATCAACGTGCACAAAAATTTTTGAACTGATTTGAAAACCTCTTAAGCACGAAGGTACTTGCTTATATAAGTATTTGCCAATTATGGTCCTAGGTTAGAAAGAAAAGGCAGGAAGCTTCAGGACATAACTCAGGAAACTGAAGACATACAGATTGGGAAAATGTACTCTCTCTTTGGTAGCTTTGTTCTGATTCATCACTTTTTGTTTTGTACTTCATGTAAAAAATTATGGCCATTTTGCACATTTATTTGGTGAAGAATTCTTTTTTTCTTATTACTTTTGGCTTGTTTGCTACAATTTTTTTTTCTTCTGTCATATAATTTCTCACCAGCTTTCTTTTCTGTTCATATCTAGTTCTTTCCATCTTTCTGAAGAGGATTTGTCCCCTACTCTTTTTATCAGACATTTTATCATTTCCTTTGCTCATAGCTGGAATCTCTCAAAGTTTATCAATATCTTCATGTAGTCAAGTGCTTAGGAGTACATACAGCTTTCCAACTGCAATCTTTCCTAGAGACATATAAAGAAGAATAGTTACTTCTCTGGCCTTACAAATGACACCCCGTAGTATAATAAGCTGAAAGACTTTGTCTTCTGCAGCAGAAATCACAGTACATACTCATACTTAGCATGTTTAATTTTTTATCTACTATCAACTCCAAAATTAATAAGTTATTAGTAATTTTGGAGCTCTTGGAACCCTCTGGGACTTTTTCCTTTAGATATAAGCATCAGCATCATTAATGCCTTTATAATTTATTCATCATTCTTTAATGTTCTGTTAAATTCCTCTCTACTTTCAAAGTTAGAATTAAATATGTGTATGAACCATGTTCATTTCTGACTGAGTAGAGGCCCTCCAGGAACTGATGAATTTAACATTTAGCTGATAAATGACAGTCAGTCCCTTGCAGCAAGCTCAGTTATCAGTTAGATTATGAATTTTGGAGGGGGGAAATGATGGGCTGTGTTTCTTTATTGTGATCTTTCATCACTGGTGTCAAAGGGTGCTGTACATCTGGTGTCAGTGAACTGATACCAGGAATGCATGTGATCTTTTAGCTTCAGTAATGAACCTCATTCATGTTATGGCAGGAGATGCAGTAGGACCCATGTAGTTTGGGATCATTAAATCTGCTCAAGCTGGTAATGGAACAGATGTTATTGTTCAACTACTGCTTCTGGATAGGAAGCATCCACTGACTCTCCAGCTCCTCTGTTCAGACAAAGGTAAGAGGACATCATAAATAATTAAGGGCTAAAATCTACCCAAGTAATAAAGTTTTAGATTGTTCTGATTTTATCAGGCACTACTTCTGCACACAGACTGGAAACAAACCCTCAGCTACCGCATGCTGAAGTCGGTGCCTCTTCCTGCCAAGGATTGGGGAACAGCAGCAGAAGCACTGTAGAAACTGAAAGCCTCTGACTTCTGCATATCACTGCAGCTTGGATTTCCTGGCCAAACTTCACAGGGACCAGTTAGTCCTCCTTTTGGCCTTGTGTCTAGAGACCACATTCAGTAGTCACCTCCAGTGGTGAGGAGACACTGAGAAAGAGGAGACAGGGGAAGAGCTTGACAGCATCCCCCTGTGATCCCTCTGCAGCTGCTGCAGGGAGAACTGACACAACATCAGCACATGCTGCTGAGGAACAGTGGCAGGTTGCAGTGCCCCTGAGGAAAAAGTTTTCCCTCTGGAGACAAGGGCATGCTCTCCTGCAGTGAGAGGGGACTGTAGAGATGAGAAGTCTGCCATCTCCAAGGATGTAATTTCTGAAGTGCTGAAAGAAAGCAATTGCTAAAAATTTTCTGTGAGAAACAGTATGTGAGTTATTGATTGATTCTTACTGTCAGGTAATCTGAGCACAAACTTTCTGTGAGGAAAGGCCAAAGTGTCAAATACACATTTCACCATTTTCAAGAACATCTACATCAAACTGATGACGGGCAGAACTAGAGTCCCCTCATTCCACGTAATATATGCTTCTAAAGTTCCATAGCATTGTCATATAATTCAAGGGTTTGCTTCAATCACTATTCATAACTTCTGTTAGCACTGGAGTTGGGAAAATAATGAAAATATTATTCATAGAATGTATTAGTCCCTAAATTCCATGAATCTCATTGAATAGATTATTCAACTATTATTATCTCTCTTCCCCCTCACTCCTCCTCCCTTTCCCCAGGGATTTTCAGATGACTACCCATAAGGAGGAACAGGTGTAGATGCAGGTGTTGACCCAAGCTGGAGATGCTGCAGCTGTCCTGTATGACCCGGGTGCATGAATGGTGAACATTCAACACACAGTATGCATGGCTCCTTCATTTAATTTTATGTGTGGGACCCAGAAAGTTATTTCTGCACAAAAGTTCAAAATGACACTAGATAGGCATAGACAACTCAATCACATTCTGAATATTTAAACAAATACACTTTCTTCAGAGGTACATTGTATGGGAGGTGGCCCTTCTTGTCACTCCCCAGGGATGGAGTGGCAGCAGCAGCTTCTGCTTGGTGTCTGAAGCTCAACTGTGCTCTTGCTGCTTCTCTGAAGGTGTCATGCAGGAGAGGAGCAGTGCTTTTCCAAATTTGTTGTGGCAGCACTGAAAGCTATGCTCTCTTATAAATAGTATCTATTAGGATAATTTTATAAGATCAAGGCTTAAAATTTGGACTATTCGCAGGTATTGACATTAAAACTGAATTCTTCATCCCCTCTGATGAAGGAAAATTTAGAAGGCTGCACTCTGCATCCCCTTGTGGAAGTGTCTATGGCCTTCACATGTTTGCAACCAGGAAGATGCTTGTGACAGTGAATGCCCTGTCTGTACCTGCTGAAGGGTGGGAAAAGACCTGAGAGCCACATGCACTTTATGGGGCAGAGTATGGGGTCTGATCAAGAGGGCCCTGACCTGAAACTGCCAGTACCAACCTGCCACAGGGCAGCTCCGTGGTCAGGTCCCAGCACTGCTTCTCCTCTTCATCTAGGCAGTCTAGGTGTCAGATTTGGGTAGATGCTTTTCACAGCATCTTGTACAAGGTGACACACGGACAGTGGCACTGAGTTCTGATCTCTCTCATGGTTCAAAAGTAAGGAAAGACAGCAAGGAAAGCCTCGAGCTTATAAAATTATCTTAATAGATACCATTTATAGGTATAGTGCTCCCAGCCTGAGGACTCAGGAACCTACAGGAAGAAGGGGAAACCACATTTCTTACCTCCTTTTTAAATGAGTGCTCACTTCATGGTAGTCCCTGCAGCTGCTTGTCATAGGTGAACAGGATGAACCTTGTCAGCTCACCAGTGAACTCTTCAGCTGTGTCCTGTCTGCACAGGGTAAAGTTTGGTGAAATGCATCTTTCAGGCACAGCATGGGCAGAATTGCTCATCACATTCACTAATTTCAGCCAAAGAAAGGAGACAACTTGTCTGGCAATGCCTCTAGTGATGAATGTCTGCAAAGTGGGCTTTAAGCACAATCGCTGGAATAGCACCTATCTTTCTACCTTGGCACACTCTGGTTTACTTCAGGCTCTGACTAAAACCTACCATGAAGCCAGCTTGAGCACCTCATGGGTGCCTCTTCCTTCATGAGAAGGGAATTAGGCTCACCATGGTTGCAAAGTGGACTAGAGGGCTGCACATGGGTCCAATGAGGAGATTAAAAACCCCTGGCTGACCTGAATGGACCACATCTGATCATGGGTGTGAATGTAAAGCATCTTCTCAATCACATCTTCCATCACAGGAGGAGGAACAGAGCCCATGTGAACCAGTGGGGCTGCAAAGGTCAATATTTGACCTTTTTTGTCAAATTTTTATCAAATTTGTCTTGTAGAGCTCAGCACAAGGCACAGAGTGAAAGAAACATTTCCCCCAGCACATCTGTGCTGCTGTAGTACAAATTAAGACTGTTGTAGGCTGTGGGTTTGAGACATAAATTTCTGCGTGCATACAAGACCTGCAAAGCCCAGACCATGGTCCTCCAGGGTGTGCCCCAGAGAAGCTCCTGGGAGGGAGCTGCAGGCATGTGCTGCTGCTGTCCATCCTTGGCAAGACATGATGGCTCTCTCCCTCTTGCAGCCTCACCCTAAGTTGTGAAACACCCCCCCCAGCCTGGGAGCTGCCTTCATGCTGCTTGAGGATTGCCTGTGGCTTGAGGAGCTCGGCTTTGCTGCTCCTGCCTAGTCCTGTGAGAGCACTGAGGCAGCACCATGGCAGCTCGTACTCCTTCTTTTCCTGTAAGAGCTACTATGTCCTCTGTCACAGGGGAAAAACTGCTTAGCCCAAGAGGTTCTAAGCAAATCAGGATCAAAGCAATTTTGAGATTATTTTTAATGACGTATAATTAACTGGCAATCAGTGAACTGCACATGCAGGATCAATATCAGTAATATGACACAGAAACCACAGCACTAGATGGTTATGAAATATTAATAACCACCTACAAAATTCAAAATAGGCTTTATATCTAATCCCCTAAAGCTCTAATCCCACAGTGTGCATGTCTTTGTGCACACCACCTCCTCATAGGCCACATGGGCCACCAGCACTCTACCCCTCTCCTAGAAATGGGGAATCCTCCACTCTCACATCCCTTCTGTAAAAAGTGGGTGCTGTCCAAGCCCACACCAGTGACAAAGACCCACCATGAGATCAGACATGGGCACTGAAGGTGTGCATCTCCATATACTACATATCTATATGCTAGAGCATCCCACGTTGTCACCCCACCAGAACAGGACAGGATAGACTGCTTCACTTGGAATGGACCTATAATGATCATCCAGTCCAGCTGCCTGACCACCTCAGGGCTGACCAAAAGTTAAAGCCTTATTATTAAGGGCATTATCCAAATGCCTCTTAAATACTGACAGGTTTGGAGCACCCACCACATCTCCAGGAAGCCTTCTCCAGTATTTGACCACCTTTTGGTGAAGAAATGCTTCCTAATGTCCAGTCTCAACCCCTTCTAGCACAGCTTTGAACCATTCCCACACACCCTGCCACTGGATACCGGGGAGAAGAGTTCAGCACCTCCCTCCCCAATTCCCCTCCCCAGGAAGCTGTGGAGAGCAATGAGTTGCCTCTCAGACCCCTTTTCTCCAAGTAGACAAGCCCAAGTCCTGAGCTGCTCCTCACAGGCCATTCCTTGCAGCCCTTTCATCTGCTTTGTTGCTCTCCTTTAGATGCATCCCAGTGCTTTCACATCCTTCTCAAATTGTGGGCATGGAGCTGCAGATGTTCCTTGAGGTGAGGCTGCTGCAGTGCTGGGCACAGGGGGACAATCCCATCTTCTGCCTGGCTGGCATGTTGTGCCTGATGCACCCCAGGATGGGCTTTGCCCTCCTGGCTGCCAGGACTCACTGCTGACTCTCACTGAGCTGCTGCCCACCTGCACCCCCAGGCCCCTCTCTGAAGGGCTCTCCACCCACTCCTCTCCCAGTTTATACCTGTGTCTGGCACTACTCTGTCCTAGGTGAAGGAACCAGCATTTGGATGTGTTAAATTTCATTCCATTAATCATGACCCAAATGCTCCAATCTATCTACATTCCTCTGCAGGGCCTCCTGTCCCCTAAGAGAGTCAGCAGCACCTCTCAGTTTGGTATTATCAGCAAACTTGCTAATGGTGTATTCATCTCCTGCATCCAGATCATGTACAAATATATTGAACAGAACTCACTCTAGAATTGATCCCTGAAGGAGCAGCACTGGTGACCAGTGGCCAGCCAGATGTAGCCCCATTCACTAGAACACTTTGAGCTCTGTCCTTCAGCCAGTTCTTCACCCAGCATACCACAAACCCATTCATCCCACAGCTGGACAGCTTCTCCAGAAGGGTGCTGTGAGGGACAGTATCAAAAGTTATACTAAAATCCAGAAAAACTACATCCACTGCCTTCCCTTCATCTACCAGGCTTCTCTGTCTTCTTCTTTTCTGCCATCCCTCCTCCCTGGCATGGAGACCTACCTTGCCTCTCTGCCTTTTCCTCATACCCAACCTGACCAAGCCCTTTTTGTCCACAGCCATACTGTTGTGCCATCCTCTCCATGTCTTTAGACCCTGGTCCTGTTTCTTCTTTTCCTTTTTGGGGAAGAATTCAGTCATAACCATATAAATGTCTCCTGGGCAGGACTGAGCTAAATATGTCACACACCTGGAAGTCATCCAAAAATACTTTCCCTTTCCAGATTAACAGCCTTCCAGATTTAACAGAAAACAAGGTAGACTTCTGTTCATTTTTGCCCAGAACATCCTCTTCGAAGTTGAAGAAATTGGAAATGCTCTTGAAAAAGTATTCTGTCACAGTCAGAGATCAGAGACATAGGGCCAGAAAAGCATCATCAAGATTTGGCAAGCTCACTCAGTTCCTGTGTTTTCTCTTCTACTGGGCTCTTAAAAGGAGGGCTTCTAACTCCCATTCCTTCAGACCAGGCTGATTTTCAGAGGATATTTTTGTGTTGTGTGTGTATGTTGTATATGTTTGTGTGAATGTGTTTGCTTTCCTTAATTACTGCTGTAAACGTAGTGTTCAAGAATCAGGATTACCATTCAGTCATATACTGCTAGGCATTTGACTGCAATGACACACAGTCTGCATTTCTCATCAATACATTCTAGTATGTTTTCTTAGTCTTATTCCTAACCATGTGCCTTAATATACTTTTTTTCATTATTTTTTAAAGCAAATTCCCAAATGCAAATTATTAGTATGAATTACACAGCAACAGTAAGCTAAAGATATAAATAGTCCTCAGTTAGTAATTTGTAAGAGATGAGGATTATTTTTTTAAGTGGTAGCCAGTGAATGGTCAACTCTCAATTAACAGTGTTAGGAGAAAATGCTGAGTATTGCCATATGGCTTGATTTGTATAAATGGGTCATGGAATGCCCTTTCTATAGGTCTCTGCACCAAAAGGTGTTTGCTTCACAGCTGACTGCTCTTCCCCCAGTTTCCAGTCAAACAGAAGACAATTCAAAAGACAGTTTTTGAGCTGATCCTATTTTGGGATGGTGTCATACAGTTTGACACATTTTGTACTTAAAGGGGATGGCTATCTCCTATTTGCGTAAATGAACATGGTGTGATGTAGGTGGCCTCCTGCAGCAGATGTGTGACTAAATCCCATGTGCATTGTCACTGACTAGCCAGGCAGCATGGAGATGGCTGCTGCTGCCTTTTATTATCAGCTGCACTGGGTAAGTTTTGTGAGGCATGTTCACGTTGCACCTGAGACATCTACCTACCTTTCCCTCCCTTTTTATTTCCACCTATTTGACTGTCCTTTCTGAAAGACCTCCAGCCCTTATCCCAGTCCTGCTCCTGGAAAACATTAATTATCTATGGATAGTTTGGAAGCAGCATAGCAGATGCTGAGCATCATAGTTGGCATGGGTGCCTCAAAGGTGGCAAAGATACTGTGGTGCCAGAAAGTCACAGAATTGCTTAGGTTGAAAAAGGCCTTCAAAATTATTAAGTCCAACCATTAACCCAGCACTCCCAGGTCCACCACAAAACCAAGTCCCCAAGTGCCACATCTATGTGTCTTTTAAGACACATCCCTCCTGGGATGGTGACTCCACTGCTTCTTTGAGCAGTCTGCTTCAAAGCCTCACCACCCTTTCCATGAAGAATTTTTCCCTAGAGGCTGATCAAAACCTCCCCTGGTGCAACCTGAGGCTATTTCCCTTTCTCCTGTCACTTGTAGCCTGAGAGAAGAGATCACTTCCCACCTGGCTCCCCCCTCCTTTCAGGCAGCTGTAGAGTGATGAGGTTTCCCCTGAGCCTCCTTTTCTCCAGGCTGAACACCCCCAGCTCCCTCAGCTGCTCCTCACAGCACTTGTGCTCCAGACCCTTCCCCAGCTCCGTTCCCTTCTCTGGACACGCTCCAGCCCCTCCATGTCTTTCTTGCAGTGAGGGGCCCAGAACTGAACACAGGATTGGAGCTGTGGCCTCAGCAGTGCCCAGTACAGGGGGACGGTCACTGCCCTGCTCCTGCTGGCCACACCATTGCTGATCCAGGCCAGGATGCCATTGGCCTTCTTGGCCACCTGGGCACACCCTGGATCATGTTCAGCTGCTGTTTGCCAGCACCCCCAGGTCCTTTTCTGCCAGGCAGCTTTCCAGACACTGCCCCCAGCCTGTAGTGCTGCCTGGGGCTGTTGTGACCCCAGTGCAGGACCTGGCACTTAGCCTTGTTGAACATCATACAATTGACTCTGGCCCTTTGGTCCAGCCTGTCCAGATCCCTCTGCACAACCTTCCTGCACTCCAGCAAATCAACACTCCTGCCAAACGTGGTGTCATTTACAAGTTTACTGGGTGTGCACTTGATCTCCTCATCTAGATCATCAGTACAGGTATAAAAGCTCACACCCCACCCTCCTGTCCCCAGAGCCTAGACCCTTTTACTTCCTTCTCCTCTTCCTTTATAAAAAGATCTTCTTAAGCTACGAGGATCGTCTGAGTGCCATTCCTTTCCTGAATGGAAGCCCATTATTTCAAGCAGTCAGAGACAGCTCAGGCGAGAAAGAGAGTTTCAGTAATTCATTTTTCCTTTCTTCCACTGCAGCACGAAAATCCTATCAAAAGGAAGTTGATTATTTAAATGCCTTCTCCATCTGAATTGCTCATTCAGAGCTGTTTCTTACACCTCAGTCACCCTGAGGTTTTTCCTGCTTTAAGCAAACCTGTCATGGTTTTATATTATTTACCAAATAATGCTGCTGCTGACTATGAATTTATTAGAGAGGTACTGAAGACAAAGGAGCCTCTGTATTACAATACAATTTTAGTCTGCACTGACTTGAAAATGTATTGTGCTGAAGATAATCACACGGAGGGCAATTATAGAAACTGAAGAGGATCAAACAGAGTAATAGGGACATAAAAGGAAGCCTGCATTCTCTATACACTACTCCCCATGCATATGAATGCTTCCCTTTTATCTTATTTTTAAAGACATTTCAAATTACACAGTAACTACAAATTCAAAAGGATTTTTTCACATAAAATGATCTCATCTTTGCCACTTTCCTGAGTAACATTGAAACAGCTTCCCAAGGCTGGCAAGTTAAGTTAACCTTCTCTGCAAACACAGGATAAGTTTGTACAGGATATGGTGTAGTTCTTTTTGGACTCAGGCCTTGATCCTGAGACTTCTGCATGGATCAGAAGAGATGATCAGTGTGAGTTCTTCTGGTTCTATTTTCTCTGACAAGATATAAATGATATCTTGAGCAGAAAGTTGACTGATGTGAATATTACTAAAGTATCATTGTAATTTAAATCACTGGTCAACTGACTGAGAGTGCAGAGAAGTGTCGGGATAATTATGTGAGTTAGTTATCACTTATAGCTGCCCTAGAAGATTCGTCCTATCACCTAGGATGAAAAATCAGTGCTAGTCATTATGGCCTGACTTTGGGAAGTGCAAAAAGTTGGATTGGTGCCCAAGGAATGTACGTAGTGGCAGCTGCAAAAACACTGCGTGAGGAAAGGTGATTAATAGGCACAGGAAGAGCCTTCAGTTTAGATCTGAATCAACTCTGCTCAAAACCTGTAGGTAAGTAGGGAAGTCTGTGGAGCCCACAGAACTGCTCTTCCTTGTAGAACTTGCATATGGAGGCTTCCAAGGGTGCACGTCTATGTCTTACTGGAATTTGGTACAACAGGATGATAAGGGCAGAGAGGCAATCACAGACACCATTTCATTGCCTCTTCAAGGAGAGCTCCATGGCAAAAATCACCTTGAAACAAGAGTTTTTCCATTTTGACTCACTTTCCATTGGGTCAAAGCCCATTTATCTGGTGCACTGAGAATGAGTCAAAGGGAGCAGGGCTCCCCATGTGCCCTGTGCAGAGGAAGCTCATACATGCAAAAGATGCCAGGGGAGAGAGGAAGCTAGTAACTGAGGTTTAAGAGTCTCTAAGTCATCCTACTAAAATCATCCCTGTGTACTGCATTCGTAGTTAAATTCTTCCAAGCTGTTCTGGAAAATGCTGCTGTATATTTTCTTTGTAGCTTCTAGCAGACTGTTATTCTTTGTTTGTGTGAGGATTTACAAGAAGTATTTTCTCACTATTTTGCTGCTGTTCAACGCAATATTTACTAATTAAAAGTCATCATAACAAAATGCCAATCTTGCACCTTGCAACTTTTACCTTGCTTGTTTGTCAGTGCAAGGTCAGTGCATAACTAGAGCCCGTTCAAGCTCACAGCAAGTCTTGAGACTCATTTCCATGGTCTTTGAGGTGCCTAAAAAGTTGAATTTGGCCCTTGTTTTTTTCCTTCATCATTCTCAATCACGTTCAAGGATCAATTTGAGTATTGTATTCCATAAAATTGAAATGCCAGGAAGTTTTTGTTGAGGAAGTCTCTCCCTCTGTCTATTTCTGGAAGCACACTTATGTGTCATATGTGCCTATTTATAGACCTCTTAGAACACATCGTTAACAGAAAATAATATTGCAAGAGAAAGGAGACATTGTTTTTCATACTTGTGCACCATGTAACATAGACAAATTAATCACCTAAACAAGAAAAAATTTGAATTGCATGCTTACATCAATTTCACAAATGGGTGTCACATGATCCATTTTGAATGATGTTTTTGTGCTTTGGATCACATGAAAAATGGATGTACTTTATATCTTCTATGAAAAAGGACAGTGTCTCTTGGAAGGTCATTGGGGATTATACAGAACATGATAATATGCCCATAGTAAACAGTGCACAGCAGACATCCATGCAGGGTAAAGAACCTTCCCTGTGTTCAGCCCCACCAACTGCTGTGACCCACAATGCCTTTGCAAGCAACAGAGATAACTTCTTTTTGGCTGATGAAACTTTCTCTTCAACACTTCCCTGAAATAAAGTGTGTGAAAGAAAAAAAAATACAAGAAAGATAAAGAGAAACCCCAAACTCTCCATTTTCCTTTGTGTTCTACTGATTTATGTTGCCTTGTTTCTAATATTTCCTTCATTGCTGGGAACCAGCTCTAACTGCTTGGCTACTTCCTGGGAGTAATGATCAAACCAGAAGATGTGCTTGCACAAGAGACAGATTTGGTGTCTTAGTTCACTGAAAATGTCTGTGTTGGTCTGGATATACACTCCTATGCATCACAGCCTTCTTGGCAGAACTGAGTTTGAAGACATAAAAGTCTTGTGTTATATTGATACCACCAGTCATTAATCGGGAAGATATTTTTCCATTTAAAGAGCAGGATCAGAAACACGTCTCAAGCTTTTTCCATCTTATGCTCTTTATGCAGGGTCTTATTCAGTGTGATTTAATCTACAGGGTCTCTGGGTTTCCTTTATCATCACCAACTGTTTATATTTATACTAGAAAATGTATCTTTTGTCACAGAAATCTTGACAGTGGGCAGGCAACTGCACACCAAGAATCCTTTCTGACAGCCTGATATTGCCATTTCACTCTACCATGTGTTGCCTCCTAATTCATATGTGGTTAATTTGTTTCAGACAGAGCATTTTGTTTTTGTATAGTACCTAAGAAAACGAGGTGATGGTCACACTGAAGACAGAGGCACTATACCATGCTCTGATTGGCGAAAGGGGAAAGATAATTAATTGGTACTTCGCTGGGATTGCATCTGTCTGACTTCCCAATGACTCACGTCATTAGGAAATGAGACACTATGAATACATACATACTTGGATTACTAGAGGATGGGTTAACAGCTAGGTATATACCAAAGATTCCTCCTGGCTGTGGATCATAGCAGCTGAGCCTGATTTATTATCACTAAGCCACATGCCAAGAGATTATTCTGATATACTGGGAGCTGGAGACATGCAGAGGAGTGAAGAAATAGTATTATGCTTCTCAAGATATGTTGTGTGTGAATGTATTTGTGGGTTGCCTTTGTGCATTCTGGTTGCAGAGAGGTATCTCTATTGACATAAAATATTCAGGGTAGAATTGGACACTTAAAAGATTACTCATAATATATTTTAGAAGAAAGCAGCAGAGAATCGGTTGGGAAAGCATTTGATTTTTTCAGTCATAAAAATAGCAGAAATTTCTCCTTTTCTCTATGACTTTGTCCTGAAGTCAATGCAGGGGTGCTCACAACCACATCCTTCCTTTTGTAGTGTCTGACACAGCCATTAATCACAGCTCAAATGAAAAAAAACCTACAAACAAATAAAAAAACAACCCAAAACACAAAGATCCACAGTGGTTTTCTCCTGTGCTTTCTAAAGCCTTGCCAACACCCTGTGCAGTTCTGCCATCTGCACTGTAGATTGTGTCTACATGTGTCACCGTGCCAATGACAGGGCAAACGTACATCATCAGTGGTGCCACTGGAAAAGGAGGAATTACTGCACACCTGCAACATATTCTGAGTTGGGCAAGTAAAACCCTGAACACAACAAAATAGTGGTGAAAATGTTGATCAGTTATTTCTTGGAAATGTGACTTACATGCCAGATTCATCTGGTGACTAGCATCACACTTCCTCTCAGGAAGGCAGGCTTCAGAGTATTTTTCAGATTTGATTAATAATTTATTTGGCATCTGGAAGTCACAGCAAAACATCTCATATGGAAAGGGAGGGTGTAAATTGTCTGCCTCTGCCAGGCACTACTTGGTTATTATTCACAGCTAGAATACTATTAGTAGAATATTTGTGTATTTAATATTTTAAAGAGCAGCTCTGGCACTTGGGTTGATTTCAGCATTCTCGAGGCTGTGTCTATACTACAGATATTGTCATCTGGAAGATGTGCTCTCATTGCCAACTGAGCCAGCCAGGAGAGGATTTTAACACCCAGGGAAGCAGGCACTAGAATAAGGGAAGATTATTGTGAGCTTGGTGCATTTTGAATGAAGGATGTCATCCATGGAAGACAAGGGGAACCTTTCCAAGCTGAGTCTGCAGTGCACACAGTCTGCCTCCTGTAGACAGGGCATTGCTGGAGCTCAGGCCAGAGCACATTAAATGGAAGAAAGTTGCTTATAGATTTTACAGCCGTACATGTGATATATTTCTGTCTTTCTGCATTTATCACTCAGTGATGACCTCAACCAGGTTATGACAGCTCCCCTGACTGTCTTCTAGGAATTCACCTGATAGTGTAATGCAGTATTTTAACCTACGTACAGTGCCATGCTGCTTACTTGCTTTGTGCTATCTGCAGTATTTCTGCTCAGAGTTGTAATTCTCTTTACCATCTGTGGGAGACCAAGGTGTTAATGGTTAGTGACTCAAACAAGGGCCATGTGGGAGGCAGCAGGTGCTTTGCTGAGGCCAGGTTTGCACCTCCCCAAAACCAAAACCCAAGGGGAGAAGTAGAGTTTTTTTGAGTGTGGTGGCAAAACCTCTGGGCTGCATAGTACAGTGGCTACAAGCTGGGTTTTGAAGCAGATAAGGGAAAAGGCCAGTGAGAAACAGATCCTGTGGAAGCTGGATAGTGCTTTTCATCATGCAAATGACACAAAATTAGAATTACACAACTGGCTCAGTTCTAAAACTTCCCGTGTGCCCCTGGGAAAATATTGGGACATTCACATGCAGGCCTGACAGTGTTCATCCCTTCTGATGAAGCATAACTGGCTCAACTACACTGACATTAAGAGTCAGCTGTCATGCCTTAGAAAGTGTCATAAATCATCAAAGATCCCCAAAATGCCCCCCAGACTCATTTCTGAGGTCTTCCACTAGACAACTGAGCATGACCCACAGCATTCCAACAGTGTTAAACTGCCCACCCATCCTCTCCAGGGGAGGTACCTTATCATTCCCATCTTGCCTGAACATACATTAACCCATCAAACTTTGTGTTTTCCTAGGCTTCCCCCACTCCCAACAGATCAAGACTGGGACCAGCACCTCAACCAAAAGATATTGAAATTGCAACAATCAAGTCTCATCACTGGATCCATAGGTGGTGATATCTTACTACTCTTATCCCTCCTTTCTCTTTTTTTCTTTTCCTTATATATATTTTTAAGCAATATATTTATTCTTTTATATTGCTATATTAGTACAGATAATAACCAAAATGGCTACATGCCTCCTTTCCATTGCAACCAAATTGTTCTAAAATATGCCCTATACACACATATACATATTTCTAAGCACCAGTCACAGTGTTGTTTCCCTCTAATCTGCCCCAAGGAAGAACCTGAGTTACCTTCTCTTTTGGGGGCAGGTGGCAACACCACCAAACACAGATTCTTATGAGCTGCTAGAAGGTCTCATTTTCTTATCAAGAGGTTTTTAATAAAAAAAGACATCTAATAATTGAAAAGGGAAAGAAACCCACTAAATGCTGAGTCATATTCAAGCTATAATAATTTTTTTCCCTTTTTAAGAGGCTGAAGTTGCTGTAGCTGAAAAGCTTTAGTTGCTGTGCTCATTCTTGGCTTTCACAACCACAACATTCAGAGTGCCTAAGTCTCTATGCCTAAATCTACAACTTGATCTACAACAGTACCAGGAACCAAACATCCTCTTCTGCTTATTTGACCCTGTCATGTGGGTTATACCCTCATTACTATTGTTAACCACTTTCAGGGGATAGCATCCACTGTGTCTAATCCAGACCAGCTTTCCCCCAGGTTACATTCTGCTCATATGCAGTCCAAGACACTGAAGAACAATTTGGCTGGGCTGCAGGGATGGACTAGATGACCTCCTAAATTCCCTGTGAAGATTTAGTGTGCAAGGGTGGTGGCTGGGGAGAGCACTGATCTGAATAAGACACAGTGTCCAGACAAGGCTATACTGAACCTTGCAGTGGCAATCTCAAGGATCTGTGAACCACAGATGCCTAAACAAGCATCTGGACCTTAGGCAGTACTCCAGAAGCAAAGATGACAAAGATGAGAAAGGAAGTAAACAGGAGGTGAGCAGTGAGCTTGTGGCAGAGTCAAGATTTACTGAGCAATCAGATTGCTGTTCCTTTACCCACAGTGCCTCTCCTGGCTAATTTCACAGCCGAAATGAAATTGCCAGTGAGAAAAGCAGTGCAAGCATGCACAATGTGCTGTGATTAGAAAGGGCACTGCTGGGGAGAGGAGCATCAGATCAGCCAGGCAGAATTTTTCTGTGTATTCCCTCTGCCTTTTCTCCTGAGAGGTTCTTGCCTTTGTTCTCGGCTCCTTTGCTTTCAGTTCTGTTGTTGCAACTTGCACCTCCTCTGTAAAATGTAAAATGTAGTCTCTTTCAGTGTGATGGAGGCAAAGGGAGCTGATGTTCTTTCTGCTCCTAGGAGGGTAAAAATGCCACAGCACTGATTCTGCATGGCAGGGAGGGGACAATCCAGTTCTCAATAGCCAAAAGAAGTAATACAGTTACTGAAATTTTAGGTACCCCTGCGAGGGTACACGTATTCAACAGTATTGTGCACCCAGCCGTGCCTGGATAGTCAATGGGGAAAACAGGTAGAATTTGTTCAGATTAACATTAAAAAGCACTAAAAAGGTAGAAAAAACACAACCTGTCTCTGTGCTGTTAAGTTTCCAAATTCCTCTTTTTAGGGGGGCAGGAAAGCAAGAACTTAGGAAAGATGATCAGAATTTGTGTGTTTAACCCCTTCAGCCTGGTGATGGATGAGCTGTATTTCAAAGCAGACTTTCAGAAGCTGCAACCACACCAGTGATTGTTTGTATATTAATCCCCAATAAATATTTTCAGGATGAGTGGCACAGTTCAGAAGTTATGAAGAGGGGCAACACTCTGTAAAGCACTAAGAAGCAAGCAAGCAAGCAGATACAGCAGAAAATGCAATTATGTAAAGACAGCTTTGAAAAGAAGAGAGACCTTACAAGCCAGGGTTACTTTAGCCTGCAGTAAGGGAAGATTAATAATGAGCATAGATTGCTCAAATGAATCATATCATAATGGATGCCCTGAATGTCTTGTGATGGATGGCTAGACAGAATTTAGTGCCATGAACACTGGTGATTGAACTGGCATACAAAACAGGTAGGAAGGAGTTTTTGGCCAGAGAAGGGCAAAGGCAGCATCTGTCAGTAGGAGGGCAAAACTCACCTTCTGGAGAACAGCCATAGCCTCCAACATGTGATACAGTGGAGAAAAACCAATGAAAAGAGAACTGTCAGTGCCTGGACAAGGGCAGCCACGTCAGGCTACACAGAGACTGATGGATGTGCTCAGGAGGAATCTTTATCACCTGGAGCTTCACTGTGGGAAGCTGCAGTTATATTGGATTAGGAGCTTGCTCGAAACTGCTTTTCTGCCCGGTGGTGGGCTGAACCCAAACAACATTTCGAATTTGCAGTTTGGGTAGAAACCTGAGCATTCCGCTCTGATTCACTGTAGACAGAGATAAGACTATTAATGGGTGCTTTGTTTATCATATTGTTTTCCTGAAACAGCAGTGGCTCTTCAACCTACTGGCTAAGGTAGTGGAGTTTGCTACCTGGCATCTGATAAATGCTATGTCTGCGTCCCTGGGGCATCTGCCACTAAGTAAATTCAGTGCAAGCTGTTAAAACTTTGCTAGGTGGTGAACAAGTGTCATATAGGGCTGGCTGGCTGGACCAGAGCAGCCACAGAGGTTCAGAAACTTCCCCCTCCCACCACATGCCCCTACCAGCCCCAGCAGGGCCAGATGTATTCCTCTCTCCTGTCTCTTTTCCCAGGCCATGGAAAGTCTGGTTGGCCCACTGGGAAAAGTCAGAACCTCTGAAACTGGTAAGTACTAAAAAACAAGAAGAAAAAAATTGCAAACTTTTTCCTGCACTGGTGATAGGCACCATCTAAAAAAAAGAAAACAAAACAACAAAAAGCCCCCCCTAAAAAGAAAGAAAACAAAAAAGAAACAAAATGAAAACAAACAAACAACAACAACAAACAACCCAACAAAAACAACCTAAAGCAGCAACAACAACAGAACAAACAGAAAGTGCCTCTCATTACCCTCCTTGCTGGATAGAAGAAAAAGTAATTAAAAAAGCAGCAGGAGAACGGGGTGTGACACAAAATTGCAGTGCACAAAGCATGGTGCCTTTCTTCTTTTTTTTGAAGATTTTGTGCCTGTTTTCAAGTTGTACCCAGCAGAAGCTGTAGGGTACAAACTCAAATAAGCTCCTAGACATGGGACCAGTGTTCCTGCAAGTGTTAAGAAATGGTGACATTCCCAGCTGCACCATGACTGCTCTTCTCCTCCTGATTGCAGCATAACTTGATGGCCGTTGTAGCCATTGATAATGGGGAAAGCAGCTTTAAAAAGGGAGGAGAGTGTATCAGCAGTGTTTGGATGCTATTCCAGTAGCAACATTTAAAATGATGACAAATTCACAAATTTGGACAGCTCACCGTGGGCCTCCTTCATCTGGCACCTGTGTCAGCACACCACAGGGGCAGAGGAAAAAAGGGGGGAAGGAAGGAAGGAAGGAAG
>VWZS01009969.1:144990-157581 GCA_013397075.1 Rhabdornis inornatus | reverse complement strand
GAAGGAAGGAAGGAAGGAAGGAAGGAAGGAAGGAAGGAAGGAACTACTGTACTAAAGACATAGGAACTGTGTGTTAAACAGTACCATAAATACACCAGTAAATAGCATGATTGTCATCAACCTATTGCCTAAACATGTTCCATGATTAACAGTAGAATTGTGGCTGCATCAATTTCCCTACTAAAAACTGCCACGTACACTGGAAACATATGACCAAAGTCTCACTGTGGTCCTACAATATATGTGAAGTAAACTCATCCCTTCAAATCAATTCTTAGGCTGCTACAGCCTTCCCTTCAGGCATTGATTCTTTGTCATGTGTGCCATATCAAAGGTATGAAACAAAAGAGCAGCTGGAAATAAATGGAAAGTCTGAAGACTTCGCTCTGAAAAGCAGCTCTACCAGACTACACATTCCTATACTCAGCAGATCTGCATCTATGTCAGTCAGATCCTCTCTCAAGTGATTAAAACAAGCTCTCACTCACAGAAGAGCTGACACAGCCCATAAAAATATTTACATAATGCAGAAGGAGAATAATTTCTTCATTATGTTTCTGCTGTGATTATGACTGCAGTAGGAGCTGACCACTCAAATATTCTCCTCCAAATAATCAGGGTCTGAGAGTTGTTTATAATTAAGAGCACTTTTCCTTTTATATATATCAGGGCTATGCAGCAGCACAGGAGTTGCTTTCCAGGTATCTCCAGGCCACCATCTTTTCCACAGAAGCAAAAAAGTCCATTTTTCTCAGTGGAAAAACAGCAGTGCTGGCAAGGACAAACATGCAGCAAATGGTCTCATACAGATCATAAGTCTTTATTTGTCTTCAGCTCTGCTTGGCAGAGCAAGTGGATTTCACATCTTTAAAAGCCCTTTGCTTCAGTTATCATTTATAACCCTGGGTATATTTACAGGTTTCCTGACTCCTTCTGTGCACACTTTAAATGAATTTATTTCTGTGCTTCTTTCTTTCATTTCACTCCTCCCCAGATTTTCCCCTTCAGCACGGTTGTCCTGAGGAGACACCCATTTGAGGAAGAAACCCTTGTCTGATTTTATGAGGATATTTTGAATGTACAGTCTCTGAAAGTATTAGTGTGTCCACCATGTCCTATTTTATTGGGGTTTTGATGCTTAGAGCTGAGCTTCCACATCTGCTTTTGATAGCCTAATATGGAGTCTGAATTTCAAGCTTGTAAATCATGTAAATATGTCTTTTTGTAGATTTCACTGAGATCTGAAATAAAGTCCCAGAAATGTGGTAGAATAGAGTAGAATAGAATAGAATAGAATAGAATAGAATAGAATAGAATAGAATAGAATAGAATAGAATAGAATAGAATAAAGACCTTTAGCATCATCTAGTCCAACCATTAACCCAGCCGAGTCCCACACAACCATGTCCCTCAGTGCCACATCTACACAGCTTTTAAGTACCTCCAGGGATGGTGACTCAACCACTCTTCCGGCAGCCTGTTCCAATGCTTGGCACACCTCTCTGTGCAGAAATTTTCCCTATTATCCAATCAAAACCTCCCCTGATGCAACCTGAGGCAGTTTCCCCTTCTCCTGTCACTTGTAGCCTGGCAGAATAGACCACTCCCTGCCAGGTTACCCCCTCCTTTCAGGCAGCTGTAGAGTGATGAGGTCTCCCCTGAGCCTCCTTTTCTCCAGGCTAAACACCCCCAGCTCCCTCAGCTGCTCCTCACAGCACTTGTGCTCCAGACCCTTCCCCAGCTCCGTTCCCTTCTCTGGACACGCTCCAGCCCCTCCATGTCTTTCTTGCAGTGAGGGGCCCAGAACTGAACACAGGATTGGAGCTGTGGCCTCAGCAGTGCCCAGTACAGGGGGACGGTCACTGCCCTGCTCCTGCTGGCCACACCATTGCTGATCCAGGCCAGGATGCTCAGCAGAAGTATAATAGATAAGATTTTGGCTTGTTCTCATTTCTAGGTTTGAACTGTTTGACTGTAGCAGCAAAACACTGCAGTAAGGCCTCTGTGAGCCTCCTAGCTATAAAAAATCCTAGATATCTATTACTGTTGCTATAGAGCCAGAGCAGCATTTTAGGATTTAAAGAGGTATGTGATATCACAGATATTTTCTGTCTGCCCTAGAAAGAGATGTGGACAATAGGGCGCTGGAGTCCTTTTGCAGGTATGGGAAGGTTTAGGGACACAGGGCTCAGAAACATGCTGATGTCTCTTTGCTGGCCTTGGGGTTTTACTACAACTAGCTGGCAGCACCTTTAACTGAGGAAATTCAGGAGATGGGTTTCCCACCAAGAGATGCTGTGGAGGGTTGCTGAACACATACAAAATTCCTGCCTTAAAAAAGTGCTGCCTACCTCTCACTATCAGAAGAGAGACCCTATGCAGCTGTGGCAGAGCTGCACACCAAGTAATTCCCTGGGAGCACTCTCTCTGTAAGCACTTTGGGGTAGTCAGATAGAAGGGAAAGAAGGGATACAAGAGATGAGAAAGGTCACTGAGTATGTGAAAACCAATGCTGTTTTACACATGGGATTTGCATGTCACAGAAATTGACAGTGTATATAATAAGGCATCCCAAAGGCTGATCAGGGGACTGAAATAGTCCTTGAACTTTTAATTCCCATCTCAGAGGTAGAATCTTTCAGCTCCATGACAAACATAACTGTTCTTTTTCTCATATTGCAGTAAGGCTGAGCTTAATATTCTTGTTGCTGAATTACTTTATTTGGCTTTGTTGCTTTTACATTGTCAAGACTTTATTTCTGTTCAGAAACACAGCTCTTTGCCTTGTTGCATGCTGTACTAATCAAGCTTTTATCATGTATTTTTAGATCCTCCCCACAGTGTGCAAAGATCTGCGGGGCTCCTTTAGCTCAGAGTATCAATAAAGCTTATTGCCAATGTTCCTGGTAGAGGTACTGCATCTACTTATCCTGGTCGTCCCTTGGAAAAATTAAATTGTTGCAGTGTAAGTGCAAGGTTCAAGGTCCACTGCATATGAAAATAGAATTGATTGCTCCCAATGAACAGAGGCTTGCAGCTCTTAAGAACATTATACGATAAATGTGTTGGCACACACAATGCATTTGGCATGCTAAGTAGTTCACTGAACTACACTCTGCAGCATATTTTAATGAAATGCTGACAATTTGGCATCTTATTGGATAACTGCATCCAGTGGCATTGGTCGCAAATGGAAGGCATGCAAAATACTCTGTAAGGTGGCAGCTCCTCCATGGCTTTCTGCTCTGTGTTACTACACTCCTGGCAATTTATCAGAGCCAGCAATTAGAAATCAGTAATGAACATATGGTTTCCCCCCAGTTCACATCTAGAAACTTCTGCCTCTAAGTAACCCCACCTCAAAAAAAAAAAAGGAAAATTAAAGGATGCAAAGCATTTTTGTAAAGAACTTGGCTTTATCTGTTAAAGGGACGCCATTAGCATCCCATGTTAGACAAGATGTGAGAAAGAACAAGTTACTGATGGTGGGGCTCTGCCTCTCCCTGGTGTCCTGCCTTGCTGGCTGGTGCACAGGGCAATGTGGCAAAAAAGGTGGGGAGCCACAGGGCCATTCCTGACTCCAGTAATCTCTGAGATGTGGACAACACTGGCACAGAACCTGGGACTGGCTCTATTGGTCCACTTCTTTCCTGTCTCTTTCTTTTTTTTCTGTGCTTGAGGAGAGGATTTACTTACGACAACAATATTTTAAAAAACCTTTAATCACAGGTGGGATGTTTTTAGCTGATATAGTTTCCCAGTGGAAGTAATCAAACTTTACAGAGAGTTTTTCCTATCTTATATCCTCAGCTTCTCCTAATCCTACAAGTACCTGAGGTTTCCTTCTAGAATGATATTTTTCTTTCATCCAATGCGTCAAGACTATAAACAAATAAACTGCTAGCACCTCACTCTCCCAGGATGGCGACTCCCTTTGCAAGTCTGGAGACGTGGCCCTGATTCCTTGTATTCCTGGTGCCACCCAGTGTTGAAAGACTGGAAGTGGCCCTGCAAAGGCACGGCTTGGGAAGCCATAGGCGACCCGTGCCTCTGGCACATGTCCCGCAGCCAGGACCTCGCTGCCACCTTTTGTCACCATGCATTGAAGACCTTAAACCATCTTCTTTCACAGACAGCACGACTTCAGCTTCCTCCGATGGAATAGTAGTATATAGTAATAGTATACTACTATTGTATTAGTGTATATATATTAGTATATTGTATTAGTATATATATTACATAGTATTATATAGTATATTGCTATATAGGATATTAGTATGTATATTATATGGTATATTATATTAGTATATTATAGTATACTACTACAGTAGTTGTATACTACTTCCAGTAGTATATAGTTCTTCTGCTCAGGTTCTGCTCTTTTCCTGATTAATACTAAAAGGCAAAGGAAACTTCTCCCTAGAGTGTTTCAAGGCTCTTGGTCACAAATATTAAGGGGGTGGTATATCTATCTCTTTAATAGTGATTTTGGGGGTCAGTCACCCCAGACACACTGTTACCCTACTGTGATTAACTACCCTCACATACAGTTTCAGCTAAGAGGAGTAGTGTGGTACCTCCATCACATCTCCAGAGCTTGGCAGACAGGTAAGAGACAGGTCAGTGCATGTACATTTCCAAGTATTGTCACTAGAAGTCACAGGGAGAAAGTTTACTCTTTATTTAGTGATCAGTTGATAGCTTGTTGCTTTAAAATATGAGAAAATTTTTTGACTTAAGAGGGGAGCATAAGCATCTCTAAGATTGGTACTGCCCACTTCCCAGATCCCAAACCTAACTTTCCCCCACCTTTCTTTTCCTTTTTTTCATATGGATCTCGGCTCCTCCAGTGCTTATGGTCTGCCTTCAAGGGCCAGGGAATGTGGCAGACCATGATACATGACAGCATTTAACTGGCCTATTGTCCTGTGACCAGCCAGACTCCCACCTTCACTCTCCTTTGTCAAAGGATTCCTGCTCCTCAGAGAGTCACAGAATATCCTGAGTTGGAAGGCACCCACACTGTATCCCTGAGAGTGTTGTTCAAATGCTTCTCAAACTCTAGCAGGCTTAGTGCTGTGTGCACTTCCCTGGAGAGTCTACCCAACCATCCTCTGGGTGAAAAACCTTTCCCTTATATCTAACACCCTCATCCCCCACAGCACGTGGATCAGCTGTCTCAAGTTAGCTACAGAGGTAAAAACATGTTGGGGCTTCTGGACCATGTTACGTGGTTTCTTCTTGTTTTTCCAGGTCAACATAAGTCTCCCACTTTCGTTCACACTTTACAGTCGTACTTTGGCCACAGATCCCCACTCTGCTAATTATCCAATGATTTCTTTCCTAGATCTTCACAGAACAACCACAGAATTGTTATTGCTGAAGGAAGACATGATTTTGCCCTATATCTGTTTTACTCTTTTAGAGGCTGTTACATAGTGGTGACAGAAGTTAGAGTGGCTCTTTTACTGTGTTTTACAATACTTGTTCCCTATTTCATTTATACTGATTTTGACACAAGCCTGTCTCAGCAGTAACTCGCTGCACTGCCACCAGGCAGTCTGACAGCATGTATAAGCCTAGACTTGCCATCCAAAACCCCAGGCAAATGAACAGCCATGGGTTACAAGGAGTGGTTTTGACTGAAATGCTTTACATGCAGCTGTTAATGTGTGGACACTGGCATAAACTCTCAGTTGCAGAAAGGCCTTTTCCAGTCCTGGTTCCCATAAGGATGCTAGCAGCAGTACAAAGCAGCAATAAATCAATCAGCCAGCCAGTCTATAAATGCATTGCATAAGCAGGTAAACAAACAAGTATTAGGCACCCTAAAACACTGTAGATATTTTTCCCTTGTCAGGAGAATCAATAGGGGGTATAGGAAAGGTCACCGACTGCCTGGATAAATCTCATCAAAAAGCAACAGCCAAACAGCAGTGGCTCCCTGAGAAGGGAAGGGCATGGTCTTTCAGGGAATAAACACAAAATTACAAAATTATAAGAATGCAGTAAACCAATATTTAAGTATAAATACTATAAACTAAGAAAATGTTGTAGAAAAGGAGGATATTGAAAGCATTGGCCCTTTTTCTTGGTTTCTTACAGCTGCAGAGGTCTCTATTCTCTTTTGATACATAGAAGAGGATTTCTGGAAGAAAACACTGGTCCAACCAGATGGATACAAGTGTGGATGTAAAGTAATAGCTTCTCCCTGAGGAGAAAGACTTGGAGGCATTGGTTGATGTGAAGCTCAACATGAGCCAGCAATAGGCACCCACAGCCCAGAAAGTCAAATGTTTCCTGGTCTGCTTCAACAGATAAATGGCCAGCAGGGTCACGAAGCTGATACTCTCCCTCTCCCTCTACTCTGCTCTTCTGAGATGCCACCTGGAGTATTGTGTACAGCTCTGGGACCCCCAGCACAAGGAAAACATGGACCTGTTGGAGTGAGTCCAGAGGATGGACAAAAAAATGATCAGAGAAACAGAACTTCTCTGCAATCAGAAAAAGCTGAGAGAGTTGATGCTGTTCACCTGGAGAAGAAAAAGCTCCAGGGAGACCTTCAAGCACTCTTCCAGTACTCAAATGGGGCTTACAAGGAGAGACGAAGAGGTACTTTTTGCAAAGACATGTTAGGGAAAAGGGTGATGGCTTTAATCTGAATAGGGTAGGTTTGGATTAGATATTAGAAGGAAATTATTTACTGTGTAAGTGGAGAGGCACTAGCACAGATTGACTGGAGAAGATGTGGATGCCCCATATCTGGAAGAGTTCAACGCTAGGTTGAATGTGACTGAAAAATTTGGTCTAGTGGAAGGCATCCCTGCCCATGGCAGGAGTGTTGGAAATAAATGATCTTTTAGGTCCCTTCCAACCAAACTATTCTATGATTCTTTGAGCTAAAACCAATGCACCAGGAGTGCTCACTGTGTCTTTGTTACCTTGTTAAACATATGGATTTTAATAAAAAGGTTATGGTAGCAACAGCCAAAGTCTTTAACAATTCTATAGCTATGAAAACAGGAGTTAGTAAGGGTAAATACGGCCAAGCAGATGGCTTTTATTTAGGAAACTAAATGAGATCCCCCCACAGTCCCTTTATTAGCAACATTATATAAGTAAACAAGTAATTAACAGCAAATTACTGGAGTAGACAGTAAGCACCTGAGGATAAATTGCTCTGAGTGACAAATAATCTTCACAGAGAGACATTAAATTAATTGAGGCAATTGGGTTAGTCAGACATAGAAGAGGGGGGTGCTGGACTGTAATTTTCGCTTGGGACAAAGGGGTTCTTGCCCTGCTGCCCTGTGACTGTCCTTCAGACTAAAGTGTTTTCAGCAGTACTCACTGAAATACTGATGATATATGAATAAGGTGCTTGTGTGAAACTTCTGAAATTTTCATATGAGGAAAGTCTTGGTCCATATTGAGTAGCTGATAAGTTGCTTGGTGCCCTTTGCCACCAGAGGTTCACTTGCTTTCGGCAGCTTGCAGAGGAGAGGCAGCACTACGCATGTCTGTGCTGTCTAACACCTCCCTGCAGAAAAACTCACAGAGCTTTTAAACTCACTAATTGTTGCACTTTCTCAGTCTGAAACCATGTCCCAAGCTACTTATGGACCAGCTGTGTAGCTCTGATTTCCATCTAGAAAGACCAGAGCTGGGCAGCCTCAGGAGCAAACTCTTATTCTGTTCTTCAGGGCAAAGTAGTGTGCAGTCACTTAGATTTGTGCAGTCACTTAAGACCAAACCTAGGGAAATATTAGTTATGCTGTAAATCCCAATGACAAAAGAAATATGCACCCAAGTAAAATAACATAAATGTAGTCTGTGTGGCCTCAAAATGACCTGCTCTTTAAAAAGGTATTGTATTTTGCCATCAGAAAAAGATCATCACAGAGAAACCAAAAATGCCCTAAGGGAAGGAAGAGGATCATTGGTCGGTTGTAAATGCAGAGATACAATAATTCAGATTATAACAGAGAGGGGAAAGAGTTTCACTTTCCTCCTGATCTATTCTTAATATGCCAAAATTAATTAAGAGTCTTAGACACATGAAGTTAAGACCTTATTTCTCTTTCTTAAGAGAGAAAGATTACTGAGGGGATTTCTGCAGCCACGGGAGCATGCCACACTGAGACAATAACCTTTACTAGAATACTTGGAAGAGCAGAACTACAGCTTGAACTATGTTCATTGAAAATTAAAGGTTAAAGGTTTATTGCCCATTATAACTGCATGGTAAGAAAACAGAAGAACTTGTGGTGATATTCCAGGGGCAAAAAAATGGTTTGCAGAATTAGAATTTGAGACTTCTGTAAGTTTTAGGGTAGTGAGGACAAATTTATGTGGTTAAAGACCAAGCATAGCTCTTAGGTCTCTGTATGTATGATAAGTTGCACTTACAATTTATCAGATTAATATCTCAATTTGGCACATGCATTTTGCTGATTTTATTTGGAAAATGTTGCAAAACTTTAGGTAGTGTTGTAAAACACAATATCAGTGAGGCATCAGGAGAGAAAATACTGACAATTAAATTAAACTTCTGAAAAAGCTATGAAGGGTTTGCATCACAGACTCCACAACTCCATCTTCTAACCTTAAAGGAGGAAAGAGACTCTAGAATTAAAATTCTACCTGTGCCTACCATGTAATTCTCGCACAACCTCCCTGTACAGCTGTGCTGTGGGGCAATTGAAAACCTCTACTTTCCTTCTGCAGATGATGCCCTTAGACAGAGGAAGCATCTGCAGTTGCTTTGGCTTGCTTTCAGCATTTTGAACCAAATCCTGTCACTGTTTAGCACACATCCATTGTGTGCAGCACTTGGGAGTGCAGTGTCTGGTAGCCTGAGGCAGAATTTCTCATTTGTCAAAAAAACATTTAGCATAAGCACCATATGATAATTAAACAATGGTCATTAAAGCAAGAGATAGCCATGATGTCTCTGATGGTGATTAAAGCCTTTCCATGGTATTTTTATCATAGTATTGCCATGCCTTAAAAGGATTTACTTTTATTTAAAATAAATGTTGGGCCTTGCAAAATGCTTTACAGTGGCTTTTCTTCCAGATTCCTGAGAGTCCTGATGACTCCTAACAATTCTTTCTCTCTCTCAATGGCAAAACGAAACAGCACTGGGATTGAAATAGTACCTAGATCAGGAGCATCATAAATGTCAAATGCAAAGCTTTGGTTTGGCTTAAAATTTGGTTCAGACATCAGGCAGCATTACTACACCTGAACATTCACTCCCCAGAAAATGAAACAGGACTAAGGGTCTCTGAAATAAGAAGAGATAAAGTAAAATAAGAAAATAGAAGAAGTGAAGGAGAGAAATGAAATCTTCCACCTTGAGGAGAAATAAGAAAGAACATCTGATTTTCCAGAAGTGCAAACTCATTATTTAAAGCACAATGATTTTGAAGTCTATACTTACATTGAATCAAGTAGGAATTTAATTTTTTTATGAGGATAATGAAGTGTTATGCTGCTACATGTTTCAATGTTTTGAACATCAGACTCTAAGGTTCATATTCAAGACACATGTGGGTATTTGGGAACAGATCCTCAGTAATACTTAGGTATAAAACTTTGACTGAAATAACCAAAAGTGAATGGACAGGGAAAGAAGCTGAACAGCTGGCTGTAGTGACTCCTCAGCCCTCTCAAAGGCTGGTGGGAGTAACAGGGGCCTGAGAACTGTGTTTTTTGACTCACTCTGACTGGTGAGGACAGGGAATATTTAAGATGTCTGTGGTGCATGCAGCAAGAGGTGGGTTATTCAGGAGAGCAGAGGGTATTTCCCTTTAGGAGTCCTTATGTTCCCATGACAGAACATGAACACAGACATGAGTTAATACCCCTGCATTTCTAAGTCAAAGCAGTTGCTCTCCATCAAGGGGTAAAACATATCCACAAGACCAACTTTAGCTCATGACCTGTCATGGCATGCTAGTACTCTCTAGGTTTCTAATACGGCATAGCAAAGTAAGATGTAACTGAAGAGGCAAGCTAAGGGCAGGATTTAGAAACATATCAAAACATATATATACTTTTTACACATAAACTTTCACCTTCACACATTCTTTTTCTTTTTCCAAGCCTTCCCTGTTCTAGTTTTTTTTTCAGCACTACAGCATCTGAATTTTACAGGCTAACCTCACATGTATGTCTTTCACATACATCATACCATCTTCAGCACTTTTTGACATTATAGCAGCATTACTTTACAGCTTGAAGCTTACACTTGGTTGCTACCCAAAGCAATCCTCCTGAGTAAGCCCAAGCATTGTAACTTCACAGAAATGCCATGAATTCAAGTCAAACATTTTTCTTACAAGCAAAATCACTTTAATCTTTCCTTGGTAAAACTATAGCTGCTGCATATGTCATCATATTCACAATCCATTCACTTACATAGAATTACATGGGCCTTACAAGCAGCTAGTTTCTTCTAGTTGTATTTCTGCTGAGCTGAAAACCTTTTAAGGCCTGACACCTACAATGATCCTATTTCAAGAAATTGTTATTTCAGTCAGCTAATCTGTATTTGTTGTGTGCTAGTTTTGTCTGGGATGGAATTAATTTTTGCTTTACCTACTAAGCTGCCATTATATGAACCCAGGAGCTTTCTTCACTTTTTTATTTATTCTTCCATTCTCTCCCCCATTCTGACATGGGGGGAGCGAGTGAGTGGCTGCATGGTGCTTAGCTGCCAGCTAGGTTCAAACCATAACAGTCCTTTTTGGCTCCCAACATGGGGCTCAAAGGGTTCAAGATAATGACAGGTTTGTTTGGAATGTGCTGGACTGAATTTATCACTGTTCTTGCTGTTCAGCTATTGCTGACAGACTCCAGTGCTTGCCATGAGGCTTGCTTGCCAGGCTGTAAATTAGAGCCTAGTGCTCCTTGGTGGCTGCTTTTTGCTTTCACTGCTCACTGTAGTGGCATGCTGCTTATCATCAGCAGGAAACCTCTGGACCAGTGCAGGAAAGCCTTGCAAGGAGCAGTACAAGTGCAGCAGTGACCCAGCCTGAGATGACTTTGGTGCCCAATTAACTCCATGCAACACACTACCCTCCTGTCTTGAGTGACCACCAAAATAGATGGAGCCCAAACTCACAGACTAAATTAACACAGTGGACATTTGAGGATATTTTATATGTGTTTTGCAGGGGTAGTCCATAGACAGGGGAATGAGATCTGTGTATCAAAGGATGGGAAGGCAGGCAGGTTATTACTAAGGATGTATTGGATAGTGTGAGACATTAGAATGACATAAATAGTATGAGTGGAGAATGTGCTGATTCTGGCTGGGATAGAATTAATTTTTCATAGCTGGCATGGGGATATGTTTTGCATTTGGGCTGAAACAGTGGTGACAATACAGGAATATTTTAGTTACTGTTGAGCAGAGCTTAAAGTAAGTCAATGCATTTTCTGTCTCTCACCTGACCCCACCAGTGAGGGTGCTGGGGGTGCACAAGGAGGCAGGAGGGGATACTGATGGATATCCCATACCATATGGCATCATACTCAGCATATAAAATCTAGGGGAAGAAGAGGGAAGGGGGGGGATATTCACAGTGATGGCATTTTTCTCCTCAAGTCACCATTACATGTGATAGAGCTCTGGAGATGGCTGAACACCTGCCTGACCATGGGGAGTGGTGAATGAATGCCTTGCTTTGCTTTGCTTGTGTGGTTTCCGCTTTATCTCTTAAAATGTCTTTATCTCAGCCCATAAGCTTTCTCAATTTTACTCTTCCAATTCTCTCTCCAATCCTAACATGGAGGGAGGGAGCAAGTGGTTTTGTGGGACTTGGTCGCTGCCTGAGGTTAAACCACAACATGTTTAACCACAACCACACAAAGCATTCCCCACAGTATTGCTTTTGGTGGTAAAATGAAATGGCAGTTTCAAACAAGATCAGGAGAAAAGATAGCAAACTGAATCTCTTTTGTCTCAAGGGGCTGAGACTTTTTGGAAGTACTTGCTTTAATATATTACCAGGACTAAGTAACTTTGCTACTTGAAAACCCCGTCAGAAGAATTCTTCCTACTTGTCTCTTGCTGCATGGACATGGATGAAAGGATTGTTTAGGCAAGAATGATTTGAGTAAATACAAAATACATAAAAATGACAGGTCATTCAGCTGAAGTGCTCATTAGCTACCAAATGTGCTGCTTGGAATAGTAATAGGGACTTTAGCACAGTAACTTAGAATATTTTCCTAGTCTCAAAATTTTGTACTGTCATAAAATGACATTAATGAGATTAGACAATTGTCACTTTAATGTTAACAGAGACAATAGTCTCCTAGATAGTGTAGTTTATGTTACAGACCCAGGCTTTACATTTGCTTTTTGATAAAGAAACAGGCAGGACATATCTAGTAATATCTGCTGTTCTGTTTCAGGAATCCCTTGATGCCAACAGCTTATTTAATATGATGCACTGAAATGCCAATATCCGTGGTTCTCAGAAGGATTTAGAGGTTTGAACACTGAAAACTCTCCAGGGGATTTTACTTTTCCAGTGTCTTCTTTTGATGAGCTGGTTGGTTGGCTTAAAAAAAAAA
>VWZS01009969.1:97396-144938 GCA_013397075.1 Rhabdornis inornatus | reverse complement strand
AAAAAAAAAAAAAAGACTAAAAGAATGAAGCTTAAATACAAGGTTTAGAAAAATTTAAGTCCTAAATGAAAAATCAAGCAAGTGCTTCAATAGAGTAACACAGACATATGTTCAAAGAGAACATGATAATGCTGCAGTTTTGCTTCAAGCTCAGCATTCTTCCTTTCTCAGCTGTGCAGTTGTATAAAGTCAACACTGGCAGCTTTTCAACCCTGTTTCTTTTAAGGTGCTTTCAGTGACAGACTGGCAGCTCCTCTGCTTTTCCTAAGGAGCCTAGAGATGCCTTTTCTCTGAGTTTGGCTGTCAGGTACAGCAGATGCCATTCTGGCAGGAGATATTAGAAGTGGTGGTTGTTCTGCCAGAGGGTACCTGTGAATCCTGAGACCAGGAATGGATCTCAGCAGCCAGCTCTGTGTGTGCCTTCCATACCTGTGTGCCCAGGGCTGGGCATTGGCCACTCCATGTGTGGGTACAAAGCTCAGAAGCACAGTGGGGAACTCTGGGTTGGGGCAAGCCTGAGGAGCGCAGCATGGAGACCGACCATCCAGACGGACCTGCCAGAGCTCTGGAGAGAAGCCTGAGCTGAGCTGGGGGCTATGGCCTCACCATTCCTGCTCAGGGAGGCTGAATACAGCTGCAACAAGGAAAACCCTCACTGTTCAACAGCTCAACACCTGTGTTACTGTGTCGGGGAAGTGTTGGACAGTCACTGCTTGCCCAGGGACTGCAGACCTCTTGACCTTGCTTACACATGTCCTTGGCTCACTGTGTGCCCCTCCCTGGTGGTCTGAGACAGCAGTCTCATCACTATGCTCAGCTTTCATCCCAGTGCTTTTCCTCCATGCCTTGCACGGTTAGGGTGCTCTGCCTGGACAGACAAGGTCCAGCTGTCACTATGCTCTGCTGAATTTACAAATGCTTCATATTTAATTCACCTGCTCTTCTCCCTCAGGTATTGAGAAATTTTCTTTTCTTTCTGAGTTGCATAAGAGGAAATAAAGTAAAACCTTGTGCTGCAATGGCTGGCATGAGCTGTGGTGGAAGAGGCAAGGTTTGGACAAACATTGTCTCTTCTGTCTTTTTAGCAGGAGGCAAAGTAGACTTTTCCACCTTCACAGAGTTGTAGCTTGGTCTGACCTCACACAGTGCTAATGCCAATGGACACTGTGTCCCCTGTGGAGCATCCCAGGCACTGGGAGGCAGAGTACCAGCCAACTGCACCTCAGGACACAGAGGATTCCCTACCCTCTCCCCAGCAGGTGGGAGGGGACCTAAGAGGCAGGGGGGATGGAGGCAGGTCCCTACTTGAGGTGGCAGGAAAATCCCCTTCCTCTCCTTCCCAGGTGGTCCTATGGAATAGTTATGAGGCTCTGTAAACCAGGGCCCAGGAAAATGATGAGGTACATGAAGGACAATCTGGGGGGTTGCCTAGGGTTAATCAGCACAGTTTAAGGGATGTGATGGGAGGAGATGACATCTCCATTTCTGAAAGAGACAACAGTGCCATAGCAGAGCCATACCTGCCCCTTGGCCTGTTCCTCCAACACAAAAATAAAACTCTGTGTCCATGTTTAGAGCAGAGAGCACATGGGATGTGGGGTAATCCAGCATGTCTGGACTGCAGCTCTCCACAGGCTGTGACTTTGGGTCTTCATTTCAATGGGAAACTCCTTTTCCATTTTCCCATAGCACAACGTCTCCTGCATTGGTCAGATTTTCTTTGGATGAACTTTTTTCTTTTGGATGAACCTGGTGAAGATAAAGACTGATCATGCTGTACTCAGCTCTTGGAGGCCATCAGGGCAGTCTGGGGTGGGGCTGAGTTCTTAAGCTGGTTTCATCCATCCATCCATCCATCCATCCATCCATCCATCCATCCATCCATCCCTGGCTTCATGCAGAGCTGCCACAGAGCACTAAAGTGTCACTTCAAAGATAATTGTAGAATGTAGGTCAAGATGTGCCAGAACAGGCTGGCAGATTGGGGAATGCCTGGGCCTATTTCAAGGCCATTCCTTGCAAGCAGGTGTGAGTTGAGGAGGAGCAGAGAAGAGGGGAGGATGGAAAATTTAATAATCCATCAGAATTCACCCAAGAGGAAACTAAATTCTTCCAATCTCACCCTAGGCAGACAAGTTTGGTTTTACTAATACATCAAAACTTCCACTTTTTGCTTTGTAACACATTCCCAGCAAAACATAAAGCCATAAATCACAGAGCAGTGGGATGATTGATTTCCCTTAATGAAGGGAGACAGTAGGAGGAGAAGGTAAATCATACAGATGGGCTTGATTTGCGGCTACAAAAGTGATGCCCCAGCCTGCATACACAGACAAAATGTACAACTTCCAGTTCTCTCTGCACCACTGCTGCTCAGTCCTGTTATTTACTGCACTGCTATAATCACTACTGCTCAAACATCCCGCTGATACACTGCAATTACTGCCAGTTCTTTTGCTCAGAGGAAACCTTTCTGTTCTGTGGAGGAGGGAAAAATTACATTCCTAATGCTCACTGGTGTAGGTCTCTGCTCAGTGTTACAACTTGCATGGTAGACCACACCACCTTGTCCCAAAACTGATGGTGCTGGACTCAGGAATGAGATGTTGTGGTCCTGAAGACCTGGTACCAGCAGCACCCATTTGTTTGTATGAACTGAGCAGAGGGTCACCAGAGTTCCCTCCACTGTAGCTGCTGCAGTGTGTCCAGCAGCAGCTGGGGAAACCTCTGTCTGCAATCCCAGTTGTCATCTTCTGAACCCCTCAGGGGCTAGCTGTCTGCTCCTAAGGCCCCTGTGCC
Source organism: Rhabdornis inornatus (assembly GCA_013397075.1). Classification (NCBI taxonomy): domain Eukaryota; kingdom Metazoa; phylum Chordata; class Aves; order Passeriformes; family Rhabdornithidae; genus Rhabdornis; species Rhabdornis inornatus. Next base: position 142,139 of record VWZS01009969.1, on the reverse strand, counting down.
CAGCTCTGATACAACTGTTGTGGCTGTGTGGCTGTGGCTTGGGTTGCTGTGGCTACTAGAGTTACCAGAGAGCCTTGGGACATCTTCAGAACAGAGCCAGGAAAGGCCACAAAGGTGACACCACAGGCACCAGGGCAGGTGAGATGGCATCACTACCAGCTCAAAGGTTTGTGAGAAAAGCCCTACCACAGGAAAGTATAAAACACTCAAGATGCAAAAAGGGAGGTGCAATAAGGAAACTCAGCACCATGGAGGATGTGCCCTGGGGCTGCAGAGACCAACCCTTCCCCTGAGGTGGTGGCTGTTGAGGGCTGGGTGCTGGTAGCTGCCTGTGTTCAGCTGGGTAGCTCGTGTTCACTACCAAATACAAGCTTTCTTCTGCACAGGTCTGTGTGTCCTGCTTGCAGCACTCCTTCCACACATGCACACAGTGACCCCAGGGGGAGGCTCATTTCTCTCTGGGACTCCTGTGCTAAGCACCACAAACCAGGTACAAACAAGGCTGCTCCCAGGAAGAAGACAGACACAGCAAAGTTTAGGATCTGAGTCATGCAATATGAGCCTAGCCACAGCAGCTGGTGAACTGCATGGGTGAAAAGTGCTCCAGAGGAAACAGAAGAAACATTTACAGTGCCAGGAGAGCACTAAAGTCAGGACTTATTGGGGTTGTTGGCAATGGGCTTTGTGGAAAGTTGAAGCTACATTGACTACTAAAAATCATATAGGGGAGGCTTGGAGAGAAAATTGCAGGTCTAGAAAAAGAAAAGATGGATTTTAAATAAGAGACTGAATTACTCAAGAATTGAGGCAGAAACACACATGCCTCTGTGGCAGAGGTCCTCATCCACACAAGTTGGGGCGTAAGCCCAGGCAGGATGTGATAGATGGCTTACAAGAACTAATAAAGCAGATACTTGAGATCAGGATCCGTCTTGGCAGCAAGCACCTGTGAGGACAAGAGCGAGAGAGACTAAGTGGATCAGAAGCTTTGGTTTGCCTGAGGATGACTGAGTGTTTGGAATAGCTGTCCAGGCAGTGGTTGCAGCCCTCCAGGATTCCAGGGGGATATTAACACCTGGGCAAGGGAAGGGATGTAGGTGGTCTGATCGCAGGCTGGCTCATGTGCAGCCACCAGGTTCTTCTTTCCCCTCTGACCTCTCCTCAACAAAGCTCTGGGCCCCTGTGCCTCCCCATGTCCTCAGTCACAGCTGGCACAGAGCTGCTGCTGAGGAGATGCAGGAGCAGGTTTGACCCAGAGCCTGGGACAACCCAGAGCTGTGTGGTGGCTGCTGGGACCCTGTGTGTATATTGCCGCACAGGAGTGGTGGGACTGGCAAGATCCCTGGGAGTGGCTGGGAGTGATCACAACCCCACTGCAGTGCTGTCAAACCTCATCCCAGTAGTCAGCAGCACCGGGGGAAGAAGCTGTGGCAGAACAGCAGGGCCCACTGCAGAGGACTGCAGAGGCACTGCTGCTCTCTCTAACACGGTGCAGGTGTTCAATTTGGAAGAAGAGAGAGCTGAGCAAGGACCAGAGGGACTGGTTTTAATCAAGAAAGCAGGTACTGAATACAAGAGCAGTTCTCATGCAGGAGGCACCAAGACACCAACCTAATGCTGAGGTTCAAAACTGAACCTGCAATGATGGATGAATTGGTACCAACTTCTAGGGCAATTACTGAACCCGTAAATCAACAGCATTTGACTCAGCCCTAGCTTAAGAGAAAAATCATTCTGGCAGAACAGTTTTACCAGGCACAGATAGCTAGAAGACGTAAAGAGAAAGAATAAGGTCTGTGAAGCAATCCCAGCAGCAACAATGTCACTAATTTTTTGCTCCACAGAAAAGAAGGTCAATGGGGAAAGCCAGTATTTCAAAGTTGAGGCAAAGGCCAGAAATTTTGCAGAACATTGGAAGCAGAAACAGAAGAGGGAATTTCAGCAGATCATGGAGCTGAGGACCTAAGGTGGAAACGTAAATGCTGGCAGAGGGGCGGATTAGTGCCTTTTAAGAACAACAACCCAAATTAACTAAACCACAAGAGCTGGAAAAGGAACCAGCTGTAAAGCCTGACCCAAAAAAAGACCTGATGCCTGTAAGGATGCCCACCCACTCAAAACTTCCAGCTACTCCTGCCCAGACCCATCCATACTTTATGGCAGGCAACTAGCAACTGGAGCACCAATCACAACAAATTGAATGCAAACAGTCCCTAGTAAGAGATGTCTTCAATCTTAGTTCAAGCTTTGAGAAAATGTGCTCACGGGGGCTGGAGTGAGCAGAGGAATCTCTGCTCTGAAACTGGGGCACATTCTGCCTCTCCTTCAGAACTGGCCTGAGTGTCTGCAGGGATGTTCCTCTTATGTTTTCTCACTCCTCTCTCTCTCTTTCTGCAGTTGTGCAGCTTTTTCCCCTTCTTAGATATGTTATTCCAGAGACAATTTTCAAAAAACGTGCCATTTCTGGCTCTGCACATGGTGTTTGCCTTGCCTCTATCCACCATAATCTCTTTTGAACATGTGTATGGGTTTGTATCTTGGACACATAGAAAAGTGTGTTATACACCTCCTGCTACAGCATGAAAAATCCAGTGAGCCAGAGTGTTTTTTCACACAGTAGTGGCTATAGTGACAAATATTTTAGCAGGTCCACACTTTCATGTGTCTGGGAACTACCCACAGAAGTTATTTTAATCTGTCTCTTCACGGGAAGGGTTCAGAAGTCCTGAGATTATCCCTGCCTATCTCAATAAGCTGTTCACAGCCACTCTTACCCTGCCAAAGGCCATCCTGTCTTAAGCCTGTCTTCAATATGATGTGTGAACCACTTCTTGTATTGAAGGGCAGCTCTACCATTGATTAACAAAAATTAAATTATAACATTCAGTTCACAGTTATCCTGCTATGGTTGCTGGAGTGTTTCTAAATGGCCAAACGTCCCTGTGATCGTGTCATTTGGCTCTCATAATGCTGCAGGCTGAACAAGGGTATAAATATGCAAGAGCTGCTCCATTTTGCTGTTGCACGGATACTGAGCAGATGGATGGATGAACAAAACTCTTTCTTAAAGAGTGACTGCCCTTGTCTATACAGACTGCATCCATCTGTCTCAGTTCTGCACCCGGCCTGGGGAAGAAGAAGGTGAACACCTTATTTAAACACTATCACATTTTTTGAGCAGAGTGGTAGGATTAACAGCTTGGTGCTCTATTTCCCTTTCTGCAATGGCACATTCTGAGTCCACTGGATGATGATCCCCTCTGGAGCACAGAAAGACACTCTGTCCCCACTTGCCTCCCTCCCTCTTCTGAAAAAAATGGGTACAGCCAACATATGTGCCCAAGTATTACCTGTCTTGGTTTGAAAGACAGCTGTCTGCTAAGAAAGGCAGAAGCATTTCTTGAAATGGAAAATGTAAACCCCCTCCCTCCAAATTATTATAGTTTTGAAATTAAGGGGCTCTCAGGCAAAGATATGGGAATAGGAATAACAGTTCTTTACTAGGAAAATTAAAATAGAAATACAGTATTACAGAGAACAAACCCAAAACACTAGCAGAGTCAGAATACAACCTGACACTCTGTCAGTCAGGGTGTTGGTAGCAATCCCATTAAATGGTGGTTGCAGTCCTCCTGGAGTAACAGATACAGTCCAGTAAAGCAGCGGTCCTGTAGAAGGGTGCAGTTTAACTCCAAGCATCAAGTGATGTAAAAGGGCCTGGTTTTCCTCTGGAATCCAGTGGAAAAAGGCTGCACTGGGGTTCCAAATCTCAGATTCTATCTAGGTAGGGCATGCTTGGCTCCTCCCCCTGGGTGGAGCATCTCACAATGGAATGATGTAATTTTATCAGTCATGCAGTGGGACTCAATGGGCCATTAACAGAAGATGTCTTCCTGGAGGAAGGATGGGTTGTGGAAAAGATAAAGATGACTGCCCCACTTGGTTTTATCAGATGGCCCATTAGCAGAGGATATCTCCCACAGAAATAAGGATTACTGCCCCACCTGTATTCAACAGATGGTGATAGAATACACACCTTTGGGCACATCCTGCTTTGCAAGCCAAGATGTTACCACAAACCACACCTGCAGAGGAGTGTCTGGGCTGAGGCTGCACCACCCAGTCACCCAGATAGGGTCCAGCAGTCTCTTCCACTAGATGCTGAAGGCATTGTTGGCCCAGTCATTGACCACCCCTATTCAAGCATTGGGGCCAGACCTTCCTCTAAACCCCCACTGCCCAAAGCACTCGTTCACAAATGGCAGCAGAGACCAGGACTTGGTGTTCATAGCAGGGCCCTGCTGGCAAGGGACTAGAGGTGGTCTGGATTGTGTCTTCTCACTGCTGAATTGACTCACAGTGACTCTCACAGCTGTGTGAGCAGAAGAACCGGGATGTCGCAGTATCCAGCATTTCCCTCTCAATCCCAGCCACCTGGGCTGGGTTCTATGGTGTCTCATAAGACAAAGCCCACTTTTTCTCCTCCATGAGAAACCAAGCTTCTACAGCTAATTTCACTAAATATGTGCTGACATTTTGGATTATTTGGCTATCTGATATATATCTACTTTCCTGTCCAGTGGGGCTGCAACAGAATCCAAAATTACGAGTGGGAGAAGCACAGAGGGAGGGCACAATTACCTGATTCTATAAACCTCACCTCCTGAGAAAATTCAGCCAAGAGACAGTAGATAGTCTGTCTGAACAGACAGCCAAAACTAATCATAGTCTTGGTGTTGATCCACTGGACTTATCTGCTACACCAATCCTCCTTTCACCTTCCCATGTTAGAAAGAAAAGGCAGGCAAAACCAGTACAACCCCAAAGGAAATGCATTCTGAGAAGACAGAAATTTGGCCAAGATAGATGGTGGTTTTTTTCTAACTATAGACCCCATGATAATGCAGGTCACCACTCTGATGGAGTGATCAGGACAAGCTTCCTGAAGGAGCTCTGCCAGTAAGAACCAGAGTTGAGTGTGCTCCATGGCCAGATCAGCTTCAGAACTCAGGTGCTGCCTCCCTGGGAATCAGCAGGAACTCAGGGCAGTTTGAAACTGGGTTCCAGCCTAGTTTAAGCTCTAAGCACATGGTCCATGGCCTGGGTGTCTTTATCAGCACCCCACAGATCTGACTGAGAAAGACTTACTGAGGCATGTTCATAAAACTGTGAAGCCCAAAGCAAATGAGTGAGCAGGTGGTCATTTTTCCATCAAGGACAAGTGCCACTTTTTTTTTTTTTTTTGGGGGGGGGGGGGGTATTGACCTTTTTGTGAAATTCTTACTTCCAATTTGAAAAAAAAAATTAAAAAAAGAAAAAAAAAAAAGAAGGCTGGGCAATCACCAACCATATGATGTTTAACAAAGGCAAGTGCTAAATTCTGCACCTGGGATGCAGCACTGTGGAAAGGGACCTGGGGGTCCTGGTCAGTGGCAAGTTGGACATGAGCCAGCAGTGCCCTGGCAGCCAGGAGGGCCAACCCTGTCCTGGGGGGCATCAGGCACAGCATGGCCAGTGGGGCAAGGGAAGGGATTGCTCTGCTCTGAGCTGGGGCACCTTCACCTCCAGTGCTGGGGGCAGCTTTGGGCAGGACATCACTAATGACTCACCATCACTCTTTTGGTTTCTTCCCTTGCTTGCATGCAAACATGGTAAGTCCTTGCTCTTAGCTTGCAGGCACCTGCTTGCAGGCACTTACAGACCATTAGAGATCCAAGACTTCCAGCGGTGGAATGCTGAGTTCAACTAAGCAGATGCTATTCCTCCTACAAGGAAAATGAAAAGTGCACCTGGGAGCTGGCTTGTCTGAAACCCACCAGCAAGAATCAAATCACTCCAAGGCAGGTAATTAATTATGGCTCATTCCCAAAGGCAGGGCATCATTACCATATTCTAGAGTTACAGTTGTCCCTTAATCACCTTTTCTGCTGAAGACATGGGGAATTTGTGTGCAATAAGCACTTTCAGTAACTATTTGTTTCAGTTTAAAGCAATGAATGCTCAAATCACCAGTACTGAGCTGTTTATGAGCAGACAGGCACAAGAGACATTACTATAATAAATATTCAGCAGGTGTCTGTAGAATAGAAGTATAAATATGCAAAACTGCTCTGTTTTATGGTTGTATTAGAAGGCACAGGTGAGAGAAAATCCTTTCCTTTATATTGTTTCTAAGGGGATTTCTTTTATAAAATTCAGTTATTCTGTTTCTTGTCCAGTTTTCAGTTTGTCAGCTTACAGAGGATGCCCTGTAAGGACCATGGCCCATGTGGCAACAGGTCCAGCTCTGCCATTGGCACAGGGAACCAGGCACCAGTCTCATACCAGCTCCTTCCCTGACCCCCTTCACAGGGGCTGCTCTGCTCTGGGGGCACACAGGGGCATATGACATGCCAGAGAAAATCCAGCCACTGAAGATCGGGTAGAGCCAGCAGGGCTAGAAATCCACTGTGGTTCTGCCTTGGTGTGGTTTCAAATCTGGGCATCTGCCATGCCCCACCTCACTCAGATCTCTGCAGAGCTCACCCCTTTCTTCCTGAGAATTAATCATATGGGAACTACTGAAGGGAAAATGAGCTTTTAGTGAGTAAGGAGTGTCATGGCTGTGTGACACTGCTGACAGCTGCACATGTGGGTTTCCTTTCCCTCTCCCAGCCCCTTATGCCTTGGTTATGCAGAATAATCACAACAGTTTCTTTTTCTGATGCCTCTATGAACTCAAGCACAGGCAGCTATTCCAAATCCTGCTGTGAAATGTGCAGGATGTGGTAAATCCCATACCCACTGTGTGCACAGGGGAGGAGAGTGGGACTGACCCTGGCTTGTGCAACACAGCCCAGCCCTGTTGCAATTCAGTCTCATGTGCCTGCACTGATCACTGTTCAGTCACTGCACCCTCAAATAGTCCTGGGTAACCCCAAAGCCCAGGGAACAAAATCTCTGGCAGGACAACTTTTTCAGCAGGCAGAGGAGACAAACAATGTCACCTGCACTTTGATCTTTCAAGTTCACTGATCTCAAAAATCAACTAAGCCTTTCCTCTACATATTGCTTGTGCTAACAGAAGACACTAACTGACCTTGCAGCTTTTTTTTTTTTTTCAGAAATTCAACTATTACTCACTGTAAGTGTTCCTGGAACATGCATTTGCTGTCTTTCCAGAAATCTGCGCATCTTCTTGCTTGTATGGAGTAATACTACTGCCACGAACTCTGCAGAGCCCGGAAACATCCATTGTGTCCTTCCCCTTCAAATTTAAACTCTTTCATTTCTGTCCCACGTGGGGCCAGTTTTGTGATCAGCAAGTATGTTTTTCTACTTCTTAGAACATTGTTTCAAGAACGCAGTCAATGTTCAAAGCCCTACTTTGACAGCTCTACCCTGTGGTATCGTCTTTCGTTTCCAAAGCTGTCAGAAAATGCCTGTAATTCCAAGGAAGGGAGATGACCCCAGTAACACTTGAAATGTGCCCATGCTGCAGACAGATGTGTCAGTACTTTCGAGAAGTAACTGGACAGTTTTATGAGGCTAATGCCAGTAATATGATTCCCAAAAGACCATACATCATCCAAGGAGGATTCTGTTTTAAAATGCAGACACAGAGCAAAATTAGAACCACAAAATAATTTAGACTGCAGTGCACCTCTGCTGGCATGTCCAGTGTCTACTCAAAGCAGAGACGACTTCAAAGTAACATTAAGTGGTTCAGGGCTTTCCAAGTTTGTTTTTTTTTAAGTGATTAATTTTTGTCTCTTCTATCTTCTGGCCCTGAAATTACTATTCCACATCTTGCCTAACACCTCTGCAGGCACAGGAGCACTGCACAGGTCTGTGGACTTCAGCACTGTCGCTCCCTCCATCTGCAGCATCTGCATGGGCACATCTCAATAATTTCTCTCCTCTCCTCTCCTCTCCTCTCCTCTCCTCTCCTCTCCATTTCGGAATGTTTAATACCCTGAGTGAGGGTCTTTAACTGCGCTCAGCAGTTCTCACACAGCCCGCTAGACGGTGCCGTCCTAAAGGCGTAAAAACCCTTCGTGTTTTAGTAACAGTTAAACTCTAAAAAAACTCCTCTGAAGTTAGTCGGACTCCAACCGTGCATTTTTTCTGGAACACGCCCTAGGTGTGCCCAGGGGCCCGGCGCTGTGCTGTGGGGCGGCAGACAGATCCCCTTTGCCGGAGCTCAGCCCGGAGATGCTCCCCCGTGAGACACGTCTGGTCCCAGGCAGCACTGCAGGGATGCTCCAGCACTCCCGGGGAGCCCCAGTCAGTCCCGAATGGATGCAGCCGGGCGCGTGTCCTTGCGGAGTGGCAAGTCACAACGACAAAAATAAAAAAGCCACACCAGAGTGGCAAGTCACACCAGATGAGCAAAATTTCCAAGGAAGTGCTTGAGGTGTATTTCCTCACCCAGAGGCACCTGTGTGCCATGGCCAGGAGCACAATCACTCCCAAAGCTGACAAACCCCTTGGAGGGCACAGAGCTCAGCCCTGTGTGCAGTCCAGCCCTCGACCCATGGGACACCAGTACCAGCAGCTCCAGGAAATACTCAACCTTTCCACCTGGTACACACCTCCTGGCGTCTTATCCCATCTCCCCTTGATTGGTGAAATAAAGGGCTCTCCCTCCACACTGAGCACCAGGCTCCAGGGTAAGGAAAGGGTTTCACATCATACTGACAGCATCTCAGAGCTGCAAGCACATGAAACTTGGATATCAAAGTGGTTATCACTTCATGCCAGGTATTTCACTTTGCACCAAACAAACAAGCTGAGATGTACCACAACCCTGCCCAAATTAAGGTCCTCTGCTCCCTTCTCCCTGAACCTGTTTGGAGGGGCTATGTTTTCTGGGATGTACCACACCTCCTTTTCAATGGCAAGCAGCTGTGCCACTGCCACAAGCCATCCCTAGAAATGTGCTGCCCCAGGAAAGTGTCACTTAGACAGAGAGAACACCTGAGGAGGAAAATGCAAGGGTTAGTCACCCAAAGTGCTACTACCATGAGGCACAGGTAATTTCTAGACCCTCAGAAGAGGTGCCAGCATCACTGCCAGTGAAATCTGAAGCAGGAATCAGGGAGTCATTTCCAAGAACATGCTGTGGTTAACTCATTGGATTATCTCCTTTTGCTCGTATTTGTCACTCTAAGAAAATATGTACTGTTCACAGAAAGCTTCATCAAGCTACATTGTATTTGTATGCTTTTATGTGATGTGAAGGTCTTGTCTTACATTTCTACAACCATGCAATTCACAGAAAAAACTGTGATGCTCTATACCACCATCCTGCTTGGAGTGACTTACCTTCTTGTCCAAGACTCCTAGGTGTTTGTTTGCTTGTTTGCTTGTTTGTTTTTAACATGGCACGAGCAAACAGAGGTGGAAACAGAATGGCCCAATGAGTTAAAACACGGAGTTCAATCTCAACATCAGATCTTCACAGTAGTTTCAAAAGTAAATTTCTTTTAAGTCTGTTCCACTCCAGACTGAAATGTCACCTCGTGTCTGAGGAGGAGCCAGCACAGCCCACAGCTTTTTCTCAAACAAGGCACAGTGACCTAACATGGCTCCCAGATGGGGCACCAACAAGGCTGTGTTTCCTGACTTCAGTCAGAATGTTCCTCTTGCTTTCCCAGTCTTTCTCTCTAATTTTCCTTAGTCTAGGAACAGCCACAACCAAGATACTCCAAGCTTCTCTGTGAACCAACACCACAAGAAATGGCATAGCAGGACACACAGCCCTCAAGGCAGAGGAAGAAGAAAACCTTTTTGCTGAGCCGAGGAGCTATCAGTTCACATCCCCTTGGGCAGATGATTCAAAGTGAACTTGGGTCTTACCCAGAGGAGCTCAGAGACTGTAAATAGGAGACCACCTCATCATCAGCCCCTGAACTGCTTTTCAGGGAAACCATTTTGCAAATTGGGTCATACTCTCTAATAGCCTGGTGATGACCCACACTATGCTGTTGCAAATGAAGCATGCACCAAAACCAGTTCACCCAGTGCTACTGACAGGTCCAAATTGGAAGATCAGGGCCTGAGGCTTTGTCTAAAATCAAAACTTTCTGTAATTTAATGGAATTCAATTAACAAAGCAAATTAATTAAACCAGTGCAAATGCCCGAGCAGGCTATCTAAATCTGCTGTGCCTTAAGGCTTATTTACAAACAGTTTTGTGCTGCATTGACCATTCCTGTATAGCTTCTTTATATCAGTGTAACTCATCTGTGGGGAGACCTCATTATATCACACCAGGGGATGCCCTGATTCAGCTAGAGCGATTTCCAAACAGAGTTAGGGAAAACAATACAAGCATTGTGTGTGTGAATTCGAACAACTACCCAATTGATTTAAGATAAACTGGGCTTTGATAAAGTTAAGCTGTCCCTACAATATTGTGTTAGTTGTAAATCACTGCATACGCTTTCACCTTCTCCAGAGGAGAAACAAATGGTCTCATTAGTAAGTGAGACACTAGGATGAGACGTGTGTTAGCTCTAAGCTGCCATGAACAGGCTCTGAATGCAGCTGATGTATTAGCTGAAGGTGAGTGTCACCTTCATCAGCACAGCGTGCTCACAGCACAGATGTACTGAGAACACGGCCAGTCCTGTGTGGCTCCTGATTTTAAGTCATCCACATACTCAAACCACTTGCAGCTTGTTGCTGAGAGGCATTATGTCAAGCAGCAGCACCTTTTATCTTCCCTCCTCTGGGGTATTGCTCCACCATCACATGCTAATAGCCATAATCCACTTTTCATCCAGCACAACCAGGTAGCAAGATTAATGCAGAATCTTGTCTGTTTTAATGTACTCAGCTTCTCCCATCACAGCCACAAGCTAAATGTGCCTGAGTGGTTTTGGCACCAGAGCTATGAGATTGTCCTCTTAACCATCACGACTGCATTTCCCAGGGAGAGACCTGCCTACAGTAAAGGGCAGCATAGATGGGTTGCTTCTGGAGAAATGGGAACTACATAAAAGCAGTGTTTGTTTGTTGGCTTCTCTTGACTAAACTTGAGTACCAAAGATCAGGCTTTTGCTCCTGGCTATCACCAGCGCTCTGTATGGTCCTAACCCTTTCTGTGACTTGGCTCCTCTTCTGCCTCTGTGCCTCTTGTATGTGAAAGTCACAAATGTTTTGGGGCAGGAACCAACACTTCCTCCTAGGAGGTTTTCAAGGCTCCACTGGCTGAAGCCCTGAGCAGCCTTGTCTGATTTCAGAGCCAGCCTGCTGCGAGCAGGAGGTTGGAGCAGAGACATCCTGATATCCCTCCCAGCATGAGCTATCCTGTGGTGCTGTGATTCACAGCAAATAGCACATAGGATCAGTGTGGGTTTGGGAGAAATGGTATGGAAAACGCTCCAAAGAAAAATATTTTTGGTTGTCACATCATCCCTACTACAAGAAAATGAAGTATTTTCTCCATTCTCAAATAAATGAAATTCATCAAATTAAAAGGGAAAGTCTACCTGAACATCCAACAAAATCTTTATCTCATAGAGTACAGCTTTGTCTGTAAAAAAACAGAAAAATTAAACTACAGCTACTCTGGCTAAATGTAGTTTAGGCCATGGAAGTTTGAAATTAAACCAATATAAATGAAACCACCATGAAGGTCCAAGGTTAGCTCCTGCATACAGCCCCCTTCTTAACACAATCAATTCATTTCCTCTGAAGACTCTGAAGAATAGTATCAGTAACCACAGCAACACTGAAACGTAAGTATCATTTTTAGCTCCATGATGTAGGCTGCACAAAATAAGAGAACACATTTTGAAAATTTCCATCACAACCTACTGTATTTTTTCAGGGGTTTATATTAATAACAAAACATGTATCTGGGATTTTTAAAATCAGTCTTAAAATTTGCATTGTCAGATGATTGGTTTACATTGATTGTACCTTGCAGTGAGGAAGTGCCATTCTTCCTGTGGCATTCTTCTCATCGCTGAGGAGAAAATTTGGTCACCTGCCCTCAGGCTTTCTGGACCCAAAGCAGAGTTTGAAACCCCTGTTGCAAACCATGGAAGAGACCTGAATGGTATTTCTGAGCTTCACACCGACTGGCCCAATGGATCTTAAATATCCCTGCAGGGCACTTCCCTGCCTCAGGATATGGGGTATACCAATGTACACTTCTTATTGAGACAGCTGGACAGGTCAGCTTTTAGGGTTATTCTATTAACCTTCAGGAGCCTAAATAAAAGCAAAATAATTTATCAGCAGTCCTGGCTAACCAGGGAGGTCCCAGGTGACTGGTAGTTGGAGAATGTGACACCCATTGATGTGGAGGATCAAAGGAGGATCTAGACAGCCACAAGCCTCTCAGCCTGACCTTGGTGCTACGGAAGGTCATGGAACAGATTGTCCTGAGTGCCATCACATGTCACATTCAGGACAACAAGAGGATCAGGACCAGAGAGCATGGGTTTGTGAAAGGCAAGTCTTCCTTGAGCAAACTTCTACTGCAAAGTGAATTCTGCGGCTTAGTGGATAAGGGAAAATCTATGGTTGTTGTCTACATGGACTTTAGTAAAGCCTTTGACGCTGTTTCCCTCAACATTCTTCTGGAGAAGCTGGCTGCTCATGGCTTACATGTGTTCACTGTTCACTGGGTAAAAAACTGTCTGGATGGCCAAAATCAGAGTGGTGATGAATGGAGTTACATCCAGCTGGGGACTGGTCACAAAGTGATGTTCCTCGGGGATCAGTTTTACAGACAGCTCCATCAAATTTCTTCATTGATGACCTGAATGAAGAGACACCTCAGTCAGTTTGCAGATGACACCAAGTTTGGCAGGAGTGTTGATCTGCTGGAGAGAAGAAAGGTTCTGCAGAGGGTTCTGCACATGCTGGATCAAAGGGCCAGGGCAACTGTATGATGTTCAACAAGGCCAAGTGCCAGGTCCTGCACTGGGGTCACAACAACCCCAGGCAGCACTACAGGCTGGGGGCAGTGTCTGGAAAGCTGCCTGGCAGAAAAGGACCTGGGGGTGCTGGCAAACAGCAGCTGAACATGATCCAGGGTGTGCCCAGGTGGCCAAGAAGGCCAATGGCATCCTGGCCTGGATCAGCAATGGTGTGGCCAGCAGGAGCAGGGCAGTGACCGTCCCCCTGTACTGGGCACTGCTGAGGCCACAGCTCCAATCCTGTGTTCAGTTCTGGGCCCCTCACTGCAAGAAAGACATGGAGGGGCTGGAGCGTGTCCAGAGAAGGGAACGGAGCTGGGGAAGGGTCTGGAGCACAAGTGCTGTGAGGAGCAGCTGAGGGAGCTGGGGGTGTTTAGCCTGGAGAAAAGGAGGCTCAGGGGAGACCTCATCACTCTACAGCTGCCTGAAAGGAGGGGGGAGCCTGGTGGGGAGTGGTCTATTCTGCCAGGTAACAAGTGACAGGAGAAGGGGAAACAGCCTCAGGTTGCATCAGGGGAGGTTTTGATCGGATATTAGGGGAAAATTCCTTCATGAAAAGGGTTGTTGAGCTCTGGAACAGGCTGCCCAGGGAAACAGTGGTATCGCCATCCCTGGAGGTATTTAAAAGATATGTAGATGTGGCCCTTAGGGACATGGTTTAGTGCTGGATTTAGCAGTGTTGGTTTTATAGTTGGACTTGATGACCTTAAAGGTCTTTTCCAACCTAGATAATTCTACGATTATCTGGATTCTATGGAAAGTTCTTTTTTTAGCCAAGTACATTAGAAGGAAAAAAAATAGAAACACCAGTCTTCACAGTGCAGAATCACTTTCTCTGAAAGACTTGACAGGAAAAGAAGAAACTGAATGAAATCCTGTGAGGTCCTGACATGCTGCTGCTTTTATGCAACTAAGAATCATTTGTTTCATTTATCACATGTCACTCTAGAAGGAAATGCTATTACATAAAAGTACAGCTATGAACCTCCTCAAAATACTTGTCTGATACCTTCCCACCTCCAGCAAGAGATTTAATAATTCCCACAAAGATTGAAAAGTCTTTGAATACCTCTATATTCATGTCTTCATTTTTCCCTAATTTTAAATAAGTTATTAATCCGTGAGCAATTGTGTTCTTTGATCCTTGGCAACTTATTATCTTTGAAGAGTCTTTAGTGTTGCTTTGTTGTTCCTGAAATCCTTCTGTAAACCCAAGTATGTGAACCAGATTGCCTTACATCCCATGATAATTTTTAAAGGGTGGCCTTACCTCAATCTTGAACCACAGCAGTTTGATGGTGGTTTTTTTGTTGGTCTTGCTGCTATTGCTATTCACTATTCACTATTGAGTGATCATGAAGTTGTTCAAATCTGTGGTATTTTCAGACAATTATTATGTCACCTGTGAATATTTCATCCTCTCATTTGTTTAATTTCAAATCTAATATTTATATTGTTGTTTGTTGCTTTGGGGTTCTTTTAATTGACCATTGTGGCTTTGACAGTAGGATTTTAATCCCAGGCCTGTGCATAGCTCCATTTTCAGTGGAGAGCTTCTCTTCCACCTGCCTTTTCTCTGGCTAGCTCCTCTGTGGTGCAGTCTACAAACGCAATCAAACTGCACATACTTCATTAATATAAAGAAGCTCATGTATCTCATTCTTATTATGGATTTCTTATTTCTTATTATGGGAAACCCTTCTTATGCAGGGTTTCCTGCATTTGTCATCATTGTAGCCATCCTATCTATCCATCCTGGGCTAAAGTATAGTCATAAAACTGCATTTTTGGCATTTAGATCTAGAGCTTTTATGAATGGTGACTGCATTTTGAGTCAATCATTTAAACTAATTACCTGATTAGATTGTGTGCCTTCTTAGTATACAGAAGCACTCTTAGAGCTGGGCAGACACTCTTTCATTTCTTTTTTCTTTTATAATAATAATAATAATATTGCTACAATATTGCAATAATTATTGTTTTCCTTTCCAGTTCTGAAGTGTCTGCTATGTCAGCTTCTAAAATTTAAAAGCAAACATACCCGTTCCATAATTTCAGCTTTTAGGTGTCTAGTATTTCATTGAAGTACACACTCCTTGATACAGGTACCTCTGTGCATGTGTGTGTGTGGTCACATGCACAAGCACCTTGTTTAAGCAGGAATTTTTTCCTCAGAATAACCTTAACTGTTTCTCTCCCAGGCTATCAGCCTCTACACTGCCATTCCTCTGAAGATGTTGTTTTTCATGCCTTTGTACCAGAGGACATGTTTTTCAGATGCTGTAGCTCTTTGCTATCTCACAGTTGTTCATTAATTTCCCATACAACTTTTTTTCCACTTTGAATGTCACCTTACATTTCTAGTGTTTCTTAATGTAGAACCCACATTTTCAAAAGCTTCCCATGTGTGCCAACTCTGCATGATTTATTTTCCTTATTTCCTAAAACACAACCTGAGGCTGATTTTCAGTCTTTATGTGCTGACATGTGGCACTGGGAGCATTTCAGCAAAGACAACCATGGGAAAAGACAGACCACTGGGCAGCTACTCCTTAAAGTTTAGGTAGAGATCTACAAGATCTCCCGCTGCTGCATCTAGCTGGCATCAAAAACCCGGTTATCTACATGCTGGACAACTAAAGCATCCTCCATTTTAACTTACCTCTTCCCATCCCTGAGGAGAAATTTCCCATGGCACTCCTAAGTGGGGTATCTCCAGTTCTCTTGGGGCAGAAGGGGTCAAACAACAGGATAATTTCCCTCTCTGACAGCTTGCTGCCTTTCTGCCATTAAGGTGTTTTCTCGGCAGCAGTCTGTGTAGCTGGCTTAGAGGTAAGCTTTTTTTATTTGTCTCAAGGTCTTGTGATGAATGTTTTTCTTTATTTCTAGCTTAGTTTTCCTTTTTTCCCATCTTAGCCTCACTAGAGAGTAGTTTGTGCTGAACTAAGCCCATTTTCCCAAATGGAAGACTTCTGTCCTCTGATAAACTAGGATGCTCCAGTGAGATTTAAATCTGCAATACAGTGAAAGTCAAACTATATCAGTTATGTGTTATCCTACAGAAGACTGTTCACGTACCTGAACAAAGAGAATATGACAAAGCCCTAGAAGTGTTTATCAGATTTGAGAGATTGTATAACAGCAAGAGGTGGTGAACAGTAGGTAGGTAGCATTTATACATGTCTTGTGAATCATAAGCTTCTTCAGAGCAGGGTTTACACAGGAAAGTTATACCAAAAGTACAGTCTGCTTGTCTTCAGAAGCAGGGAAGGGGTTTTCTTCAGACAGCTGCAGGCCATTTTATTTCACCAAAGAAATGTCAGGGGAAAGAAAGCAAGAGGCACAATTACTGAAAAACATTTTGAAAATTAATAGTAAAAACATATTTTGAAACTAACAGGCGGACAGACCCAGTATCTTGTCAAGACACTGTCAAGATGTGTGGAGTTTGGGAAGTTCATCCCCACAACCAAAGTCTCTGATAACAAAAAAGATGCAGGAGTGTCTCTGGTGGGTGCAGGTTGGTGGGACACTTGTCACCCTTAGCCATGCTGGGGCTTGTGCTCGTGTGCCAGTACAGGACATGAGACTCAGAGGAAGCCTTCATACCGACTTTGGTAGATACTATCTGGCTCCTAATCAGCCTGTACAAAGGGGATGTCTATAAACAGCTTAGTCTCTCTTGGTGATAAAAAAAAAAAAGTTCCAGTATTACAAATAAAAAATTATTTGGGAAGAGCAATTACACTCCCCTCACTGTAGCCCAAAGCAGGAAGGAAAGTTATTTCATTTTTCTCCAGAAGTTCCTGTCTGCCATTCTGGGGAAATGTTAAAGCTATGGACTGGTTTGATCAAAGCCCTCCTAAACTGTCAAACTTGCAAATAATTCATGAAGTGTAAGGGACTGAAAACTGTCACAAAGTATGCTGTAATGGTACACTTTTTTAAAGTTGGCTATATTCTTTATAGCAACACTTGGAAATAGGCATATCCATTAATTGCCTAACAGCTGCCACTTTAATGCTTAAAACATGATTTAATTCACTGAGTCAATGAATCAATTCCTTGTGCTTCCATGTGCTTCCAAGGGATATGCTCATTGAAATGTCTGGCAAAACATTTCTGTGACCTCTTCATTCACATCACGATGAAAATTCCACAAGTAAGCTGAAACTTTAGGTTCACTTAAGTGGTGCAGTCTGAGTAACAGCAGACAAATCCACTAAATCATCTCCTAATCTCTTAATATTCATGTCTCTTCCACTGAATCTCAATTGGGCATACTCTGATCTCAATGTGAAACATTTGGGATTAATGTTCAGATTTTAAAAAGTAGATGCTGGTTCTGGTGACCTTGGTATCT
This sequence comes from Rhabdornis inornatus, assembly GCA_013397075.1. Classification (NCBI taxonomy): domain Eukaryota; kingdom Metazoa; phylum Chordata; class Aves; order Passeriformes; family Rhabdornithidae; genus Rhabdornis; species Rhabdornis inornatus. Next base: position 124,859 of record VWZS01009969.1, on the reverse strand, counting down.
GAGGACCAGCTTGAGAAATTTGACCTGAAGCTGGATAGAGAATCTGATTTGCACATGGCACAGAGCCTCCTACTCTAAAAATCAGACTAATTCTTCTTGACTCTTCTGATCCAAGTGTAATCCTAGAGTAGTTGTTTCTGATTGATTGTTCTGCATTGTCACTTTTATTGCTGGATGAGTTGCAGGCAGTGGGAAAAAGAAAGCTCAAGAGAAGAAAGCAGCCTGTCTTTGCCTACCAGCCCATAAAGTCTCTCAAAATCTTCCAAATCACATCAACCCTTTCAATTTCTGTTCACTCAGTAGACAGCAGAGTCTCTTCATACCTAGAGGCAAGAACACTGCCACATCTGCCCTCTCCTCCAAGGTGTTCTGTGCCAAATAGACCCATCAGTCATGACCTCAGGTATGCAAGGGAATGTCATCTAATGGGATCGCTGCAGATTTCAGTGTTGTAGGAGTAGTGCCTGTCTACAGGCTTTGAGACAGGGAGCTCTCTGAGGATGACCCATAATCAAAGGAGAATAAAGCTGTCCCACCAAAAGCTGATGCTGGCATTGCAAAGGTGAAGTTCCCATCAGCTACTAGCAGCAACAAGGAGAGAAAAAGATGTGTTTAGAAGAATCGCTGTCTGATGGAGCTCTCAGACTTACACATCAAATAAGGAGGCTAAGTTATAGGTCTATATGTCTTTCTGTGTAAGATCCTTTTTGGATTCATAGGTGGTGGGTTTCTTCCTGTGCTGGTTTCAGCTGGGGTAGAGTTAATTTCCTTGACAGTGGCTGGTGTGGGGGTCTGTTTCGGATTTGTGCTAAACAGAGGGCTGATAATGTAGAGATGTGTTTGCTGAGCAGGGCTTACACAGAGCCAAGGCCTTTTCTGCTTTTGTACTGCCACGCTGGGGAGGGGCTGGGGGTGCCTGTGAGGTGGAGAGGGGACACAGCCAGGACAGGTGACCCCAACTGACCAAAGGAATATTTGGTGTATAAACTGGGGGAAGGAGGACGAGGAGGACATTGGTAGTGATGTCTTTTGTTTTCCCAAGTCACCATCACACGTGGTGGGTCCCTGCTGTCTTGGGAATGGCTGAACACCTGCCTGCCCATGGGAAGCAGTGAATTAATCCCTTGCTTTGCTTTGCTTGCGTGCGTGGCTTTTGCTTTCTCTTTTAAACTGTCTTTACCTTAACCCATGAGTTTTTTATCTTTCACCATTCTAATTTTCTCCTCAATCCCACCAGTAAGAGTGTGAGCAAGAGGCTGCATGGGGCTTGGCTGCTGGCTGGGGTTACACCATGATGCTTCCTCATCTCATTAAAAAAAATCTTAAGCCTTGAATATGAGATTGTATCCTAAGCAACTTAATCATCTTAATATCACAACTCTATTCTCGGATCTTGATAGCACATAGTTTGGAAATACAAGCCCCCTGTTTCTTTTGTTTTGAGATAATCAGACTTCTCAGCAAGGCATTTGGAAAACTGAATTACTTTTGTTGTTGATCATCACCACAAATTTATGCAGTTCAAATTCAGTAGAACTGGGATGTGAGAGGGAATTGTGCAAAAAATATTACAAACATACTTATCAAAAGGAGATAATTTTCTGCCATAGGCTGAATTTTACATATTAATTGAAAAGAAACTAAGAAATAATTCTATAATAAAAGACTTTTTGGCACTAGATAAAGGGGATAAATATAAGAACAAACCTTGAAATTCCAAATCTATATATTTATATTCTGACTGGTGTTGCTTGTCAGAGCCAAATTTGATATTCAAGGTCAAAAGAAAACTTGTACAGAAAATCCCTTTCTAAGCCAAGATAGCTCATTAATCTGATTGATTGAAAAAATAGCTTGGGAAGCGAGAAGTGTGCCTTTTGCTCCTAAACTTAAGATCAGTACATTTAGCTATCAATGTTTCTGGAGTTTTAGTTAGACTCAATAAAAATAATTGATTTTCAGAGGTTGGGAGTTGGCATATTTGTCAAATCCAGCAATTTTTATCAAAGTGTCAAGGTGTTTACTTAAGAAATAAGATATCTTAAGTGATTTGTCAGCTCTGAAGGGTGCTGGCCAATATCTGCATTTTAGAATTTGATCATTTCAGTGACTCCTAAAAAGCTTTGTAACCATACTGAAACTTAGGGCACAGCTGATAACAATTGCCCATTTTTTGGTACTTCTGTTATATTTTCTTATTTAAAACAGTAACCCTGGATTTGTAAAAGGCAACTCAAGGTGGAAAATCAAGGTGCCATCATAAAGAAGCCATAGGCTCATATGACTGGAAATCAAGTTCCTTTTGGGAGATTCAAACCTCACTCTAAAATCAGAGCTGATGGTCAAAATACAATCCATTACATATGATTAATTAAAATGGAACACAAGTGTTAAAATCACACTGAGAAAAATGTTAATATCAGGTAGTAGAAAAAATTGTAAGCTTTCTGCCTTTTGGCAAACTTTTCACTGTCAAACAGTCTTCAGAGATGCTAAAGCTCAAACCAGCCTCTCCACCAGCACCTTTAACACTAAGATAATTTTATTTAAAGTCCTGGAATGCAAGAGACTGGTACAAGTAATGAAGCACAATTAAAGCAACTCCAGAAAGACTGCCAGTGATTGATAATGTTATATGCAGTGGTGCTTCTCAATCTCAAATTCTGGTCTAGATGAAATGAGTAAGATAATAGGCTCAGTAACCTGCTATACCATGCAGAAATTAGTAACCAAACCAGCATTAGTTACTCAGTGCACAGATAGAAAGACATAAAACTTTAAATGGTCTTTCCAAGTCTCTCCATTCATTAAGAGAATTTTAAATGTCAAGCTTATTACTCAAATCTCAATTTTACTGACAAAAGACCTTTACTTAAAATCATAGCAGACGCAGCAATTTTTAAAGTACAGAGCAAAAGGTTCCAGAGTAATAGTCCTGCAGATTTTGGGCTTTGGAGGTACTCATGTCACTTAACTTCAGCTGTCTAAAGTAAGGTATCCAGCCTCAGTCAAAGATTAAGTTCCCTCTCTAGTCAAGGAGGAGGTGAATCACCCTTTGAAATGTCTTCCTCTGCCTCTCTGGCCACTGATGGAGGTTATTCAAAAGCTTAGCCTGGACCTTACCTTTGGATGACTGGAGTTAGTCTGCCATGGCTTCAGGGCCCTACTGGTACAGACCCCACACAGGGGGTCTTTGTGGTGTGAAGAAAATGTTCCAGGTGATGTGGTGCTCTTGTGACAGTGATTTCTCATGCATGTCAGCAGTATATGGAGGGTGTCTGTCACTAATCAGTCAGCATTTTGGGTTACCTCATCTCCTATATTTGGCACTTCACATAACACCATATTGCCAGCACTGACTTTTCAACTGTTAGCAGTACATGCACAAAAAACAGATGGAAATAACTGTGTAAGGGGAAAAGTGGATTTAGAATAACTCTTTGTTGGAAGAAACCAAGTCTCAGAGTTAATAATATAGACAGAAATCAACCTAGCAAGATAGATGAGATATATAATCAGTGAAGTCATGCTGCTTGAAACAGTGCTTTGATAGCTTCTACTTTTTATATACTGTCACAAACAAATCAATAGATCTTAGTCAATATATCATTCTCTGTGGTTAGAGATTAGTGCCTGGGAAATGGCTGAAATATCTTAGCATGATTACACAGTATTAAATAATTATTCAGTATGAATTAATGCTTTTCACCAGCACTGCCAGCAACCCTGAACATTGTTTTGCCTAAGAATAAAAGTTCTGCTCCATATTCAGTTATTTTTGCTTCATTTTTTCAAAGGTAAGGATCTTGTTCTCTACAGTCAGAACCATGTTTAACTAGTGAAAATGCCTTCTGGGTTTATCAGTGACATCTCTGTCTCAAGGTATGGTTAGTGGAGGAGATAAGGGAAGCTAGCCCAGAGTAGCCAGCAGCTCCAGAGTCTCCTTGAATTTTAGGAATTTCCTTAAGGACATCTACATGTGAATTAGGCACCAAGGGCCCACTGTGGTCTCAGGAGATACAGAGCTCAGCTCAGATTAGGTGTTCAGTGCCATCTGACACTTCTGGTCCCCAACTGCAGCTACATAAGGCATTAATCTCCCATGGGTGCCTATGCCATGTGTACCAGCCCACATGGATGTCTTGGATACTCAAGCACATCTCGATCAGCACTATGCAGACAACTGGATTGAATCCTGAGGAAGTACAGCCAGGAGACCTCAGAAAATATTTCAGTTCACCCTGATATATTTACCTACTGCTTGACTAAGTTCTGCACACACAAGGATTTAGTGGTCTTTGGGATGCCATGGGATACACAAGACGTGGCTGGCCCATAACCTACAAAGGATCATGGCCTGCTGGAGGCAAGGCAACTTCAATGACACTGTGTGCTGGCACCCAACCAGGCATGCAGGTCTCTAATGCCAGGCCACTGAGCAGCTCCCTCCACTCCAGGGATGTCTCAGCTGGCATGCCATGACCCGTGATGAGTTCCTTGGCACTACAGCTCTCAGTCCCCCACACTGAGGTTTTGTAACCTCAAACTGAGTCCTACCCTGAATGTTGGACAGTTGTGTCTTGTCTTTCACTCTTGCCAAAGAAGCTGGGGTGGTCTCTAGAGACTTTTACTTCTTAGGGGTTTAGCAATAGTCATGAGTCCAAAAGGCCTGGAGAAATTCTCTTTTCCACTCTTTTCACAGGCACAGGGAACTCTAGAAGTAAATAGTCCCTGCAGGTCTCAAGCAGAGGACTCTTAGGCAAACTTTCCCTGGTGTCAGCTCTTCTCCCCTGACCCTACCCTCCTTTCCCATAGCATATTAATTAGGTGAGTCTTCAATACCCCAACCCAGCTTCACCTGAAAGGCATCTGCCTCTCACTCTGTGTGCTGCAAAATTGAGCTGCCAAGGAAGAGCAGCAAAATAGAGGAGAGAAAGGGGAGGCATGCTGAGGAGTTGTTTGAGAGATTGATGACTCCACTAAATTCACTCTTGCTGTAATCCCACAACCTGTAATAAACTGCAGAGACAAACTCACTCCAAAGCCCTTGGGTTCTCATAAATTGTATTCTATGGACCCAAACCAAAGGCTATGGAAATGAATGAATCTCTTCTCCATGACTTTAATGATCTTCAAATGACCTTGGCATAATTTCTTCTGCTTCCCATATTTTCTTCTCTATTTTCCTTCTGTTGCAAAATTTTACAGGCTCAAATACGCTGCGAATTATGGCAACCAGCTACAGAAATCTAATTCTTCAAGTGTCTCTATTATGTTCTGCCAGATAATCTGCCTGTGCAACCCAGCCTCGAAACAGGAATTCAGCCCTGCTGAAATTAAGCTGAGAGGAAACAGAAAGGAATTACCTTGAAATGTAGGTTTTCTACTGAATTTTAAAAAGATGTGGCCATGATCTCAATTAATCTGTTCCATCTGTGACATTCTCCTGTATATAATACTGTTCTCTCTGGATGTGCATGTCTTCATAAATCTGGTGCGAGTTGACCGTGTCAAATTTTAGCTACAAATGTTAAAATTCTTTATTCATCTATTGAACCAGCCCCAAGTGCCACTTTCTCTTATTATTTCAAACTTAGGGTGTCTGGACCAGGCTTACACCCAAGTAAAAAGCTAAGTCACTTTCCATGTTCCTCCTGCCTTGGGGCATGTGATAGTTGATGCATCCACAAAAGAAAAGGCAAAGGACTGCTCAGGAAAGGGTAAAGCTAAAGAGCAGCAGGGGATAAAGAAAACTTAAATTCCTTCAAAGAGACATAAATCACCTCATGGATGAATACAGTGAAGGTGAGGCAGCAGGAAGCCTGGGGAAGATATTCACAACCAGCTCAGAGCAGGTGAGGTCTCAGCTGAGGCCTGCTCATCCCCACCATCCTTAAGAACTTACTGGATAAACATGTTTCAGGGATGGCACAGTTCCAGTTCATTTTCCCTTAGGTAAAAGGACAAGTAGGTAACCTGCAAGGAGCCATCCAGCCCTGTTTGTTTCCAGCTATAATTCTCAGTCACATAGGAAACTGGCACAAGAAAAGGGGTCAGGGTGTCCAATATCACACCTGGGTTCCCATATGGTAACTAGGAGTATAGCATGTCCCACAACGTCCCCAGCTTTGACACTGCTAGAAAAACATCTGTTAAAAAAGGGTACTGATTCTGATTCAGTTTAAAACAAACAGCATCTGGTTTCCCATGCTTTTCCATGTAACCTACCGAGTAATTGTTAAAGTGGCTTCTTCAATAAAGCATGAAAGATTTCTTTGGCCAAAAGAGGTTAAACACTGCAGTTGATTTACAAAAGGCATGAGTAAAAAGGCATGGGTAGAAAGCAAGCTCTGTTGCACTGATTTCTAAGCACATAAGAAGGCGTGTGTCCTATGACCAGGCTGAGATTTTGCAGCCTTGAGAACTAAGGTTCACTGCAGAAATAACCTGCTGAATTTCCTGTTCTGCTATACCTGAGTAAATATTTCACAATTGCACTGAATTCAACAGAGGTTGAAGTTAACCTGAATAATCTGTGAGAGAGCATTTTCTGTAACAGGTGGAAGTTCACTTCAGTCATTTCCTCACTTTCGAAGGACCATGAGATCAGGCCTTCGTACTCTTCCAGAGTCATGTCAGGAGAGTTAAACTCAGATTTTATGCTCAGGATGTTGCACACAGTTTATGTACAGCACCCTAGACACCTGGAATACAAATCTTCTTCTCTTAACAGTGAAAAACTAACCTTTTTCTGCCTCCTGTGGGGAAAAAAAAAAAAATTATTAAATTGTTGTTATTAGGGTTGTTCAACACATAACAGTAAAGGACTGAGAATTGTTTTTTTCCAGCTTTTCATCCTATTTCATTTCAGCTATGCAGCATATGCCCTTGCATGGGGCAACTGGATGAGAAACTGCTGCATGGTGTAACAGCAGTGAAGTGTTGCTTTGTTTAAGGGACATTATACCCTCTGGAGGGACCAGGATTGTGTCTGGTACTTCATGACCTTCCTTTACTTTAAGTCCTCAGATTTTCCTGATTGGCTTGGCAAGACAGTGAACAGGGCAGTGAGTGTTTCTTTACTTCATCTCAACAAAACCCCAGGTGGATTCACTGGAAGGCTTCAGTGAAGGGATAGTGGACTTTTTATCCTCCAAGATAGCCCATTTATCTCCATCCTCTCAGGCTGAAGTAATTTTAGAAATTACTAGGTTTCTTATCCCAGTTCCACTATTAATGGGAATTTATCTGCACCTCCAAAGCTGCCAGCTTCCATCAGCAGGCTGGGACAAAGGGCAAATGGGCAGCACAAGCCAAGCATCACTGCTACCCTGTTACCAGTGCCTGAGAGAGCTGGCTACAGCTAGCCCGTATTTAGCCCTGTACGGCCCTTACACCTGAGGCTGTTTGATAGATGGCTTTTCAGACACACCAAAACCATGACAGCCCCTTAAGAAGGGACCCTGTGAAATAAAACTTACATCCTATGCATAATCTTTTGGACTACAAATTTATATTATTTAGGCTTTGTAAGTGAACAGAGAATATCAGCTACTAAATTATGATTCTGCATCAACTCCTGAGTAGACAGTGCTTTACAGATTGCCACTCGGTAGGTGATACAGCATTGTTCATTAAGTTTGGTGGGAAATGACACTACGTTTTTCACAGTGCTTGTATGTTCTTTGTTCACAGCACAGGTACATGGTGAACACTGCAATTGCCATTTCTCACTAGCTTTGTGAAAAAATCCACTGAGGGAAAAAGAAACTCTTGCAATATCTTCTTAGCTAACAGGACAAGGAAAAGCACATTAAAGGCAAATGTACATTTCCACAAATAGAATGTTTTCTCCATCCATATAAAAGCAGAACTATTACCTGAAATTTTTTTTTTTGCCCTCAATGTCTTTGAAGAAAGAAAAGGAAGGTTACATTCAGAGTGAAGTGCAAGGTACTGAGTCAGGGCACAGAGCATGGGGAATCATGCCCAAGGCAAAGCTGCTGGTATGTAAGGTTGATTGAACAGGACAGCAAACAAGGATGTGCTCAGGTGCTCTGGTTCCTACAATATGGGGTATGTGGGCAAAGGCTGTTATGGGTTTGCATCAGGAGATTACACCAGAGATGTCAGTAGTTCTGCTTCAGAAAGAAGATTAAAAATAATACTAATTAGGGTTTTAGTTATGTTATTAACTTTTTCCTATAATTTCAACAACAAAATGCTCAGTTCCCCTCTCTTGCCTATTGTTTCTACAAATTAATTCTGGGTATCACTACAACTAATGACCACAGGAGCATTCAGAGGTAGTAAATGCAAGGATAGTTCAGCCCTGCTGCTGGAACCGACCCACCAGGAGAGGAAGCTAATGGGAAGTTATGTTTCATAACAGGGACAAAAACTATTTGTATTCTGTTTTTAGGGCTCACTCATTTTACATTTCTTTTTTGCAATCCTCTTAGCCAAAAAACCAAAATGCATAATGAATGATAGTCTGATTTTTAAAAATTATATGTACTTATTTTGGCATCTTTAAGGGATATATTTTGCAGAAGAGTGATGAGTGCTGTTTTTATGCACTAATAGTGGAAAAGAAATATCCTGACGTGTTTGGCTCCAACCACCCCTCTTCAAAGCACGGCACTCTCCTATATAATTTTTGAGTTTATCCTAATGGTCTTTCAGGTCTAGATAGCAGGTTGCAGTATAAAATGGGCTCAGAGCAAGCCCATGCAGGACACCAACTAATAGCAGATCTAATTCTGACACATCCAAGCCAAAATGTCTGCAACAGGCTGACAGCAGTCATCAGCAAAGACACAAAGAAAAACATATTTTTTATGCATTTTAATTATTCTCAGAAAAGAAAATTCAAGTCCTGGACCAATTTTAAAGAAAGGTAAGTACTTTTCATAGGAATTCTGTTAGTGAGCTGGGAAGACCTTGATGCTGCTCCTTAATGTCGTTTTTTTTGCACAGAGCTACAAAACTGCTCCTCAATTCTCTCATTCTCAGCCCTGCACATCTGACCCTGGTAAAATACATTTTCATGCTTTTTTTTACTTTCCCCTCAGCCCTTTGAATTTGCCTAAGGTCTAGGAGTGCGGTCTCCATCCTCAGTTGTAGCAGAATTCTGTGTTTTCTGCTGCCAGGCTGTTATCTGAACTCCTGCTCATTTCCAGCTCAAAGCCTGGTGCCAGCAGTCACATGAGCTTGGCCTTTAGCACAAATTAATCCCATTTGTAACTCTTACATGCAGGAATAAAGTATGGAGACACAAGCAGGTAGTGGAAAGCGAGGGCCAGAAGAAAAAAAAAGTTAAGTGTTTTGAAGAACAAAAAAGTTAAGTGTTTTAAAGAAAAAAGCAGCAATTTGAGTGGGGAAGAGGGAAGGAGAGGGGGGATGCAGGAATCTAAGTCACAACTTTTCAAAAACTGATGTTACTAATTTTGTGAACATCTTTCCAATCCTTAACCCTACCATGGTTCCCTTGGGCTGCTGCCCTTCAAAATAATCACTTTACAAAGGCTACAAGTAGCTAGTCCCTGCTGAGTATGAGGGATGGACAACCTTCTTCTGCTCAGAGACCAAGGAATCTGATGGGCAGTGTCCACAAGGAGCACAGAGAGCTGGAGCTCAGAGCCGTGATATCTTGTAGGACAAGAGAGATAAGGATTCAGATTCCTGTTCCTCCATCCCGTGCTTCACCCTGGGCCAAGATGCTTCAAATATCTGATTAGTGGCATCTTGTTCTGGCTCCTGCAATTCTCTGCTGGCACATCTGACCTTTAATTTAGAAAGGTAACATTCAGCCTGGCCTTCTACCTTGGAGAGGATGCTGACACCTGCTACATACTTTCATGGGAAGACAGAGTGATTCCTGGTCTTGTTAATATAGTAGATAGCTGAGGTGACCCATGAGACAAGCTAGATGGATATTTTGGGAATGGTGATTCCTAATTAAAAGCTCGGCTTGAAAGAGGTTTCCATATTTGTGAGCCTGCAGCTAGTTTGATATTTATTTAGCTGCTAGTATGTGTGAGTTCCTCTGACATTAAACAATCTCCAGCACACTTGGGGCTTTAAATACACCTCCCTCAGAGCATGGCACTGCCTTTGACCTTGAGGAAGCTGGAGTATACCCGGCTATGGGACAGGTCCAGAATGCCCCCCAAAAGAAAACGTCATTTTCCATCACACACCACCCCAGAACAGCAGGGGCCCAGGAGGGGCGTAAGGGGCTTTCAGGGAACGTTGTTCATGGACCAGGCACTGTACCGGGAGGGCAGACAATACAGGATAGAGAACAGTCACAAAGCAAACACACTGCCACTTGGCACAATCAAGTGTTGCTGTCCTTAAGCTTACTAAGACCCATGTAAGGGCTCCTGTGCATGGCACATCACAGTCGGGGCTGTGCTCTGCAATCAGGGACAGCCTTCAGGACAGCAGGGATGGAGCAGCACGCTGTATTCTTCTAGTCAGGCTGTGTGCTAAAAGTACTGCAGGACAGACCAAAAGGACTTCTTGGATGCAGAAAGAGCTGCTTTTTCTGGATGGTAGCATGTAGCACACTGCCTAATTTTTTAAGAGGGCCTTAAAAACGCTTTTCCTTTTGTCAAAGAAAGCAACAAAGAGTCACAATGGGTGAGAACAACTCACTCCTACAGGAATTGAAATTTTCACGTGCTTTGCAATAGAGTAATATCTGCCTTTGATGATAAGGCTATTTTTCTCCTATAATTTATTTTAAGGAAGGGCTTATATACCATCCACTTACTTCTCCATGCTTTTTGAGTGTTACTTATGCTGATCATGGAAGAACATTGAAGTGGAAAAAGAAATTACAGAGATTCATTAAATACTGTGCCCCACTTAATCAACAGTGCTTAACCAGTCCTGAGCCAGGTTTTCAAAGGGTGTCACAGCCTTTTCTCAATATATTTATCTCAAAGCACTTCTGTCACAGCCTTTTCTCAATATATTTATCTCAAAGCACTTCTGTAATACTTTCTAAACTCACATGACAGAGAATTATTATAGACAATAAATAAATACAGACAATGGGGCTCATGCGACTGTTACAGCACACGTATATAGTTAAATAGAACAGCTCAGGGATTCTTACGTGACCAATTGACTATCTGACCCCAGCCAGTTTGCAAATAACTGCAATAAGCCTGTGATAACTTTGTTTTAGTTTAATGCAATATCCATTATTATTTGGAAGTGAACAAGGCTCTTCCCATAGCCACTAGTGCAAACCACCTGTGATCAGTCATTTTCCCCTTGAATGTTAGTATCATTATTCAGTGCTTTCTGTGGAAAGAAAAATGCATCACCATTTCATAAAGCCTGGCACAAAATCACCAAGCAGAGGGGAAAAATAATCCTCTATCAAAATCTTTCATGGTGAAACCACATTCATCAAATATGAAGAAAAGTATGGCAAGATAAAAGAATTTTTCAAGGTATCTGCTAAGTAATGCACTTCTTGAGAATGAAAAAAACAGCATAATCAACAGGTGCAGAACATCACATGGTATGGGTTAGTAATGCCACCCTCTCTGATACTACATAACTATCAGGGCACAGTGGGAAAAAAAAGACAGATATTTTAAAGCATACCTAATTTTATTGTTACACAATTAATAAATTAGGAGTTCCAAGATGAATATTAAGAAGTATTTAATCCTATATTTTTATATGTGTAAGTATATATTTATATAAACCCTCCTGCGAGCAATAGCTGGAGGTCTTAAAAACACACAAGCATCAGCTGGAGTTATCACAGTTTGCAATAATGGAAACAAAATTTTTAAAAAAACTCCCAAAATTCTCCATTTCCTCCATATCCCCTCAACAGAGCAGTGAAGTATGAATGCCATCAGGCCAGGAATGAACACTGAGAAACTCCACTATGAATCTGCTCCCTCAGCTGAATTAGGTGCCTCCACAGTAAAGACTTTGTGACAACATCTGTTCAGTGTAAAATGTTATTTCATGTGCAATGGCCAGCACAGAAATGTCAGAGGTTTTATTAGCTTTCTAGTACACATCGTGGTATCCTAGTGTCAGAAATCCAGACCTGGGAGACCACAGGGAAAGAGGAGAGTTAATTGTCATGAATGTTATTGTTTCCAGATTAATTTTGGTATCTTCAAAGGTATTACCTATAAAGCACCAGTAATCACTTATATTTTTCACCTTTTTATAAACATAAACATTCTGTCTCAGATTAAATACTTAAATAACATGCTTACACAAAATTTGATTTTCAGTGGCTACAGTAATAATTTTACTCCAAAAGTCCATAAATAGCTTTACAGAGGTCCACTTGAGGGCTTCCTTGAATTCTTCTTTGAAGGCTTCCAGAGAAGAGCAGTGATGTAAGTTTGAACCAGAATAATCAGAATGCATATCAAGACAAGCAAATGTGAGGATGAGTCATCAAAGAACTGGATCCAGTGAGCAACCTGAGAGCTTGTAGGTGAACCAAAGAAGAAAGAACCTCACATATTTCTGTATGATTTTAGGGTAGCTGGAAAAGTAGAGACTAAAATACACCAAATTAGGAGTGGTCCTGAAGACAACAGATTCCCTTTCAGACTCTTTGGAAGCCTTGCAGATGGTTCAGGAGTGGGATGAGAGACACATGTTAGCCTTCTTCCAAACACAGAACTCTCAGGCAAACAATAAACCACATTAAAGAAGGACACATTTATCTACTCTCAAATAAAAGGTATTAATCCCAAGGTATGACATCATTCCAATCAAATTTAATTAATCCTCAAAATAAGAACTGATATGGGAAGAGTTGTTGAGACATCTAAGGTAAGGACCGTGCATTTTCCTAATACAAAAGTTTGTCACCTATGCAAAAATAACAGATGGATCATACTGATTATTTACAATGCAAATATACATGCAGTAATACCAGAAGGTGACCTGAAAATGTTTTAACAGAAAATGAGGCAAGAACAGCAAGTTTTGTTCAGGCTTGCTGCAAGCTCTTCTTGGATAACAGGACACAAACTTAACTTTATGCAAACCATTATCAGAGTATCATCCTCCTGCCACTGTAGCCTTCACCAAAATATTTGGAAAAGCATATAAAGAGGCTTCTCTCATGCAGTAGTATGTCCAGAGTCAGTCCTGGTACATACCATGCTAATTTTTTTTTGCAAGATACCTATAAACTGTTATAAAGATGGCTGAGCTGAGCCTGGGCTACAAGGAACAATTTTTTTGTTAGCAATATCTCTTGCAGGAGGAGGTAAGGCTAAACTCAAGGCCTGGCTGATATCAGGCAACAATCTCTTACTTTAAAGTCTTACTGCTACCTACTATAAAGCAGGAAATATGAGACCAAGTGATTCACTTTTGAGTAAGACCTGGATGAGGTGAAGACCTTGTGATTTCTTTTTAGTACTTGGTTCCCTCTCACATGACATGAGATTGTGCCAGGAACACCCAGCACTATCTCTAATAGGTTATGGCTCCAAGAAGCAGCCTGGGGATTTGTTTTCCCCATGGTAGGGATTAATTCTCCTGCTTAATCAACAGGCACAGTTTGGCTGCCAATCAAAAACCACCCAAGGATTCAAAGTGAACATAAATCTCATGCAGGACACCTAGGTAGCAGCTCTCTGAACACACCCCTGAATCAGGACTGTTAGCTGTGGCAAAACCCACAACCAATGTGAGCTATATTTAATGTTGCCATCAAGCAACTCCTCCCAACCCCAAGAAGATGATCCTCCAGCATCACATAAATCTGGAACACCATCTCTCCCATCTATCCCAGGAACAGAGCAGCTCTGTGCTCATCCCTTCAGAAAATATCAAGGCAGATTTGCACCCAGTAAGAAAAATCCATTGAGGATTTTGCAACAGAGGCCTGTCCCAAACTGGGTAGCATTTCATTAAAATCAGAAATACAAGTGCTCTGGTGACAAGACAGATACATAGCCCAGACTCTTCCTGCCTCCCAGCTCCTGCTGCTTTAGGAATTGTACTACTGTTGTTTCACTACCAACCTGTGTCTCTCCCTAGGACATAGTCTGGATATTTCTGGTATATGATGGAACCTTCACCACGAGCTGCAGAGCTCTTTCATGTACAATCAATAAATAGTTGTGGAACTCCATAACCCTTTGAAGCTGAGGATATGCTTGTTAGCCAGCCTGTGTTGTGGGATGTATCTAAGGTATATTGCTCTTGGGGCCATTGGCACAGTGGGCAGCATGGACTCGTAGCTCTTCCCAGAATAGAAGTCCTCAGAAGTGCTCATTTTCATTTGAACAGTTGCCACAAGCTGTGAGGCAGACGAGCCTTCCCCCTGCTGTGTATGTTTATGTATAAATGTAAATCTTTCTTACCTTTCATCTGTGAAAACCGAAACTTTACCAAATATCCTTGTCTATTGAAAACCCACATGCTGGGGGTTTTCAGAGAAGCAGCTTTCCATCCAGCACTATGTACATTCCTCTAGACCTGTGCTAAATTAAATTTTAAAATTAATCCTGGGTTTTAATAAACAATTGCACTATTATTTTTACATGAACCATGAAGGTAATCGCAATATATTGCAGCTAATGTGTTCTATACAAAGTGAAATACAGGAATACTTTTGGGGACTTGAAGACATTTGAAAGATTAATCATCCTTTTTTTAGGGCAGACCTAGCACGGAGCAAGTATTTTTGGGTTAGGAAAGGATTTCTGAGCTGTTTGTTCACCTCTGTCTAAGATGCCACCCTTTCAAATCATGTTTTGCGTAAGTAATTTTGACAAATTGCCCACAGAGCAATCAAGTCAGCCAATTCTGCAGTAGGACACACTGAAGCATCAAATTGGAAATGATTATGCCTCTCTAAGGTGTTCATCTTTTCACACCACCATTTCTAAATAGATGGTGAGATTTCACCCCACAGCAGTGTGCCCAAACAATAACAAATCTTCTGCTAACGCAGAATCAACCCTACTTAGTGTCACTCTGCTTTAAGTTCAATAGCCTGCAGTGCTCAAATAAATTCAGACCAACTACAGATAAGACAAAAATCAAGTAAAAGCAATACTGTTAACTAAAGTTATCCTGACATCTGACAAGAAAAAAAAGAAAAAAAGAAGAACCAGGATCAGGGCCTTTTTCACATCCTGTTTCTCAAATGCTGAGTGGTGAGCCATGATCTCAGTTTGTTTCTCATGGTGTTTCTAAAGAGATGTCCCTTAACACAGGTGACCTACAGCACAGTTAACTTTAAATTTTGAGAAGTACTAGTGATGTGCTTAGTAATTGCTATTATATATTATTTGGAAGTAGTCAAAATCAGGGAGATTAACTATAAAAAACAATATGGATCCAAAGCTGTAGAGTTTACAGTATGCAACCTTGTGTTTGTGAAGTCTATGTTACAAGACTGAAAGAGCCCTCCCTCATCCCACTGTCCTCTGGGGAAGAAGCAAATCACGAATGCTTTTTCCACTCGAAAAAAATTTTCAGGAGCTGAGAAAAATTCTCCACCCCTAATTAGGATAAGCAGTGTTTGTATTAACTGGAAAAAAACCAAACCAAACAAAAAAAACAAAAAACTCATCCCCCCCAGACTTTAAAAAGAGATTTCAGTTCAGTTTTGATAATTTCGGGTTTTCTCATGATACAGTTTCAGTAGAAAAGTCACTTCCAAATGAGAGAAATGGAAATGTCTACATGTAAATATTGAAATCTCTCATTTCATATCTCCAAAACCAATGGTTGTTCATGTCACATGCCTCTGACTGTGGCACTATCTTTGCTCATTCTAAGTTAGGTGTGCTATGAAGGGAACAGTGATCTTCTTTTCATTCCCTATACAACATCCAGAAAAAGTCCTCCATGTACTACTATTAACAAGCGTAGCAATAATACAAACAATAAATAATAACTGAATGACTGGAAGAAATAGGTTGTCCCTTATGTCAGCAAGTCATGAACAATGTAAAGCCTTATAAAGACAAAACTCATACCCCAAAGGCCAGGGAGAAACATAGAAGCAGCTGTACATCACAATGAGCCAGCAGTGCCCTGGCAGCCAGGAGGGCCAACCGTGTCCTGGGGGGCATCAGGCACAGCATGGCCAGCGGGGCAAGGGAGGAGATTGTCCTGCTCTGCTCTGAGCTGGGGCAGCCTCACCTCCAGTGCTGGGGGCAGGTCTGGGTGCCACAATGTAAGAAAGACATTAGAGAGTGTCCAAAGGAGGGCAGCAAAGATGGAGAAAGGCTTTGGGGGGAAACCATATGAGGAGTGGCTGATGTCACCTGGTCTGTTCAGCCTGGATGAGAGGAGACTGAGGGGTGACCCCACTGCAGTCTGCAGCTTCCTTGTGAGGGGAAGAGGAGGGGCAGGCATTGATCTCATCTCTGTGGTGACCAGTGACAGGATCTGAGGGAATGGCCTGAGCTCTGTCAGGGGAGGTTTAGATTGGATATCAGGGAAAGGTTCTTCACCCAGAGGGTGTTTGGGCAGTGGAACAGGCTCCCCAGGGAAGTGGTAACAGCACCAGCCTGGCAGGAGTTCAGAAAACATTTGGACAATGCTCTCAGGCACATGGTGTGACTCTTGAGGATGGTGCTGTGCAGGGCCAGGAGTTGGACTCTGATCCTTTTGGGTCCCTTCCAATTTAGAATATTCTTTGATTCTGTGATTCTATGAATAAACTGACTCTGATTTGCCTATAACTTAATTTAAAAATTTTATCAAGTAGCAGTAACAATAGTAAGAGAACACTGCAGGAGAGATTTGTTAATGAATAGCAATATGAATGCAAAGCACCATGGTGCCAGTGGAAAATCTTAAATATTATTAGATAATAACACTAAGCAGAAGATGTTCTATCAAGATGTTGATTCATTTTCAGTTTCAGAATCAGAAACCCAAAGAATTCTCATGTTTTTTACATAAGAGCCTTCAGTCCATCTGTTAGGTCCTATAGCTGGGACCCATCCAGGGTCTGCATCAAAACAACTGATCAAAAAAACTTATTCCAGTAGGCTCTGCCCTAGGGATCTGGAGGTGCAAGGACAGTTTATACTTGAAAAATTAATTCATCTCTATCTTCACAAAGACAAGTACGTCCTATCTTTCCTCTCAGATGACTTTGAACCTAGAATATCAAAGTAGCAGGAGCTAAATATGATGTTTCTAGATGAACAAACACTGGCAACAGCACATGAAATAAATTTTCTATCTTCAGTCTTAGTTTCTATCCTTGCAACTTTCATGATTTCTCTAAACCGATGATAATCATGTGAAATTCAGAATCCCAGGTTGCGTATGCCTTATGGTCATTATTAGTACCATAATGTTGTTAAACTTAGGGTGTGATCAAAGTAGCATGGATTTATCCCAAATGCCCTTTGCAGATATTCATGCATTCTCCCACAGTCCTAACATCAGCCTGGTCATTTGTATTTCATTTTCCTTTGTATTTCATTTGACCTCAGACAATTCACTCTACTTGAAGTTTGTTCTGTAATTCTCACAAAACTGTTCTGAGTTTCATATAGATTGATTGACAGATGAACAAGTAGAAGATTCAGAAGCAAT
The DNA here is from genome assembly GCA_013397075.1 of Rhabdornis inornatus. Classification (NCBI taxonomy): domain Eukaryota; kingdom Metazoa; phylum Chordata; class Aves; order Passeriformes; family Rhabdornithidae; genus Rhabdornis; species Rhabdornis inornatus. The sequence continues at coordinate 107,273 of VWZS01009969.1, read as the reverse complement.
TATCTTCCATCATCGGATGTACTGTAGTAAAAAGATTTTTTTAAAGGAACTATTATTCAAGCTGTTTATAAAAATAGAACTGAAAAGAGTAATATTTCTGAACACTGAACTACAATGGACCATATTTTTAGATCAACTTGCTTTTCAGATACATGTAAAAAATCCTCTCAGTATTCCTCCCTCACAGGTTAATTTGAAAATTTACTCCACAACTTCAAGAATGAAGATGATACCTTCTTAAACCAGCAATAAAGACAGTTAAAGAGCACTTGTGGCATCTTGCTTTTGCATGCATCTTTTTTAGAGCATTGTAGACATAAAACACCAAGAGCCAGCACTCCTTTGCTGATGTGGCGCCTGCTGATTTCAATACTCTCCTACCAGGCCTTGTGGCTCACTGGTATGCAGTGCTCAGCTTCTCAGCAAGTACAGCCTGAAGTGAGCAATGCAGTGCTGCATGTACTGCCTTTGCTTCAGTGGTGATGTAATTGGAGAGGACTTTTCCTCTGATCAAGTTCCCCACCCTCTCCTAAAAGATAAGCTGAGGTTTACACAGAGGATGTTTAACGCCATACAGTCTCTCATCCACCACGTGCTTAGTTTCAAGTTCCTTGTTATGAGAACTGCTGAGAACCAGCTGAAAGGATCAAAAGAGGAACAAAAAGGATGAGTTGAAAATAAACAATGTTTAAAGAAATAGCGACTGGTTTAGCCTTTAGAAGATGAGAAGCAACATGAAAAATAAGGGTAAAGGGCACAACAAAGAGGAAAGGAATAAACTGCACTCCATCCTTGTCTTACAGATGAGGCAGAGTGGAATGGTTTTCAATATAGATTAGACATTAGGAGTGTTCTTTCCATCTCAGGCAGGTCTAAAGGCCCATCTGTAGACAAAGAACAATCCATATCTCCACTTCTTACTTAGAAATCTATGGTATTTGTAGATATCTACCTGTAGACACATACAATTAGAGAAAGAATCCCGTGATGATTATTTGAAAGCATGTCCCAGGGAAGCTATGAAAACAGTACAGACCAGCCAGTACTACAGAATTTTGCCTACAGAATATATGGTGTCTCCATCAACACATGTTACCTAGAAGTAGGACAAACACCTTCAGCACTAATTTACATGGAGATGATCCTGCTGTGGGGTATAATGATGGGCCAAATAATGTCTCTTCTTGTACTGTTTTCTATGATTTCTATGATCCTGCTTATAATCACAAAATCATAGAATGGTTTGTGTAGGAAGGGACTTTAAACACCATCTTCAAATCCCTCTGCTGTGGGATGGACACCTTCCACCAGACCAGGTTCCATCCACCCTAGCCATGAACACTTCCAGAGATGGGGCATCTACAATCTCTCTGGGCAACATGTGCCAGTGCCTCACCACCATCATGGTAAAGGACATACAAAGGTGGCCAGGAATGGGGGAAAAGGCTCCAAGAGGCTCCAAGACAGGAGCAGAGTGAAGGTTAAGTGTCTAAAGTCAATATTGCCCCCCAACTAAAACACAGACACTGGAAACTGTTCTGCTGGTTCAAAAATTGTTAAAGAAATCAAAGCAAGACAAAGTCTGACAATATGAATGCCCAGTCCCAATCATCATAGCATTTCTATCCCAAATATAATGAATTAATAAATATCGAGACAATTCAATACTTGCTTGCTTTCAGGTCTTTATTCAAAACAAGAGAGCAGAAAACTGTATAAATGGAGGGAATAAAGAAAGTAGAGAGTCTCATCTCCAAGGAGATGAGGTATAAAGAACAGCAATCATTAGGAGAGAAGATATTACTGCTTTCTCATTAATGATATGCAAAACCACTAAGAAAATGATACAATGTTGTTAGCAGCTTTTGGGCAAATTGCACAGTTCCTGAAAAAAACCTAATTTCACTGCAACCAAAAACCGTTTTGTTCATTTGTGGTAACTCTTGTGTTCATTTCTGATCCATTATGAAACAGAACGCTATAGGAAATAACACTAACCCCTCTCCAGTAAGAAAAAAAAGCACAAGCATTGGTGTCTGGGGGAGGTTTTTGCATCAGTGAGATCAGGTCTCACCAGAATGAAGGAAACAAAATGGTATCACTTCAACTTAAAAACCACCAATTTCTCACAGTACTAAGTATAAAATTTATAATAAAAATACTATCTGGTGAAACAGTAGAATGTGACTAAGAGTCATATTGGTTGCAGAAGAACAGAAAAGAGCTTGTTCCTCTGTAATTCTCTTCCAATTTTTGCCAGCTGTGAAGAAAATAAAACATTTGAGTATCTGAAAACTATCTCCCAAGTGCTCTTTCATTTGAATTTTTAGCATTTAAAATATTTTCAGATAAACTAAAGGAAATTTCAGTGAAAATTTTTTCCTAAACTAGGAGTCAAAACCCCAACTAAAGATGGAAGCACAAATTATTTTATTAAACAAAAATTCTGTAAAATGTATTAATGCAGAACTGCTCAATGCTTTAAGGGTTTTGTTTAAAAATCTGAAATGTTGTGGCAACTACTTTTGCTTGAATTTTCATTGCTTCAGAATACAAATAACCAATACTAAGTACACGGTATGAGGCCATTTTACACCCCCATATCCTTCTCTCCTTATTCACTAAACCATTACAGTCACAATAGATGAATACATGGGATAAAGACCTCCCTAAACTGTTTTTTTTTACTGCTGGGTTACTCCACTCTACAAGTGTTCTCCATAGCCCAGAGCAGATCACAGGTATGAAGAATGCCTCACCATCTGCTTTCTTCCTCTGCCTGTACAGTCTCACAGTTTCGCAATAAGCTGCTGCTTGACTTTTACCCTTCCTGGTATCCAGAAGCTAACATGCACACATCCTCTTAATTTAAAGGCTGTTTAATATTCCTGTCAGACTTTTTTCAAGCACCAGATTCATACTTTCCTGTGTTCTGCAGTGAAGATTCCCATGCTAGTTTTCAATCATACCTCTGGATGTGCTGACAATGGATACTTCTCCCTCTTGCTGATGCTTTGAAAATTTTGATAAGAGTGAGCATGACTCCTGCCCTGACCCACTTCAGGGATGCCCTGTGATGTCTTCCAGCTGCAGAAAGTAGTTTTGCATCCGCTTAATTCGCTCTCTGGTAGGCATACAAGGGAATTTCTTCACTCCTTCCCCCACCCCCATCATCACTGACCATTTCTGTGGCCTTAAAGTGCCTTAAGAGTTTGCTTGGCTTTATCAGGATGCAGGAGAAGGTGATAATGGAGTCAGATATCTGTCCATGCTTGACTGTGTCCAAGGATGTGAGAAGCAATCTTTTTTTATTTTTTCTCCTTTTTTTTTAGTTTACATTAAAAAAAAATACGTATCAAAGGCAGATTTCTGCCTCCTGCTTATTCTTTTGATCACTTCCCAAGCTGTGTCTCCTGAAGTGCTGTAAGGTTGCAGAAGCACAGACACACACAAGTCAAAGGGTGTGAGAGACTTCTTAGTCAGCAGTCAAATTAACAACAAAGAATGCTCACACTGGGGCACATGTCTCAGTCCAGCCAAGGATCTCTCTCTGAGAGTGGCCAGCTGAAGATGCCTTTTGCCAAACACAAAAATTAAACAAATGCGTAAAGGCTCAAGCAAGGCTGGAAGTCAGAACTGCCTTAGGGACAAACTGAAATAAAGATCTCTACACTCTAGGTTTTAAGACATCTAAGTGGATATTTATTCCATAGGCATATCCATTTCCTTTCTGAAAACTTGGATAGTTGCAGGGAATTTCTCATTTTGTGTCTCTTAAAATCACATCTGAAAATTTTATCTGATACTCCCCAGCTCCAATAAAAAGACAGAGGAGCTATGTTGCGGAAGTCCTGTGTTCCCCTTGGCATGCCTTTTCTGGCTGCCATGTGCATGGAGCTCTGGGCTTTGTAGTTTTCTGAACCCTAACCCTAGGCGTGACACTAATTCTAGGCCAAGCAGTAAACCAACCTTTGGGCTTTTGGAAGATGGTGCCAAGCAGAAAGGTGTTGAGGGAGCAATGTCATGGCAGTCCTGTGTTCCCCTTGGCATGGCTTTTGTAGCTGCAGAGTCCCTGGAGCTCCGGCCTTGTGGTTTTCTGAACCGTAACCCTAGGCAGAGCAGTAAAAGTTGACTTGGGCTGAGGCTGGTGCCCAGGGGAAATGTGTGGAGGAAACCATTTGGTGGCAGTCTTGCATTCCCCTTAGGATGACTTTTGTAGCTGCACAGTCCCCAGAGCTCTGGGCTTTGTGGTTTACTGAACCCTAATCCCACGCAAAACCTAAGCCTAGGCAGAGCAGTAAAAGCAGCCTTGGGTCGAGGCTGGTGCTAAGCAGAAAGGTGTAGAGGGAGCCATGCGAGCCATGTTGTTGTTACAGACACTCTGCCCATGGGGTTTGTGCCATCTATTATTTACACATCCCTCCCACGCCCTCTCTTGGCTGTGTCCTTTTCGGGCTAAAGAAACTGTCTTTTAGCCACAGCTCATGGAAAAGATGTCCCATATCTCTGATTATCCATATTACTTTTTTCTATTTCTATTGTATCTCTTCTGAGGTATGAAGGGAAGAACTGCTTGTGGCATTAAAAACCTGGATCACCATAAATAAGGCATAATGACACTGCGCTTCCTATTCCTTTCTTAACATGTGTTTCTTTCAGCCACATTTACATTTCAATTCCTATATCCTTGGCTTTCCATGAAGTCAATGGTTCTTCATTTCAAAATTTAGTTTTTATGACCTTGAGAAATCCAATATTATAGAGAAATTTTGTCACTTTTCCCCCACCTTTTCTTCCCCATCACCTATGAATATGTGGATCAGCAGAGGTACATGGGCAAACATGTTCTGTGTAGAAAAGCACACTATTAATCCTCCATAAAAAAATCATTACAGAAAGAAAACTCTCATTCTCTGATAGGATAAAATTACTATACAGTTTTGCAAAATTGTCCTTAGAGTGAAAAAGAGTAGGTTTAAACTTCTGATGGGCATTCTCTTTAAAAGTTCAGCAAATAAAGTATTTAGCATTGGCAATTATTGCAACAGCTTTTTTTATGCCCAAACCACATATGCTCTGACAGAGATGCTGATTTAAGGCTCTAAACACAAAAGTTTGCAGAAAAAAAGTAATACCTACTTAGAAAACATGACCAGAAAAAAAAACAAACCAGAAAACTTATCAGGAATGTTGTCTGTTGAACTGATCTGCCAAGTAAACAAATGCCAGTTATTCTTGGTACAAGCTATTTATTTTAAACTGAAATGTAGAAATGAACAGAGTTTTTTAAATATACAAGACTTTTCAAAACCAAATCATGCCTAAAAAATAACTAACATAGTACAGTTTACATTAAAAACATTCATGGGTTGCTGTCAGTGCAGATCAGAGAATCTGGGGTTACATGCATTAGATTGGTCTGGAATAGAGTAACACTTTATGAATTAGGTAATTTTTCCTAGTATATGACTAGAGAATTTCAGATTCATGTTAACATTTCGTACAGTTTATGTAGAACATGTCTGAATAGACAGACAACAGTCATCTAAATTTTTATCGCATGTTCGACTCACATGTAATTATAATAGTTATCTCAGCAGTAAAATGCAATGTAACTCCTCAATTTGTGTCTGTTGTGGGTTACCAAAAAATCGAGAAAAGCTTTGGCCTTTAACTATACAGAAAGAAAAAAGGGACACAACATTATTCTGTCCTTCAGAGAACAGAGAGATGACCAGGGATCTGACTTGAAAAGAAAACAGAATGTACAATGCAACTGGATAAAGAAATGATGATTAATGAGAAGCCTCAGATTACATGTAATCACAGAAAAATAGGTCTGTAACAGACCTTGATTAGTCATTTAGTCCACCCTCCAATTCCAATGCCAGATCAATAGTACTTAATATTTGTCCAGTATGCACCTAAAGACATCCGGTAACAGAGACACCATTACACCCTGTGATGTAAAGCTGTGCCTCACTAATGTTACCATTAGAAAGGCTTTTCCTCCTTGATGCAATTTAAATCCATTACATCTTACCCTATCTACCAAGAATAGATGATTCCCCTTCTCTTTGCAATGGCCCTTTAAGTATATGAAGAGTCTTAGCAGGTCTGTCTTCTGCCTTCTTTTCTCTTCTTTCTTCTTCTGCCTGAACAACTCCAGCTTCCTCAGTCTTCCCAGTCCTCTGTCCATCCTTGTTGCCAACTGCACTGACTCCTGTTAGTTCACATAGTTCTTGAGCTGGGGTGCACAAAATCAGCCCTTACACTGATGTCCTACCAATATTGCATAGAGCCCACAGATTTCTCCCCCTATCTCTGTTTTCCTGGAATGTTTACTGTTTTTGCCAGGAAAAGACATCGCTGACACATACTCAGCTTGTGACTTATCGTAGACTCCAGATTCCTTTCTGGAAGATTACTTTTTTATTCCTGTTCATTTCCTGAATTTGTGCAATTTTTTATACTTGTCTAGGCTCATTGCTTTTTTCTCCCCAACCTGTGTCTTATGTTTTCTACACCAATTTTCTTCATGCCAAGATCCTAATCCCCTCTTCCAGCATGCCTGCTGTTCCTCACAGAACTGGGTTTAGATTCCTACAGGATCCTGCCTGGTAAGCCCATTTTGACAGCAGCTATTGATACCTACTCGACAAGCACAGTTATCTACCTAGTTAAGACCCAGCTCCATAGCAGCTACACACAGACTACGTTGCCCTAGTTTTTATCAGAATACCAAAGTGCAACACCAAACAATGAAACACTACATTTTTGTATGACTCAGTTGCTGTGGTAACAGAAATTAACAAAATTTACATTGTTGTAGCAGCTTTGTCATATAAGTACATAGGCTTTTCCATGCAAATAATGGCAAAAACAGCATAAGATTCTCAGATTTAAAAATATCCGGACAAAATGGGATGGCTAAAAAAGGTAAAATAATACCAGGTGAAGGCTAAACAAAGAGCTGACAAACCATCTGGATATCTCAAGGATGTCAGTTTGGAATCAGGGACCATAATTGCAGTTAAGTGGAAGGAAATGGTAAGTGTCTACTTGCCAAAGGTACTCAAACAACCAATGCAGAAAGCTGACAAGAAATACACTTAATGTACAGGATCTCCAAGTAAATTAGCACTAATTTAAGAAGACAAAAGCAATAGGCACTGGTACTGATGACATTATGTTGAAATCAGTTATGTGCTCTGGCATATCTGATAGTCTCAAGCACAAGGTGGATCAAGAGAGTTTGAGGGGTTATGTTAGAAGCAGGTTGTTGTGGATAGAAGCACAAAACAGGTTTCCCAGGGTGAGAGGGTGAGGAGTAGGTTCAGTTACAGGGGCTGGCCAGTGCATTGGACAACTGAAGGAATAAAAGAGCTATTCCCTGTCTGAAGCAGTAAATATTCAAGTAATGGAAAACAGTTGATATGCACAACATAATTGAGAAGGTAAAGAGATTCTGAAAAAATGAATGTGCATTTCTTATACTGAAAAGAGAGATACCTGACGTAGAGCTGTTAATGAAAATTTGACTTGACAGAGATTGATAAGGAAGACAGAAGGGAAATCAGAGTTAACACATACAGGAGATCAGTTTTACAGAAAAAGTATTGTTTATAAACTTCTGCTATTCTATATTACATTGTAGTTATGCCAGTGCAGATACTGGAAACAAAGGAGGTTCTGGTTTCCAAAGAGGGCAGCTGGTCCCGTTTTCCCTTTTCTTGCTTTTAAGTACTGACTAATCCCGTGAGTACGTTCTCATTTATTAACGACTTTTTCTCTCATTAGCTGACCAGGAAAGTGTTGTGAAACATGTGCAAGTCCCAAAGAAGCCATGGAAATCCTCAGTTTCAGCAAAACCTGAAGAACAGTGATGTAGGAATGACTGGGGACATACAACGGGTAAGGAAGAAAGAGATGTGGGAAGTTCTGAAGGCATATAAATCCTCAGCCCCTGTGTCCTACCCCAAGAAAATCTTTTAACACTTACAATCCCTCCTTCAAAAGTACTATTACCATATTGTGGGTGTGTGGTCACAGAACAGAAAAATCCTGGTTTCTGACTCCAAGTCAGAATCCTGTTCCTATTTTGAGAAGCAAGTTGTTTCCTAAGGCAGTGAGGAAATGAGGTTTTACCAACAAGCAGTGCAGTGACATCAAGCAGCTCGCTTCGTTTTGAGCAGCCCTCCCATCTGAGCAGACGTAACTCATGCCTATGAGTGGCATGTTTTAATCACTCACCATGTACTGTAGGTTTACAGAATCACAAGATCGTCTAAAGAGGAGATGAGGTAAGAAAGACCCTTTCAACAAACTCAGGAGGAGCTATAGTATACTAAGAAAAATAAGTTAATGTGAAATTTTCATTATTTTAAGTAGTTTCAAAATCAATTCCATATTGCTCTGTTCTCTTATTCTGATAACTGAGAACCATTTTCTCCAGCACTGCATGCTTTTAACTGACTCATATGCTTCTCAATCACCAGCAAAGGCTTCCATAATAAGCAGCAAAGTAGCACTGCAAGTGTCTTATTCTTTCATCTTGCTTTCACCAATTTCCCCTATTAAATTAATATTCATAGTCACATTTGGACATCACTCTGGCTCGGAAGCAGTATCAGCATATGGGACTGAGGGAACAAGCATTTTAATTTTTTAAGTAGAGGCCTCAAATTCCTTCTGTACAGCTAAGTAAACTAACCAGAGGAGAGGGTGGCCTTTTGCATCATGAACTGAACTCTCCAAACTCGTGCCTAGGATGAGGATGAGATCCACTGAAAAATTCAACAGACTTCGTAATGAATGAGTCAACTGAACAAAATTACGCCATCATTCTACAGGCTATGTCAGCTCTAAGAGGGAGGGTTTGTGGAAACGTATGTAGGAAAGCAACTATAGCCCTGTGCCTCCACAGTCTTTTGTACAGGCAAATCTATCACATTTTATTGAAAAAATAATCCCTGCAAAGTTGCTCTTTGGGCTCATAACTCTGTGCAGAGTTTGTGTAAACTGGACGCAAAATTTTAAAAATTTAGCCCATTTTCTGCTGGGTACCAGAAGACGCTTTTACAAATTCCAACTGTAGAATAGGAGCGGGAAACAGTTATATATCTATATATATACATACACATATTTGCAGCCTGTGAGTAGCAATAGCTGTATGTCTTATCTTGTATACGATATGCTCCATCAGCTACAAGCCGTAATCACAACACCAGACTCTCATTCATATCTTCTAAGCAGCTCCTGGCGCTCAGCCGCCTCGGCAGAAGCACAGAAGGCTGGGTGGGATGGTGAGAGGTAGATTACTTCAACTGCATTAAAGTAACTGCGGGGTGGGAGGAAACATCTCGTAATTACAACACGGGACGGAAATTAAGGTCTCTACCAACTCTGTCACAAAGGGAGTTCGTGATCCTTGGCGAAAAGCTTTCCGACCGCCCTCTCTCCACCTGCACAGCCGGGGCGGTGGGGCACAGGGACACTTGCACAGCGAGCGCCCGTGAGCACCCGGAGGTTTTCTCCGATGGCGGCAGGACCTTTGCCGGGCCGGAGGACCAGCTGCCCAGGCCGCGCCGCCCAGGCCCTCTCCGCTGGCCCCAGCCGGTAACACAGCGGCGTTTCGGGAGGGGGGCACCGCGGAAACCTTCGGGAATTCACGGCGTGAACCCACGGCGCGGGGGGCGAGCGGTGTCCCTCGGCTGCCCACCATCCACGGCCGCTGCCGAGGCCGGGCAGGTCGGTTCCCCCGCCGGGTTTGGTGGAGCCTCCGGTCGTCCGCCCCGGCCGTGCCCGGCGGCGAGGGGCGGCCCGGCGGGGCCCCGGGGAGCGCCGCCCGCAGCACCGCGGGGGTGCGGGCGGCGGC